>CM042751.1:25679973-25694973 GCA_022496165.2 Catalaphyllia jardinei | reverse complement strand
GTCTTTCGTTAGCTTGTTAAGTTGGTTAGTGCTACTGGTTGAGACTTCCAAACTTTACGGCTTTGCAGAGTATAGTAAGTGTATAGAGTACTGAATTGTACTCCACTCGGTCCAAGTACTATTGCAAAACAAAAAAATAGTTACAGCAAAAAATGAAGTTGTCGTTAATGTAAAAAAGTCAACACATCCCTTAAAATACGATTTCCTTTATTGCAGGATCCACTTACAAAAAAACAGTTCTACACACTTTTTTGTTGCTGATCATTTTCGGGCCCAAATGAAGTATTTTAATTTTTCCTCTTTGTTTAGAGGTTTTCACTCATTTCGTTCACTGCTGTTTGATTCAGGTATCCAGTAAGTCTCTGTTCTGTAAATGAATTCAATGGAGCCGGTATATTAGATTTTTTTGTTCATAGTGCATGTGAACGTTTCCTGGATATACTTTTGGTGTTAAAACCACTGCGTATTTTAGTTTAACTGCCATCGCTGTATTTTTGCAAGGCCGTGCGTAAAGCCGCCACTCCAAAGTCAACATCTTCCTTCGTTATACACATAGGTGGCTTGATACGAAGAGTCTAAAATTGAAAACAGTGAAATCAGTATTGAACATTGTACAACCGAGTGCATGAGATTTACAATAAAGAAAAAAAACACAACTTGTTTTCATCTAGACTTAAAGTAGTCCCTCTTTCCCTTAATCCGTTGTGCGTGACGCGAAAACGGCCGCGCAAAATCCTGGGGGCCGGCCCTTCTTTGCGTCACGCACGACGGACTAAGCGAAAGAAGGACTTGTCTGCATCAGACTCATCAGCTATTGGCGAGACACACGTGAAAACCGTAGCCGAGGAAAGAATAATAAGCTTAAAAAAGGTTTGAAACTTCGCGCATAAGTAATAACAACTCCCAAGAAAGAAGAGAAGGACAGGGTAAAAAAAGCGAAAAGCCTTTTTCGTACAAAACGTACCAATATTGCACTGCGGCAAACTTCAACGTGGACACGAAGCAATTTCGGACAGAAAGTCAAACTACACCAGCACACGTCCAAAGTTCTCTAGCGTTCATGTTGAATTATCGCGAAAACAGAGCTTTTAGAAAACGCGTTTCAAAACGGAGGAGTTTGTAAACGCCGGGTTTGGGCTTTAGTGTGAACAAAAAACACTTTGGAAATGGAGCTTTTCAAAAATAATAACGTCATGAAAATGACCGATGATTGCTTCGACTTTAAATGTCTCCAGCGCAGTGTATACAGAAAACATTTGACGTGTGTTTAGAGTGAAGCCTCCGTTTTCATATTCCCCTGGTGTGTGGACAGGGCCTTGTTCACATGCCACTGACGGGAGTACAAAAGCATTCAATACTTACATTTCCATACAGTCCTCCTTTGCCCATGAGGACTCCCATGTCTTTAACGTCCTCCCAAATCGGCACAAACTTCTCAGGCGGCAACGGTGTCTTCGACTCCTAAGTTACATATAAAGAAATCGTTTTATTATATGGCTAGCTCCGTGTTAAACAGAATCTTGCGCTGTGATTAGCTACTCGAGCGGGCAATATGGCGCTATATTGCCCGATCGGGATTACGCGCGGTGTCCCGCAAGGCAACAGTGTTCTCTTTCCATAAAAGAGATCCTTTCTTGACCAAGCTGGTTCGGTCAAGATGGCTCGATGTTGGCCACATCTCTTTGTGTGCGTCTGTCTCTTGCTCCATAAACACACGAAAATAGAACTTGGACAATATGCACCCATCTTGACCTCAAGATGGGTCAATAGCCCATATAAATCGAATGTGGATCGATTTTAACCAATCGCTCTCGCGTCCAGTTTTGTCACTTTTGATTACCTTGCATAATGCGTGTAGTCGAGTAAAATAAGTTTTTTATCATTGCATTGTGCCGTTGTACAAAGAGATTTTAGTCAGGGCCGTAGCCTGCAAAAAAGTTTATGACTGAGGCAATGCCCATGGCTAAATTCTCTTCCTGGATATTTAGCTTGTCTGTGATGACTTCACTTAAACACAACCCTGGGATCACGAAAAAAAGTGACGGAGGCAAGTGCCTTGGTTTATCTCATACTGGCTACGGAACTGTAAAAAAGAACATGCAAGAGTACTATGATCAAAGGACAGGTTATGAATAGCTTTGTAGCGAGTAACTTACTTTATCAGTGACAAACTCTACACCAATCATCAATCCCTTGCCTCTGACGTCACCAACTACATCCGGGAACTCTTTCTTGACTTTGAGTAACTCTTGTAGAAAGTAAGTACCGACAACCTCGGAGTTCTTTTGAGTGCCATCTGCATCAATTGTCTGGGGAAACGGAAAAAAATAGTTAGCTTTACAAAGGGTATGATAACGTCATCAAATTCAGGCTAAGGTTAGGGGTTAGGGGTTAGGGTAAAAATTAGGGTCACCATTTAAACAACTTTGCTGTCACGCAAAATTTGAAGCCACGTAAATATCGTCTGCATGTCACCCGGTCTAATCACCCGGTGGTGGGAAATCTGAAAAGTTCATGTGGTCAATTACATTACTCTGTCCAGTCAGACTTCGATTAAAAGTGGCTCAAAACAGTTTCCAGCAATTAGATTTTATTGGGTCGTTAAACCACTCTTTATCACTTGATGTAACAATCATGTTGTCAAAAAACTGCCCAATCATTGTGGCATAAGTTGTTATCATTTTTACAACACAATAGGTAACCAGTGTGACCTGCTAAAAACACTCTTAATTACAGCTTTAGGAGATTATAATTCAAAGACGGCACGGTGAATTTATGATATTATCAACATTTAATAACCACGATAAGGCGCATGTTTTAGCAAATCTTCAAAAAAATATGTAGGTGGGGTTCAGAGCCACCTTAAATTTTCGAAGAGGTAATCCGCCGCGGGCAACCAGGTGGCGCGAAGGGTGAAAATCTTAGGTTGCTATTAGCAAAAAGTAATCTCTAGCCTGACGCAGTCACGATATATTCACAATTCTACAGTACCTCTAACACAGCTTTTCCAACTGCTGAAGCAATGGGATTTCCACCAAAGGTGTTGAAATGAATGGCTTGCGCAAAGCTCTGGGCAATTTCTGCGGGGCATGAAACAAATACACGAAAAATTCAACGCATCTAGGAAAACATCGTTGACAATGGTTGTATACCATTTTTTCCATGAAGAAGCAGGTTCGTCAACAGTTTGTCAACGGATGGCAGTGGCGGTGTAAGCATATTTTCCACTCGAAAATTTCGGTTGGAAATTTGGACAACCTTTCAAGAAGTTCCGTATATTTCGGAAATGTTTCGGCCGGTCGAGCCAACACTGTCTTAAAATACTTACATTCTGACCGAAATTTAAGGAATTTTTGGGTAAATGGTAAACAACCAATGTGTTGGCAAAAAATTGAGAAATCGCTTCAAGTAAAAAGGACGCTGTTTACCTGGTGTTGTAACCACAGCTGCCAGAGGAAACCCGTTTCCAATGCCTTTGGCCATCGTCACTAAGAGTAAAATGCATCAGGAAATGGATAAGAGTAACGCACAAATACAAACAAGCAAACGCACACAACATGCGCACAAACTTCTGTGCTCGATTGTTTTAAGTATTTTTTCAAATGAAATCATTTCTAACAACACTAAATGTCGAAAACAAATTTTTGAAGTTCATATGAAATACTTGAAAATACATGAATTGATGAAATAATGATGAAATTTTACCTATGTTTATACAATTTCTCTGAACTTTGAAATATATTCTCTCGAGATCCTAAAAATTGTCTTTGGCGTTATTTTAGGGAAATATTTACAGCTTTAGCATTCAGAAAATGCACAAAGTAATTTAACATGCTTTTAAACATGTTAAAACATTATTCTGGTAGAAGATTTTTGTGCACTAAAACTTGAAATTGCCCCATTTCCTATCGGATTTCACCTCAAACGTTTCAAAGTATAAAAAAACAGTTGCCTATCAAACATCTATCGGAATATTAATTAATAACATACCGATGTCTGGGACAACATCTTGAGTTTCGAAACCCCAGTAATGGCTTCCAAGACGACCGAATCCTGTTTGAACCTGCAAATAAACAGCAACAATATTTGTGCATGTGCTCTGATGTACAACAAGAAAGTCACAAGACTGAGTGACGATTGACACGTTACCTCATCTGATATACACACACCGCCTCTCTCGCGTATTAGCTCATATGCGCCCTTCAGAAATCCCTTGGGAAGGTGAACTGCGCCACCGACACCCTAAAAGACAAGTTAAACACGTCAGTGAAGTGAAGAAGCCTTGGAGCTAGCTGACTGACTCACAGCTGCCGGAGCTTATCCCGGTTTCTGTGGCATGAAGCGGGTAGGAGTATGTCTGCTCCCCTGGACGGGATGCTAGTCCATTTGCTAGGTTTCCCCAACAATTTGACGGTAGCCATTTATACACCTGGGTAGAATGTGGCTTTGTGAGATTTAAGTTTCTTGCCCAAAAATACAACGCAATGTCCCCAGCCAGGGCACGAACCCAGACCGCTCGATCCGGAGAAGAGCACACTAACCAAGACGACATCGCGCCTCCAACTTGACGATATCGAATATATTTTTTTTATTCTTTTCAGCGAGAACCGTTCTTACCTGAATGGGTTCAGCGATAAATCCAGCAACCTTCTTACTCGTAGAGTGTACCAAGACATCTTTCAGTTGATCAACATACATCTTGGATGCCATACATTGACCTTTAACAATACATGCACATGGTACAGTTAAAAATTATGAACCAAATCCACGGCCGTGATTGGCTACCCGAAAGAGCAAGGTGGCGGTGCTGTATCTTGCTCGCTCGGAAACCACCCACTGTGTCCCGAAAGAAAAGTCCCCCGAAAGCTATATAACAAGTCCTTTTTTCACCAAGCTTGTCCGGTTACATTGGCCTTGTCATTTTTCTGCAAATTCATGGTCCTCGACTCCGTATTGACCCGTAAACAAGCACAATGAGAAGTTGAACAATTTTACCTCGCGCTTAGTCAATACTCCATGTCTACAATCTCTACTTTGGAGGGAAAATAGCTCTCTTTAAATTTTGTTGCAAGTCGTAATCAAAGGATAGAGACCAAGTTTGACAGAATAACAATCCGTCTGGGAGTTTATCGTGCAGGCGAAAATAAAACTTTGAAATTCTCCTAAACTATCCAGAGTATTTTTCCATCGCGCCGTTTACAATTTCTTGGTTTCAAAGAAAACTGAAAACGTGCCGACAAGATTCATGGAAAACCAGAGTTAACAATTTCTGTAACTCCGTGCAAAATGACAGCACAGACAATCAGAATGCACCATATGACGGTTCCATCCAAGTAACTCAGGCTCGTTCACACTAAGACGGAGGAATCTAAAACACAGATTTTCCACTCTGAAAACACATCAAATGTTTTCTGTGCACACTACGCCGGAGAAATTTAAAAACGAATCAATCAGCCGCCATTTTGGATTTGTCTTTGACGAAAACCCGGTCAGGGAAATCACGTGATTATCGTGACGTCATCTTTTTCAAAAAGCTTCGTTTTTAAAAGATTTTTTGTCCACACTAAAACTCAAAGGAGGCATTTTCAAATTCCCCCGGTTTCAACAGTGGTATCGAAAAGCTTCGTTTTTGTGACACATTTGTGTGAAGGGTAGGCCTAACCGACCGTAGAAATAAAGCTGCGTTGTCATTTCTCCAGTTTGAAGAGCGTTTTTCGAAAAGCTTCGTTTATAAAGCTACGTCTTCAATTTTCTCGGGCGTAGTGTGAACGCTGCCTAATTCCGCCGTTAATGGCGGCACAGACAAGCAACAATTTCAATTTTTAAATCATTTGTGATGAAAGAAGTTTTTAAAACGAATTCTAAATTACCTGCCGGGCAGTTACACGTCCTGTCGGTCTATTAAAACAAGAACAAAAACAAAAAATAGCAGAGATAAAATTACCGCTGATATCGGAAATTTAACAACCAGGAGCTGCAATGACTGGTACGGTGTAGCATCTTTACTAACCTGTGCTACCGAGTCACGGCAGTTCGCTCCACCCCACGGGCCTTGATAAACATCTGGATTCATAGTCTAAATAGAGAATTGTTTGTAAACGTTAAATACAGGTGGATAAAAACTTTCACACGCTTTCGGCAAGAAGAAGATTTTTCTAAGAAGATAGAGGGAGACAGGGAGACTCTGCTTCCATGAAGGGTACATCGGGCCTTGTCGTGGCACTGTACATGTTTGTTTGTATAGTCCTGAACAGCTCAAATATTTGTTTGAAACAAAGCTCTCTGTTCCTGGCAAATAAGAACAAGTCGAATCTCTCAGATAGCCTGCAGAACAGGCGTATTTTTTGCGTATTTTAGACGAACAGAGAGGAAAGCGAGGCGGGAGCAAAGCCTCTCTTCCGCTTTCGCCACGCTTTCGCCTCTGTTCGCCTAAAATACGCAAAAAAGTACCCCTGTTCTGCAGGCTCTCTCTCAGACGATAAGGTAATTATATTTTTTTACCTGGTAAAACCCGAATCCCAACGGTATGTTAAGTTTCCACGTGCTGTGGGCTAATATTCCCAATGTGCCTGGACTAGTGCCATGATATGCATTTCTGTAACAGAAATAACACATCTGTGAGTTGAAACTGATCGCATATTTCCCTTTTCTCAGTATGAAAATCGCTTAACATTGTGTCACTCTATCATTGGCATTGCAACAGCGTGCTGCTACAGTGCTGCACTTCCTCTTATCCCCAGGCTCCTTTCCGAACAGCGGCTGGTAAGTGAGCCTATCTTATCTCTTTCACTGTACTTTGAACAGTTCCAAATTCAATTTCCAAGAGCGACACAATAAAGTAACATTGCCGAGTAATTATAAGAAATTATAGCTTTTGTGTCTGTAGAAATGTAACTTAGGCATCTATTGGGCGTCATGTTCTATTTGGGCGGCACCTCGCATGGGTTCCACGGTCTCGTTCGTGCTTGTCCATTTGGGTGTTATATTTATTTAATTCTGTTTATTTTTCAACATACGCTCCAAACACTCCAGGAATATCACCCGGAGTGACCAACACGATACTTGAGGGGAGGGGGCAGGTAAACACGGGTTAACCGCATCTGCAATCCAGGCTTACCTGAGAGAGAGGAAGTCAAAGTTCCCAGTGTGAGCTCTTGCCATCAATATGGCCATGTCATTAGCTTCAGAGCCACTGTTTACAAAGTAACATACCTGAACAAAAAGAAACGTGAGCAGTTTTGCTAAAACTAAAAAACTAGGAAAAGCACTGATCGTAAGACAAATTGTGTTAATACAAGAACAGACGTGGTTAAGATTGCACAATGTATACATGCATGTACTGTAACTAAGCACTTTACGATAAGCGTGGTTAACACTCTGACAGAAGACATCACAGCATGAACGTCAGTCTGAATAAACAATGAAATGAAGTTCGATTGTGTTCATGGTGCACCACTGTAGCACAGAGTAATTTAAGCTTATACAATTTTAATTTTCACAAAGACTACATATCTTCACATAAATCGACCGATGAGATTCTCCCTGTACATAAGCCTACTAGCTAGCAGTGAGTAAATGATTGTATAGCTGTAATGTAGCTTGCAGTCAATTCATACCTAATGGCTAGCTAGCTATCTCCCTGATTCACTTTCATCTAAATAATGTCTTCCTAACATCAACCAAAGAGCCTATGATAAAATGTCACTAAGAGGGCAAAGAGTTAAATAGTGTTATAAATAAATTTGCTGCTAAAAGTCTCAATTATAGAATTAAAATAAAAGTTCATAATTTACTTATAATAATAATAATAATAATAACAATGATAATGATAATGATGATGACACTGATACTGGCCGTGTTTTCATGAGGCAGTTTTTCTCACTTAAGATTCCTCTAAGTGATTTGTTTACCCACTGCATTAACAATAATTAGCATAATTAATTTATGTGTTTCCACAACTAAGCTTTATTCATTTTTCAGGACCTTTGATCTATTTTATTCGCTAAATAACACGAAAGATGTCATTCTCATGTTTATTGCTGTTTGATCGCACTTGTTCCAGGTCAGAAGGAGGGGAAGGTTTCAGCAAAGGCTCAGGTTGCTCACTATTCAAAGTGGGAGATGCAGAGTCGAAGACTGTTTCTTTCAGAAGATGTTAGAAGATTTAAACATTGGTAAAAGAAGCTGGAAATCTGTTTGGATTTTCCAGCGGCCGCAGTTTTGGTTTGAACACTTGATTCTAAATCAATATGAAGACAACGTTTGGTGTGAATATTTTTGGGTTTCAGGACAAACCTTTTGATACATTTGTCATCTTGCTGGACATCATCTTGTATGCCAAGACACAAAGATTTTTTTTAAAATTGACAGAGATTTTTATTACCACAATATCACTTATAACACTTTCACTACAAAATTTAAGGTTACAAAAATTACAATAAAAGAATTGAGATTCCAACTCTTAATACATCATACACTACAACCAGACTTGCTTCACGCATGCATAGTTTGTATAGGTAATCATACGGTTTCGAGTTCAATTTTAAATTAATTTGCACGAGTGAGTTTTTCAAAAAGCTGAAATTGCACGAACCGCTTCGGCGAGTGCAATTTCACTTTTTGAAAAACTCACAAGTGCAAATTAATTCCAAATTGAACGAGAAAAACCGTATGATTACTTATTAATAATATAAACATGAAAATTTTGCGTGAAGGATGTTTTGAACTTTACGGACTCTGAACTCTCTTCTCAGTTTTGTGTGCGCGCTTAACCTCAGGTGATTTAATTATCACGCAACCAGGAAAAAATTGCGCCATAATTGCGCCATCCTGCAGGGCGCGCGCTTGATTTGAAAAGAAAAGATTTGATTGGCTACCTGTGAACTTCTTTGTTCATTGACCAATCAGAATGCTTGCTTTATTCCCTTTTTTTGCATTCAATTACCTCTTTTCTGCACTGTGTTAAGGAAAAACTGCACTGTTCTCAGCCAATCAGAATCGAGTACTTTTTCATGTATATTATTAAGATAATAATCATTTACAATAAGGAGAGGAGAGGCTTCCATGGTGAAAGAAATTTGCTTTTTGCCAGGACACAAAGATGCATTGAGCAATTCCCATTTAGAAATGAATGGAGCCCTAAGCTTAATTAATAAGCAAATGTAATTTTTAGCGTCAGACACAACTGAATTGACAACCAAATGAAAAGCTACCCACCTTTGATTCGAAGAGTGTGGCAAACTGAAACTGAAATTTTGAAAGTATGGAATCCGATGTGCCATTGTATTTTGCATACAAGGTCTTTATTTTGCGCGAAATGCAAATAAGAATGAAAGGTCTGTTAACCTCTTATTTGACATGTTTTAGTTATCAGTTTCTAGACCGCACCTGAAATGCTTAACTTTAAGTGAGTTGGACAACCATTAATATTTTCACGATATTTTTGGCCGTCATTTGCTCAGCAACTTGAAAAATTGCTCCTGAAAATACGGCCATAGATAATGATACTGATACTGACACTGATAACAATGATGACAATGATGATGATGATGAAAAAAAGCAAAAAAGCATCTGAAACATTCCTGAGAATTCGAAGTAAGTACATATCTCTCTCCTGACTTTAAATTTACAAGCAAAATCACTTTATCTTCAGTCAATTTTCTATACCTTCAGCTTTCCAGGGAGTTTTGAAGCCATTAGTTCTGCATATTCATGTATGGTAGGATGGTAATAGATGTTTGTTGTGTGCCACAAGTTGCTGAGTTGTTTTTTAGCAGCTTCTGTCACATGTCTGCAAATTAAGATAATTTAAAAAAATCAAAAAAATAATAAAAAGATGATCAATTGCAATCTTCTAACAGCTTTGAAAACTCTGAAATTCTTCTTTTAAGCATTTATCTTTATTATTAAGTAAAACATGGTATCATGTACATTTACAGACAGTAAGAATTTAATTTTAGAACACATGTAAAAAGCAGAGCGGATTTCAGCTAATTAAGTGCCTGCAAAAGTACACTCAGGCAATTAATTTGTGTCTGCTTATCAATTGTTACTGACACAGTCTACAGTAAGTGATTGACTTTTATGTTATTGTTTTAATTGACTTGCTAGATTGCCTCCTTCATTTGTTATTTTGGCCAATGGGACTTCTTTGGTTTTGATTTTACAACACTCATTAATTGAAAACTGCTCAGTTTCAGTTCCAGAGTTTATTTACATGTATGTGCCATAAGAAGTACAAGAGAGAGAAAAAAGGAAAACAAATCTAACTATTTACACTCTCATGACGAGGAAGCTCAAAAGAAGCCAGCGGGCTTATAAAGAAGGGGTCCCTCAGATAAATAATTAGAACAAAATCTTAATTTCATAAGGGAAAAATGGCAGAGCTAACGTAAATCTTACAATAAATTAGATAGTCACATCAATCATGATGACCATAACACACACTGTTATAGGATCTTGTAAATCCCTGCAGTACCCTATAAATAATATTATTATACATTGTACACTTTTGAAACATTCAGTATGAATCAGAATATCTAAATGATCAGAACTTACGGATGTCACACTTACCAGCAAACAAATCCATGTATCTCCTACCATCACCATACCTGCCAACCCCAAGCTTAAGAGTACAAAAATCTGGAGATATTTATAGAAATCTTTGCATTGTGAGAATGTCATAAAAGACAATGTCCACGAATAACCTCCAAAATCACCCAAAAGGCATTCCAAGAGACCGGGAGATTTAATGAAAAACTTGAAGACTCCCAGGAAATTAAACCGGGAGAGATGGCAGGTATGTATCACTGTCTTTTAAAACTATGATTAACTGCTTTCATGTATGAATCAGAATATGTAGATAATCAGAACTTACGGATGACAATGTCCCACGCTGACAGTCACAATACCAGCGAACAAATCCAGGTATCTCCTACCATCACTGTCCCACAACCACTGCATGTGACCCTGGGCCAATCAAACAAAGACAGAAATGTTGGGCATTGGAATAGGAAAGTGCAATAATGCATGCCAGGGAACAACTACACACAAGTGTGACACTGGACTGTCTGGTCTTAAACCACTTGTACACATTTGAGAGAATAGCCTGAAGTATACATCTGTATGTTGAAGGTAACTACATGTAGGATCACTGATGACTAGCTGGCCTCTTATGATTTAAAAAAAAAATGGAAGGTATACTGCTCTCTCCAGAATGTTAACCTGCCAGTGGAGGTTTGACTGTACTAGTACTAACCATATCCCACTTTATGACGTTACATGTAATACTTGTAAGATCAAGTGAAGCAAAGAAATGAAAACTTAAGAAAGTTAGATAAGAGAAGAAAATAAAATTCCAAAAAAAATTTTAAATGAAAAAATAAGTGCAGAACAGCTCTAAAAGCAAAGAAAAGAAAGGGCCAATTGATATTAATTTTATACCTAGTACAGTTGAACATTGATTATCCGTACCTTTATTATCGCAATTTCTCGAATACATGCATCTGGACTTTTTCTTTAATGAAAGTCCCAATTTTGTCATGAACATTTATTAGTCATGAACAAGATCTGTAGCTATATATAAAAAAATATTTTATTTATATTCTTTTGAAAATATTTGCAGTCAATGCGAATTCATTTGTTTTGCTTTCAAAGAGCAAAGGTAGTTCTTGTACCCATCGTAACTAATGAAGAACATTCAATGGAGTTCTGATTGGCTGCTTTATGGTTTAAAGAGACAGATAATAAGATGTCAGTGATGACTGTACATTTACCTTGCAGATGAACACTGGATTCTTGTAGTATGAAAACAAAGCAGGATTTAGATTGTTTTTTCTAACTTCTTTGGCATGTTCAAATGAAATCCCCTGATAAATAATCACAATAAGAAAAATAAAATGTAAAATTTAAGTATTCAAATATAAAACCACATACAGTTGCTGACTTGATCTGATCTGCAAAATAATTAAACGAAACAATAACATTGTGTCTTCAGCAGCAGGCAGGGAGACTAGTTAGGTTAATTAACTTCCAGGATATAACAACTAGCACATGTTCGTCTTTATACAGTGCCATAGAAAATACAGTCTGCTGTAATCAGAATGGAGGAAAGCCATCGAATATTCAACAGTATTACATCCAACCTGGTCATTGATCTTTCTATTGTGTGCCACTTATACAATATGTCATGTACATGTAATTGTCCCATTGATTTTGACAATGGGGAGGGAATGAATCCAAGACACTTGAAAATCAATGTTTACTGCCAAATTAAGTGTCTCAACACTTAAGTTGCCCATTAATTGTTAGCCAGGGTCATTGTGTTGTGTTCTTGGGCAAGATACTTTACTCTCTCAGTGTCTCTCTCCACCCAGGTGTATAAATGAGTACCAGCAAATTAAATGCCGGAGGTAACCCTGCAATGGACTAGCATCCCATCCAGGGGAGAGTGGAAATACTCCTAGTCGCTTCATGCTATAGAAAATAGGATAAGTTCCAGCCTGATGAGCGCTTGTATGCAGACCTTAAGTTAACCTTTTTTATTATTATTTTCTTGATATACAAACCCACCTAAAGGCTCATTCTCACTAAAAAATTACAAAATACAAGTGACTGCACTCCAGTGGAACAGGCTATGCTAGTACGTATCACTCAAAAGAATTGGATAACTATAGATGTATAGATGATGCAAAGTGTATACGAAATAATTCATATTTGAACTGCGGTTGTAGATGCAAGTGAAGTATGATCCTCGCAGTAAATTTTCCAATTTAAGCAATTGGAAAGAAGAAGCCTGAAAAAAAATCAGGGCTTCAACGGGATTCAAACCCATGACCTCCTCCTCCACTTGCATCAACAACCGCAGTTCAAATATGAATTATTTCATATACACTTTGCATCATTTCATTCCTTATGGGAGATATGAACTCAATAAATTGACCTTGCTCCCAATGTGTGGCTTCATAGCTCAGTTGGTAGAGCATCGCACCGGTATTCGCGGAGGTCATGGGTTTGAATCCCGTTGAAGCCCTGATTTTTTTTCAGGCTTCTTCTTTCCAATTGCTTAAATTGGAAAATTTACTGCGAGGATCATACTTCACTTGTATAGATGTATAGAGTAAGAAACCATGCTTTTGAGAGATGTTATGATGTTAGCTAACAGACCTGGTATGGTTCAGGTTCAAAGTCGCATGGCGGCATTTCTAACCCAGGATCCAAGCGTGCTGTCTTTTGCAGCAGGGGTCCTGAAATAAATGATTACAATGAAGCTTAGTCCAAGGATGCATGCATAGAAAAGACAAAGTTCCTGCCAGCCTTAATGTTAATTAAAATTTAAGCATCGATCTGGGCACACAATTACACAGTGGTGGTTCTGCAAGGGCTTGATAACCAGCCCAATGCTAACTGAATCCTGGAATCTGTTGCCGCCTTGATAAGGTGTACATATTCTGTATTTCAGGATTTTTGTTTCAGGATTTTTGATTTCATAATTTAAGGACGTTCGCACCCATTGCTACTGTGCATCTCTTTAGGCACGATAGTAATGAATCTGACCAGAATCGCCTCGAATGACTGGAAATCCTAGAAATGCTATGGTCTGTGATGCATCTTATCTTCAAAATGAGTTCAGTGACCTCCGATTTTTTTTACGTTTTTAATCTAATCTTTCAGTTATCATTTTCTTCCTGCAGTCAAAGCTTTAACAAAATCTGTATGTGGGTACGAACGTCCTTAATTTTAATCCTCAGTATGCTATGCATAGATTTTGTTTACCGGTATTTATTTATTTCTAAAAGGTCCGATTTTGGCAGAATTTCATGATGTTGAAAAGTTTATAATTTTCTGATTTTTTCATGATTTTGAAAAGGAATGCATAACAATCCAATGTTGGCTTTGATGAAAACTCATCAAAAAAGGCTCAATTTCATGAAAAACAATGTTTCCTTTAGCCTTTAACAAAAGCAGAAGTGCACCCAATATATTTGGAAGTTACCATATTAGCGCATGCATAATTTACACTTGATAAAATTACCAGCACACTTCATTAAGGTCAAACAAAGCCTAGCTAGCCTGCGAAGGCAGACGTATTTCCGGCTGTCACTAGTTCTGGTGACAGCCGGAAATACATCTGCGCTCGCAGGCTAAACAAAGCCTCGCAGAGTTAGTTTTTCTCTTTCCTTTGCTTGACTTGCTTTTCTCTTATATTGTCTTTGGTTGTACTTCTTTTATTTTCCAAATTGTGAAACACAAAGGAAAAACATCTAAAATGTAAACAAATTTGCAAGTTATTGAGTTGTTTTTAGTTTTTGTGCACAGGCTGACGTAAACGACCGGAAGTGAAATTTCACCCTTTTAGCAACCATCATTCGGTTAATGGGCCCTCAAAATTATTCTGTGACAACAACGACTTTTTGTTGCTATTGTTGTTGTCGGTGTTATATTTCTGGAGGACAGCACAGTCGTTCCCGGTTATATTAGTTTCTGGGTGCATGTACATGCATAATGTAAGTAAAAATGTACGATAAAACACTTAAAATGTTTTTCGTGACACCTCAAGCGAGTGGACACATACGTACAACCCGTACGCATCTAGATGTCCGGCAAAAGGACACAAAAGGACAGCGTTTTTAAAATACCCTGTATCCGGCAGTGCGTAACTCGCAGGTCTTACATTTAAGCTTATATACCTCAAGCCCTCAAGTACAAGCCACGTCAATTATAGAAATCTTCATAAGTTATTTTTGCAATTATTCGGACCATAATCAAATCAATATCCGAACGATCTGCCGAGACAGGGCAAGCCAGAACTGCGCATGCAATCCTCAATTCAATGCAAGGGTTTGCAAAGATCACAAAATTCTTGTAACCTTTTGTAAGCCGTTGATCGGCAAATGATAACACATAAAGTACCTGAAGAAGCTTTAAAACTTCTGCGGACATATTGAAGCCCCAGTGATGTAGTATGAGGTTGGAATTGGCTCAAAACTGCACGCCTTGAAA
>CM042751.1:25664973-25672473 GCA_022496165.2 Catalaphyllia jardinei | reverse complement strand
AGGAGGCGGAACACGTTTTGCATCTCCCCCAGTTTTAGTAGGCAAGTTGCGAAGAATATCGGTAGTGTGGTACGCCTCTACCTCCGGTATTGCGGCAGTGTCTTCCACCTCAGAATACGGACTTTCATTCGAAACAAGCGCTCTGCGGACAGATTCTGTCACTTCTGCGTAATCTGACTCTACTGTCACAGTGGAAGTAGCCAGACTAACGCCACGAGCAGGGGGCTCTGGACGCCTATCCCTGAACGGGCTGGGCGGGGCCGGAGGCATGTCGTGTCTGCTTTCAAGGCCACGCTGATGAAGAGGAGGCGTAGGCGGGACAGGAGAAGTCTCCTTTTGGCGAGGTGTCACAACTTCGTACGGATTCTCCTCATTATCTGATGTGCTGTTGATCGGGCTGGTGCTGGTCTTCAACGAATTGAAACGACTTTGTTTTGGGGACATTGGCGGAGAGCTGCTGCGTTCTGGCTGGGGTGGAGGCAAGGGCGTGGGAGTCGGCGATAAAGATGAGACGTCCTCTTCTGTATACTTGCGTTCAGGAATTGCTGGAGACACTTCAACAATGTCTTCATCCTTCGTCTTCTCCGTTACACTGGGAGTTTTGTCCTCACTGGTGAAAAAAGATTTAGGCTTCTTTCGAGACACGTCTGGTTTGGCATAAAAAGGCATCTGTTGCTTTCCCCCTTCAAATAAAGACATCATACCTCTCACACCACCATTTGGGGAATTACTAGGTATTGTTGTGTCCTCTGCTGTACTGCTCTTCGGTTCAAGTTTCGGAAGTTCCTCTTTACTGGTCTTTCCGTCTATTATGATTTCCTGGTAGTCGCTGACACGCTTGGGAGGCGTCACGTTACTGGGAGACTTGACATTGGGGGATGTTGTGGTCACGATGTATTTAGGGGCACTGAGCTCTTTACTTGGCGATTTTGGTTGCATCGTCGGTGGCGACGCTGGTTTAGGTTTAGTAGGCACCTGTGGTTTCGTGCGCTCTATGACAATCTTTGAAGCTTTTTGCTTCGGCGAGTCTTGCTTTGGCGGAGGCGAAGAACCAACCTCCACAACAGTCCAACTTGTAGTCGGCTGTGGCTCCACAGAATTCGCTTCTGTATCATTTGACAGTTTACGAGGAGAAGACAACGGAGAAAACACGTCTTCACTGCTGTTCTGACTCTGAAGGCGTTTCCTAAATTGGAATTCTTCTAAACTCCTCTTCAGTTCATCTTTTGGTTCAAAATCAGGATCGCTTATGCTGCGCTCTTTCTTCAGCTGTTTTGTACGTTCCTAGGGGAAGCAAGACAGCGAATTAGAAAAGTATCAAATTTCAGAGTTTTTAGCAGGACCTAGATCAAAATAAAGCCTACAGTAACGCTTTGGCTTAGAAGGAAACTACTCAATGTCGGATACCTTTTGGAAACATTTTGTGATTAGATAGCGGAGGGAGGAGTGGGGTAGAGAGTGGTTGTCAAGGTGATGACACTTTTAACGCCTCTCAACCAATGGGAATTTTCGGTTTCTGTATGTACAAGGGAATTCCCTCCGATCCCTCTCCCCCTACCCTGTAAAGTCTCCCGTTCTGCGCTGACGTCCAGATCTCTGGCGATTCAATCTGCTGGTTCAACAATGACTACTGTTAGGTAAATGTATGCGCAATTCGTACAAACCTCTCTTTGTTTCTCTCTTTTGGCTTGCTCCTCCTTCAGCTTCAACTTGGATAAGTTTTCTGCATGCGCCCTCTGTGGAATGCAAAGAGATGAGAGATACACATGAAAGAAATTACTACAAGCAATCAAAATTACTACTTATTAACCGAGAGGTCTTCACGGCAAATCTCAAACTGAGACCTTGCCGTATTGACCGAGGGAGGTCAATAAGGCAGGCCGAGGTTTGAGATTTTCCCGTAAAGAACGTCACTAAGTTGATTATTATGTGGCTTTATGCTTTAGTTTTACAGGTCCGTAATCGGCCCATGGGTGTTACGGGATAATAATGCCCTACATTTGGTCAATCAAAGCGCGGGTTATATCGGCTACAAACGTAAGCCACATGATAACAAACTGCGCTGGTGGTGGTGTCCCACTAGAAAAAAAACTTTTGCTAGTGGGACACCACCACCAGCGCTAACCCACTGGAAAGGCTTCAAAATAGCCTCAAACACCGTGAAACAACAAACAATACGACAGGAAAGCAAGGTAAGTTTGTTTTATTTACAGAACGTTAGATGTTAGGTATTTAAAGCAAACCCGTAAAGTTCCCAAACAAACTCTTGTAAATCGAATCTGTGTAACACAACACCGCCCGAAGGCAAGAGTCACGTTCGCGTACGTTTCATTTACATAAATTATTTCCTCTCATCTCGCGCTTGGGCCGCCTGTGGTTTCCAACATAGATTCCATGAACTCGTTGAACGCTGTTTTCAGTCTGCCTACTCTTTAATCTCTTTCAGTTAGCTTTCTGCGGTTTTCTTTTTTTCGTTCTCCTTTTCTCGATGTGCTGTTTGTGTATGCCCTTGAATGTGCCGTCATAACTTCCCTTCTTATTTTCGAGTGCTTCCATGTCCTGCCTGACCTTAGTCCACTTAGCTTCTACACCTTTGATCTGTTTTACATTTAAGCTGTGGCCAAAGCCCATTGGACTGAAAGAGTGTGGAGTCGTGTTCCTTCAAATCTTTCAATTTTTCCACCATTCCTCTGTGCTCTTTGATAGACCAGTTCAGTTTGCTTCTATCACTGGGCTTTAACTGGTATCCTGGCATGGAAAACTCACTCGCCATTTCAGTGAACAGCCATCCACACTTAGAAAGGTAGTTTCTTTTGCTTGTAAGATATCAAACTGCCTGGACCGTTCAGCTGTAAACGTCGCTTTCACCATTATTACGCATTTTGGGATGAGCCTCTTTCATGATGCTCATGTAGTAATTCGCTATTTCCCGTTTCGATTAACAATATAGCCAATGCTTGCTTTTCGGAGACCCTGTTATTTTTATCTTATGCCAGAATCATTGAATGATTGAAAAGGCTATCTCATTTGTGAAACGTGATCTAAGATGCCGCACGCGCTTTAAAGATCGGTGCAGCGAGTCCCTCACTGCGAAAAATAAAGGCAAAAAGTAAAGGAAAGGTAATTGTAAGACACTGATTGCAGCAGAAGAGTCCTCTAATAGCTGGCCAACCAAAAACTGAGAAATACCAGGACATAAGACCCAAGTGATGTGATACTTGCATTCAGTAATTCAGATAAGGAAGGTGCCAGTGAGAGGCCAAATGCCACACGCTCAGGGTGAGCCATAACTAAGAGATGTAAAATTGACTTCTACCATTGAAAGACTACCATCGCAAAATCAAAAAGACTTAATCAGTTATTCAAGAACTTGAGTCAACGTCGGAAGTGAAAAGCTGATGCTTAATTAATTTAGCTGTTTTAAATTTCACTGGTAACATTTGAAAATGTGTGTAGAGTAACATATGAAATATCAAGGCTTAATCAAAAAATATGCAAGTTCAATATGTTTATCACTGCTGTTTGTTTTTTTATTTGTGATTAAACTACAATGGCCCAAGAAAAAAGTGTTTGACTTCTCTTTCTTTTGTTTTGTGTTTCTTTTTTAACCAAAGAGCTCTATGTAGTATAGGGATTGCAAATTTCGTCTTCGTAGTGAGCACAATAACATCAAGTAGAGGAATAATAGAGAATATTGAAAAGGTAAAATTTTGAGGGGAGGTTAAATCTTTGTGTGTGTGTGTGTGGGGGCTCACCCACCACCCCGCCCCCCCCCACCCCCCCCCCAATGTGGAAGAATTGGTAAGCTGAGGGGGTCATGCGATTTTTAAACGGTGCTTCCCAAATCCCACCAGCCCCCCCTTCCTCATAAAAAATGAACGGTCCCTAATTTCTGAAACTTCCCAAACAGAACGACACGAACCATTTGATTCTCCGACTGAACTTTCCAGTTTTCCCATGTAAATGGTAAGTACGCCTGAGCTTAGCCTTTATAACTGTGACAAACTTCATATGACTGACGGTAAATCAAAAGTTTGTGCCGCAAGCGAAATAGGCGGCTCACTGTAAAAATCCCAGCCAAACCACAATTGTAAGGAAGTAAATTAAGCTGAAATGATGTAATAAAAGAAGGCATTGGAAGGACTAAAACTGAAATGTTTCAGTTTCATGAGAGCGGTTTTATACTCAATGGTACTGACATTTCTTCTTACTAGTAAAACGTATGGTCTGCTATGAGAAAGCGCTTGTTTCACACTCAGGTTTACCCCAGAAAGGCAACGTGACCCGACAGAGAGTTTGCGAAGCCCGCCATCTCCATGTCAACAACTAAATTCTGAATATAGCTACTCACCTCAAAATGCATAAGAAACGCGGCAAAAATACCAAAAAATTCTTCTGTGGTGGCTGTGGTAGGTTTTTCTCCAAAGAACTTCGCAGTTTCTCGGAACTCGCTAGTCGATTTTTCTTGCAAGCTGAGCAGGTCATTCAGTTCACCTTCAGTTTCGTCGATGATGCTCTAGAAGATTAACAAAACCGTTTAAGTTCTTTAAGCACTTTTAATTAGCTAATACACAAGGAGTTGGTTTTTACATGTCACTTGAGCCTAAACGCAAATAATGATCCAAGTCAGGATAACTTGAGTAGATAGAAGAAACAACAGCTTTTCATGTCCGTTCATAGTCAGCTAAAAATCGTTCACTGTTACAGCTAAAGGTGTGCTGAACAAACCGTTTTGACAATTAAAAACCAAAACGTGGCTGGTGGTAACCGAGGCAAAATGAATTACAGGTGTCAGTTTGCGAAAACAACGTCGTGATCACGTGAAAACCACGTGCAATATAAACAAGTAGCCCACTCCAAGCTGAATGAAACATGCGCTAAGGAAACCAAGATCTCTTCTGATTGGATGAAAAATCATGCACCTGTACTCTGATTGGTCAAATTTTAATTAGATGAATATTTCTGGTATAGCAGAGCTTACCTTCACCGCCAGGGAAAAGCGATCATTAGGATTTTGGGACTTAAGTGATCGAAACGCTCCAAGGTCGGACTTCAGACCCTAAAAAAACAATATTTAAGCTGTAGGTTTATAAACAGTCAAAGAAAAAGAAACTTTTAATTTAAGGAATAAATAGTCTTCACAATGGGTAATGACAAATTTCAACACTCAAATGAAAGGCGCTCAAGCGTCGATTGAAACAAAATCCCAAGCAGATACTAAGGATCTCGTAAAATTTGCGCGCGTACTATTTGAAGACCATGGAAGGGAGTTGAAAAGTTTGATAGGTAGTCTTCTGAATTAAGTCGTAGTCGTTGATGGTCTTTGTTGGTAAATTGTTAGCTTGCTGTTTGGTTGCTTTTTGTTGGTTTTTCAACGTTGTGATTGTTGCGAGGTAGCCACGGAAGGCAGTATTAGAGAAATGCCCGTTTCGACATTTTCTTTTATCTGAATAAAATTTCCAGTGCTTGTTTAACCAGAACAAATAAGACAATGGAACAACTAGCTATAGTCAACAAACCTTCATTCCAGCCGCCAATTCTTCCACTTCACATGCGACCATCTGCCCTGAAACTAAAAGAAAAAAACCAGCAAAATTAATTCAGTTGCATCTAAAATACCACTGAAGGAATTCCGCGGTCAAGGTTTCTCATTTGCATTGTTATCAATAATAATGACAATAACAATAACAACAACAAAAACAATAATAACTGTAATGAAATTAGTACATTAACGGTAAATTGTGTACGTATAATTAGTCACATTATGTACGTCACTAATCAGATACAAAAAGCCTTCACTGAATGGAATAAACACAAGATCATACACAGTTCAGTCTGATTGATATCTCCGAAACTGGTGCCGAGACCCTTGTAAAAATGTCCAAAGAGGAAGTAAAACACCACAAGACAGTCAGAGGGGCATACAGAGGACACTGTACTCGGGACATCAAACGCGCGGAAAGACTTATGGCCGAGACTGAGGTTTTCAACAGCACAGAACTGAAAGCAATTGCAGAGCGACTCTCAAGACGATTGGACGAAATTAAGGCTATGGATTCCAGGATCTTGAACGCACTAGGAACAGATGAAGAAATAAGCGAAGAGACAGATCAAGCATTGACGTTCCAAGACGATATCTATTATTGGATCCTGAAAATTAAAGAATTCGTCACAAACGAGCATCAACCGGTGAGTACGTTCCATGCAAGTCAAACCAACACCTAAAGTCCACATCAACCTTCCAAAACTACATATCCAACCATTTGACGGAAACCCCCTCCAGTGGCTTACGTTTTGGGATAGTTACAGTAACGCAGTACACAACAATCATGAACTAAACAATATTGACAAAATGAACTATTTGAAGGGATTGATAACCTGCAACGCAGCGCGCGCGATTTCAGGGTTGCCAATAACGTCACAAAGCTATGAAAAAGCTATTGAAATGCTGAAAGAACGCTTCGGAAGGAAACAGGTTCTAATCAACGCACATATGGAATCGCTTTCAAAAATCAGCGCGCCCTCAGCTGATGTGCAGCAATTACGAAAATTTCACGATAGCTGCGAGAGAAAACATTCGTGCCTTAGAAACACTGGGAGTCCAGACAGATTCATATGGAAGTCTATTAATCCCAATACTACTAAAGAAATTACCGGAATAATTACGTTGTACAATATTCAGAACAAATCCTCTGGCAGATTGTTCCCTAAATGATTTACGAACAGCACTTTGTCATGAAATAGACACAAGGGAAAAAAGTCAACTTACGCAAGCAAACGACGCAAGCTCAGACGTTGACGACGTTCTTGTACCCGCAGTTGGCGCCTTACTCACAAACACTCAACCGCGCGTAAGACACCCACCACCAAAAAGCTTCAATACGAATGGAACATTTGAGCCAAAACCATGCATATATTGCGACGGTAAACATCGTCATGACAAATGCTCGAAAGTAAAAACAACAAAAGAGAGACGAACCATATTGATGCAGAAAAATAAATGCCTTAACTGCCTCCGATCAGGCCACACAAGATATCAATGTCGCTCAAAAGGACGATGTCTAAATTGCGGACTAAAACACCATACGTCGATCTGTGAACCACGTGAGCCTAATCTCGAGACCTATTGAGAAGCTTTACCCTCTTGAAGTGTTTTCCGAGGAAGATAACCTTCAAGACTCTTAAGAAAAATTTAAGAACCCTGAAGAAATAAGGTCCACAAGCGAAAAACGAACACAACGAGCTAGTGCTCAACGAGCTGCACTGAAAATAAAGGAACTCTCTAGACTTAATGAACTTTAAATACTACTACCTTACAACTTTGTAAATCTCTATAATCAACATTTTATTGCTGGCCCGGGAAAGTGTAATGAAATTAGTACATTAACGGTAAATTGTGTACGTATAATTAGTCACATTATGTACGTACACAATTTACCGTTAATGTACTAATTTTTTGTATCTGATTAGTGACGTACATAATGTGACTAATTATACGTA
>CM042751.1:25624719-25637291 GCA_022496165.2 Catalaphyllia jardinei | reverse complement strand
GAATATCCATTACACCTTTCTATATAAATATTGTTACACAACAATTCAGGCAGACCGTCATTTTGTGCTTTAAAAAAGATCTTAAAAATATCCATTTCATGATATAAGAAAATGGTAGGCCACCGATCGTAGGCCAACACCTCTTTTGAAGGCATGTCTCTTGGTAAATTAAAAATGATTCGAGATGCTCTACAATGAGGTCTTTCAATTGAATCAAATAGGTTTGAGTTACAACACGCCCCCCACAAAACTATTCCGTATTTAACAGAGGGTAAGATAACCTTAAAATAAAAGTCTCGCAAAACACTTTTTGGTAAGAATTTAGAACGTTTTAACAGGTCTAATTTAGTAGCAAAACACTTCTTAGCATCCATTACATGTGCGTCCCATGTTAACTTGTGGTCTACTGTCAGACCTAGGAAGTGTGCTTTAGTCACCCATTTTATACTGGAGTCACCCAATAACACCGGGGCAATCGGCCCCATTGGGTTACCCCTACAAAGCAGCATTGCTTCGCTCTTTCCTGATGGGGTGTTAATTGGTTGTCACAGCACCAGTTGTAGACCTCCTGCAATGCCCTGTTCAACTCTGCGATGGCCTCGTCTGCCGTGTCTCCTATGCAGAAGACTGTTGTATCGTCTGCAAACATGTACAGAGATCCTGACCGAACAGAAAGCGGCAGCTCATTTGTGAATAGTGTGAATAGAGTCGGTCCTAGCACTGATCCTTGAGGTATCCCCATGGACACTGAGAGAAGGTCTGACTTAACTCCATTTAACACTGTAAATTGTTTTCTTCAAGTAACTCTTCAACCAATCGAGGGTTAATCCCTTTATTCCAAAATGTCTTTCTAGCTTCATAATTAATGTAGCATGTGGGACACTGTCAAAAGCTTTTCTAAAATCGATGAATGCTACAGCAACAAATTTTCCAGAGTCGATAACCGATCTCCAGGTTTCCGTGAGATGAATCATCAGGTATTCCGTTGAATGCCCAGGTCGGTAGGCCCACTGCCCGTTTGAGACCAAATTGTTATCTCGAAAAACGTGTTTCACAAGGGCGTCATTTACTATCGACTCCATAATTTTGCTTGGAATGCTGAGTAGGGAAACTGGGCGGTAATTTCCTCGTTCAGTTTCATCGTCTTTTTTGTAGATTGGTGTAAGCCTTGCGATCTTCCACGCTGAGAATACAGACTTACTTTCATAGCTGAATTGACATAGACGCGTTAGTGCTGGAACAATAGCGTTACCGGCAATTTTCAACAACTTCGATGAGATATTGTCAGGTCCTGTGGACTTATTGATATTAAGCGCATTAACTTTGGTCTGAATTGAGTGTTAAGAAATTGTAAATCCCTCAAGCGGAGGGGGCTCCGTTGATGTCTTCGCAATGTTCAATTTCTGCGGGAGGCTGGACTTCGACGTGAACTGAAATTCTTAAGCTAGCTTTTTGCCGATCGTAGCGAAGTACGAGTTCATTAAGGATGCTTTTTCGTCATCAGCCAATGCGAGGCTACCTTCATCTCGTTTCAAGGGGCCAATGCATTTACGTGTTGTTACGTTTGTAGCTTTATTTAGCAGGTTCCAGTAGGCTCTCGTTTTCTTAACTTCTTGGAACATTTCGCAAAAATACGAAGCCTTGGCCTGTCTAAGAGCCCTTGTAACCTCATTTCTAATTTGCTTATACTCTTGCCACAGCCTTGGGCATTTAGATGCTACTGCGGCCTTGAACAGTTTGTACTTCTTATTCATTTTGTAGCGAATGGCGTTGGAAATCCACGCTGCAGATATGCTCCTGATTTTAATTTGTTTTAAAGTAGCATGTTCATCACATATGCTGTTAAATAAATGCTGCCAGGCCCATAAGACATCTGGTCTGGGCCGGGTTGTTCGAAAGCCGGTTAACGTTAACCCAGGATTAAACGTTAACTGCAGCATTATTTTTTCTTGTTTAAAAGTGTTTTTCACTTCTGACGTTTGGTGTAGTTTGAGATTACTACTGTTTAAAACTGCAGGGCACAAAATATAAACAGAACACCTCACCAAAAAGTTGGAAAACTGAAATCAAAATTCTCGCTAACCCTGGGTTAGCTTAATCAGGCTTTGAACAACCCGGCCCAGCTGATACGTAATGACGGTACTCCAGAATGAGGAGTAAAAAAGGAATTTCCAAGTATTTCACTGTTTTGCATGATTTGGGTCAAGCCTTGTGTTTAGTCATAAATGACAGTATTTTTTGTTCTGCCAAAAGGAACATCACGGAAAAAGGCCAAAAGAGAAAATGCGTTGGCAGAGAAAAAGATTTTCAACATCTGTAAGTACTGCCTCTTCAAACGGGGGTGGAAAGTATTTAGACCAAGGGGTTATCAGCAAACTTCGCCGTCCTTTAAACGGTGTCTGCGTGCTGTGAACTTTTCTTGAAGCAAGGAATTTAAATGTACAAGCTTTTAGTCTTACTTCATCAATGGAAACTACTTCAAAACATTTCTTGTAACAAAAATTTCCTTACATGTGATCAATTAATTAGTTTCCACCATCTTTTCCAGCAATCGTCTTGACGCATTACAAACTGAAGACAGAAGAAGTAGCGCAATGTCTAATAACCGGGAATTCTCACTTGACTCCCGATGTGCTTAGACAATTGTTGGCATTTGCTCCAGATGATCGAGAGGTATAGATAATATGTATTTCGAATTGAACGAGCTTAGGTTCTTATGCTGGTTGAGGTAAAAATTGAACCTCACGTAAGTCGGAAATTGTCAGCTGGTAGCAGTATTCATAATTTACTCTTTTGTGGAATCGAAGTTGCTCAATACTTGAGATATAATGATTCCCTCTAAGAAAATTCCTTAAAATGAGGTTGATAAAAAAAGACCACCCTCTACCCGCAGCCTAAGGGTGGAATTGAGGGTTTTTCGAGGAGCGGGGGAGACGTTAAGAGCCGACCACGGCATAGTTTTTATCAGTGTTTTTAGGACTTTTTGTCGGTTTTTTTTAGGCGAAAGATTTAAGACAACGCGAGCGGGAAAATGAGTTTTCACTGGAACCAGCCGAGCGCTTCTATATTCAGGTATTGTAGTGTAAACCAAATTGTTTGCAATATATAGTTGTGGTAATCCTTATTATATAATAGTAATAATAGTTAATCTTTATTGAGATGTTAAAAACAACTCACTAATAGTAGAAAAATAATTACATTAAAAAGCTTCCACGAATGCAGTGCTTTACACATCTCTTTTGAGATTTCCAGCCCAAGACGAAACGGTATCTGACAGCTTGCATTTTCAGAGCTTATGATATTAAACTAGATCACAAATAAATTTGATCTTGCCAGATTGCATCGTCAGTGCCTTCTTACAAAGAGAGACTTCGTACAGTACTACTCAAGACGCAGTTTCAAGAAAGGATCGCACAAATAAAACCAGTAAGAAATTTTACACACAGAAAGTAAAATTAACAAAACCTTTAATGATTTGATGATAACTGTGATGATGATGATGATGATGATGATGTTGATGTTGATGATGATGATGATGTTGATGTTGATGTTGATGATGATGATGATGATGATGTTGATGTTGATGATGATGATGTTGTTGATGATGATGATGATGATGTTGATGATATGACGACGATGATGATTATGATGAGGACAATGGAGATGCCCCCCCCCCCCCTGCTGTTCTGACCAGGCCCACATCACTGAGCCAATTTTCTCTGACCCCTGGTCTTACAGATATCCTTGTGTAGTCTAGTATTATTCGTTTCTTCGCTGCAAGCCCAGGACCCATGAGTTCCAAGACTCGATGTAAAAAGTTCCATAATTGATGACGTAATTCTATGTTTCTGATCGGTTGGTTACTTAAGCACCAAAACTCCAAACCGAGCAGCAACTTAACAGATAGTACATAGATATCTGTTGAAGGTCTGCATGGGCGTAAGGTATAGCTGATCATGACAGCTGGTCAAACTTTTAAACTATCAGAATCTGAAACCTGCAAAATGTACGGAGAGGTGAAAGACAGACTAAAATCGCCAAAAATTCAAGATGCCTGAGATTCTACCAAGCCTATCTAAATTCTCAAGAGAGCCATCTGTTGCATGTTTAGTAAGAGCCAAGAAATTCATTTAATTATTATTTTTGATTTTTTTTGTATTTCAGCATCTTGAAACAGTCATTACTGCGTGTCACGAACTCATGTCTAGTGAAAAACTTGCAACGTTTATTGAGGTATGAGAAATTTGACCGAGTCTGTCCGTCATATATTTAACAGAGACTATACAGCCAAATGATTTCATCACTACTGAATATGTTTATTTCTCCTCAAAGCTTGTGCTCACAATGGGAAACATTATGAATGGGAGCGACACTTGTGCTTTTAAGATAACGTTTGTTACAAAGGTAAGTTTACAAAAGAAGAGGCATGTGTTAGCTTATGTCTGCATTAGATATATTATTGAGGTATTGCTCCTCTTATCATGTTGCCTGCCAGTTGAATCCTTCTGGGTTTAATACCACCGTCCAGTGAAAGTAAAGTTTCTTGGCCGAGAATACAGAGAACGATCGAACCGGGACAACAACAACAAAAACATTTTTCGCGCTTGCACTTACAATTTTATTTATCTAACTTAGGCCCCGTCCACACTAATCCGTTTTCAAACGAAAACGGAGCTGTTTTGCTTCGTTTTCAAAAAGATTTGCGTCCACACTTATCGTTTTCGTATTGTTTTCGCCTGTCCACACTATAACGCCGTATCCGATTTGAAAAGAGAGAAGCCACATGGTAGTGTCTGTTGTTCGAGTGGTCTGGCGCCCGGTCGTATCTATTTTAATGACGTCACCGTTGTCAGATAGCATCGTTTTCCACACTAGAAAACAGCGTTTTCAAAAAGCATTGTTTTCAAATCGCTCCACTCTGGAGAGCGTTTTTGAATGGCTCAGTTTTCGGTGATCGTTTTCGGCGTTGTAGTGTGGACTATAGCCGTATCCGGAGCAAAACAGCTCCGTTTTCGTTTGAAAACGGATTAGTGTGGACGGGGCCCTACACACATGCACATACATATTAGTGGACAAACTCGTACCAGAACGCAACAAAGTAATTACGGGCGGCCTGGCGTTATACGCTGCTAGCGAGTCAGTGTTTTAGCAATCGACGAGACAGGACAGAATAGGGTGCTGTGTTCTTGCGAAAATCATAATACTCTTAAATCGCCTCTCTCCGCCCTAGCTGTAGCAAAAACAATCGAGTGCCAGAAAACGGCGAGAGGTTACTTACTGAAACGGCGCAGCATAATAATACAAATCTTTTTCCATTCCCAGTACCCCCATGTGTCTTTGAGTGTTTTTTTCAATTTTTATTTTTGGTGCAACTATAGCTACGTTCAAGTCCAAGCCTTATACCTGAAGCATTTCATTGCCAAATGAGAAACTACTGATTCATATATTGATGTTGTGACTCGGCCGGTGTTAAAGACAGGTAGATCCAAGTAAGCTCTTACGATGTTAAACTCCTTCGATGACACTCTTTATTTTTTTCTTTACCCAGCTGATGGATTACAAATCATCTGTGAACAAAGCCACTTCAGTGCTAGACTACCTTACAAGGGTTATCATCACCAAATGTCCACACATCGCAGCATTACAGGATGATCTGAAACACGTGGAACAGGCATCGCAAGGTCCGTACAAGTAACTTTTTTAGTATTCCAAGTCATTCCACAATGATCTTAGTTATTTAGAAAACAAAAATGCAACTTAGGCAAATGTTACAAGCAAACAACGATGACAAACAACAACAAGCGACAACTGTATAAAAATATAAAAACAACTAATTGTAATTTTTTTATTTTTTTATTTCCTTACATAACTTTATTAATTTACAATACTGTGAACATTTTTCGTATCAACCCTAGTTATTCACACTTCTTAATATTCATATACATCATAGTATAATGTACTATGCGAACAATTACAATAATATCTTGCGTAATTACTTACATTATAACATATATTGTGGTGAAAGGGCTAGGATAAATATTAAGATCATTTTTAATGTTATTCGAGAAGGTAGAGAATGATGCAAATTTGCTGGAGCGCTCTTTTTTTATATTTTCTAGAGTTTTTCTATTTTGTATTTTAATAAGAGTTTGTTTACAAAGTCTCCAAGAAAAATTGGTTTGTCGTGTAATTTACAACTATAAATATAGTACCTCATGGATAGCATCGTATAGTTAAATTTCTTTACTAGCTCTTTATTATGCGAACTCTTGTCTCTTGTAATTGAAGCACCGCCAACGATAGTTTTCCCTTTGATTTCAGTTCCATTCAAGTCATTAGACAAGGAAATATGCGACCTGTCCACTGAAATCGAGGTGAGGGTTGTTTAAAGATTTCACGGCAGCGCAATGAATACAGTCACGTGCACCAATACTCCAAAAACGGCATGTGAAGGATGCCTTTCCCACATTTTATGAGCTGATGGTTTCACGTAACTTGATTTCAAATACTGCTTCTGTTAGGTTTTGGAAGAAGATGTTGAGAAAATAAATAATGACTGCGTAAAAGATGGTGACTCTTTCCGCGAAAGCAAGGATGTATCCTTTTGAATTAATTTGTTCCATTAGAATTGCGTGAATACCTGTGCATTGAAGGCAGTGCTCGCTCCACTGACTAGGAAACACATAACGCATTAGCCTTCCGTCCTCCACAAGACGCAGAACTTGGCCTTTTCACGTTGTTCCATGTTGTCTTAAGCAAGACGGTTACAAATATACAAAGAATTTTAACGTTTTTGGCGTATACCTGTGTACATAGTCTTAATTTTCCTAGAAGTAATGCTCAAGCAGTAAATTGTAGGATTCTTGAGAGACCAACGAAACATTAAGGTGTTGCAATCGAGTTATAGCGGAATTCTTAACAAACGCTTTAGCTGTTTGCTGTCTCCGCAAAAGAAGAGCTTAAAGACGTCTTGTCAATTCGGAGGAATGCAAAAAGGAAGTTCAACCTCCTTGTCCAGTATTTCGGAGAGGATTCCAACAAGCCCGAGGAATTCTTTGGTATTTTTGCCACACTGCTGCACCAATTTGAGGTAAATTGTACTCAGTTTAAAATATAGGTAATGTCGTTTTCTGGTAACATGAATTGCCCCACGATAAAAAGGAACTAACGCAAACATACAGTGGAAGCCAACGGGTTACTAAGGTGTGTTTATGTACCAAAAAGATTTATCAAGTGGAAAATGTAGTTGAATTTTGTTTTACTTCTGAATAAACATTTATTTGTTGTGTTGTTTTAGGATGTGCTGAAGACATACAAGTGAAGAAACGAGTTTTAAATAAAGAGATCATGCAATTGACGTTAATTATACTGATTAGAGCGTGCTCACACTACAAGTACAAAACTGAAATTTTTTTAACCTGAAACTTTAAATTGAGCAGTTGGTTTGGATGCATTGGGTTAGACCCAACAGCTCTATATCTCTCTAAAACTATTCACTACGTCATCTTCGATTTTCAAATATAACATTTTTTTGCTCATTTCCTACGTACGCATGCCATATTTTGATTTGTAATAAAAGGATCAAGTATTATATTGTATAAGATGAAACGATATTTATGGTTAAGAAGTCAACATTCAAAGATTTTTAATTTTGTGAATACGTTGTAAATAAAAGCCAAGTTACTCTGAGAGGGCTTCGCACGTTATATCTCTCCTTCTAAATATGTCGATTCAAATGTCATGAGTGCTAAGAGTACGGACCATTAAAAATTGTTTTGAGCGAATTGCCAACCTCCCACCTCCCCGGTCCTCTAACCCTAACCCACCCCCTCTCAAAAAGCAATGATCTGTCCCTAAATCTAAATCCAAAGGCAAACCCATTCTCGTCCCCAGAGGACGCGCTCCTTTTGGTCAGCACCAAGAATCACGACCTCTGGGAAGGTCCAATTTTGTGAGCCTGCGCAGAATAATCGCTTCGCATTTTCAGCCAACCTCGTTTTTCAGACTCTGAGCATGCGCAGAGTGACGCAAAGTCCGTGAATCGAGGACTTTCGGTTTTGGACAAGGCCAGAGGTCGCGATTCTTACTGCTGATCAAAAGGGGCAAGCCTGTAGCTTTTCAGACGCGGTCTGTGATTGAAGAACGAAACAATAGATGATACAACAGAAACAATACCCCTAGCCATGATAACAAAGGAAGCTACAGGTCATACGGACGAATGAAAATAGAGGCCTGGAAGAGCTACAGGATTACTGATCAAAAGGGGCACGTTTTCTGGGGACAAGAATGAAGTAATAGGCATACAAGCGACAGGCGCAGGTGCAGTGGACTGTTGTTATGTAGCGCTTTTTGCCTGTAAATTTCCAATCTGTGACGCCATGCCGCCATACTGGACGACATTGACAAAAAATTTGAAACAGGCTTCTTTTGTTTGCGTCATCTAGTGTTGTCACCAGGTCTTGTTATTTGAATATCTCGGGATCAGTTACAAGCTATCAAACCTAGATTGTGCAGCTGGGCTATAACCAAGGCGCTGACGAATTCTTCACGAAACTTTGCATATGACCAAAATTCCAATTTTGATATATTAAAATTCTAATTTGGCTTCCTGGCTTAGGGATACAAAACAAAAAAATTCATTGCTTAACCTCGATGCGATTTCTTTTGCTTTATTCTCGGCCCTGAGCCTTGGAACCAAGTCAGAATTTTAGTATATCGAAATTGGTCCATTCAATGGTTGCTCCTCTTTCGCGATTAAAACCTGCAAAATTTGTAAGGGCATATTCAGCTGGCCGAGTCACGCTGTATAGCTCATCACCCAATTATTTTATGACGAAACAACAGAGCAATCATACGTTTGCACTTTGTACTTTTTAGGACTCAGTGGCAGATAGATGAACGTTCGAGGCTTGAATCGAGTCTCGACATTCTACTAAAGATGAGCCTTTTCCCAAAAACACGGCTTATCCTAGGTGTAACAACCTGTAACCCAGTACCGTAAAACAAAGAAAACAAAGAAGTCAACAAAATAGACCCTAACCCTAACAATGGCTACAAAACAAAAAAACCCTTTTTTTACACCGAGGTGAATCCAAAACTCTCTCTCTTGTCTCGTTTGGAAACGATTGAAAAGCCGAAGTTGCGACAATGAACTGTCAAAAGCACGAGCAACATAAACGTGACAAATTTTGCCTTGTGCAAATCCTTAAATGGTGGTTGGTCAATTTAAACAAGCAATGAAAAGCTTTCCTATTATATTAAAGTCTTTCTTTTACGCGCCACATAAAATGACGAGACTGTACAAGATTCATGAAGGAATGACTCATCGCTGCTTATTGATATATTCCCCGCCAAAAGTATTTTTAGCGGTGATTGGTCACATTCAAACAAAGCACGAAGAACAGCCAATCAGAAACGTTGTAGAAGTGTCAAAGAATTCGTCGATATGACATTAGCCAATCACGAGGCTCGCGTTTTCTGCGTGCAAAAGTCACAGAAGTGAGAACTTGTTTTCCTGCACAATCAAACGTGTGCTAGCCGCCATATATAACTCTGACAAACAATTTGTACTTTCACATCACCAAGAAATTCTACTTCCCGCGTCAGCTCCTCCATCAGAGACTTATCTAACCGCAGCGAAGAATTTGTTCACTTGAAAAATATGGCTCGCACCAAGCAAACCGCTCGTAAGTCAACGGGAGGAAAAGCTCCCCGAAAGCAGCTAGCGACCAAAGCAGCGCGAAAAAGCGCTCCTGCAACCGGCGGCGTCAAGAAGCCTCATCGTTATAGGCCAGGAACCGTTGCACTGCGAGAAATCCGACGCTATCAGAAGTCGACAGAGTTGCTGATCCGCAAGCTGCCTTTCCAGCGCTTAATCCGCGAGATAGCACAAGATTTCAAGACGGACTTGCGTTTCCAGAGTTCAGCCGTTCTAGCATTACAAGAAGCCGCCGAGGCCTACCTCGTGGGTCTGTTTGAAGACACCAATCTTTGTGCAATTCACGCTAAGCGAGTCACAATCATGCCCAAAGACATTCAACTTGCGAGACGAATCCGTGGGGAGCGTGCTTAAATGGTAAACATATCTTGGTATTTATTTATTTCGTTTTTGGAGACTGTTGCTTTGTATATAGTTCATAGATTTGAATTCAGAGCTTTGTACTGTTACAACTTTTGTCGGGATAGCACTACTCGTGTACTGTACAACTGAATGAACTGCAAGAATGTGCACGGAACAGTTTTTTTTGTTTTCGTATGTGGCAGGCAGACAGTATACAAAGGGCTTTTGTAAATACAATGTAAATTTAGCGCTGAATTTTCAGTTGTAAGAATATTGCAAACTCGATGAGTTATTTTTACGACATTTTCGTTATAAAACTTAAGTTAATTAAAAAATAGCAAGTCCCTATTTGTCTTCTTTATATTCAGTCTTGTTGAATGCTGTTTACACTCGGTTCTTTTTTATCATAAACAATGTTTTTTGAGAATATGGAGGGTGAAATTTGGGAATTATAACAATATTTTAACAAAACCGAAGCTGACATTTGAATACATTATTTTGTGGCATTTGAATACACTATTTTGTGTAAATACAATACAATTATAGAGCGTACGCACTCGTTCGTGTCCAACAGGCATGTAAATTTATTTCAGCAAAAGTGTTTACATAAGAAAAGAATTGAAATCTTTGGTACACCAACATGACAGCTGTTTCATTGTTTGGAACACCAAAATGGCTTCCACGACATCATATGCATTCGCTTCATAGGATTTTTAACTAAACCGCGTAAACCTAGGCATACTATAAGAGTCATAGTCGCAGCGACTTATCCCTTAGTGTACACACATTAGAAAATTCACCAATGTGTGGGGAGTATTGGTCCCTGCGACTAGTCCCAGAAATGAAACTGGCTTTATTCGTGTGGCTAGTCGCAGTGACTAGAATTTCGATGCCAAATACAGTACACACTAGGGGACTATTCCCCGAAACAAGTCTCTGCGACTAGTCCCCTAGTGTGTGCCAACCTTACAACTTTGCTCAAAATGGGAAAACTGGCCAAAAAGCAACAACAAAAAGAATTGGCCGTATGTTCGATGCCAGTAATATTTCTACAAGACGTTATTACCACTAATGCCTGCAGAGTGACTCAAAAATTGCTTTTAAAACATATTCCAGACAGCAAATACATTCGAGAACAGATGTCATGCACTAAGAATATTCACGAAAATATTTTCACCTCAAAATTATATCGGCAAAAAAATATTGAGCCTCGGCCGAAGAAAGGTTATATACTTTATAGCCGCTGTTTCATGGCCTTTCATCCGGATATTTCTCTTGAAGTCTTATTCTACTAAACATGGTTAGCAGCGTTGGTTTTAAAAGCTAAGTTTTTACGACAAGGGCATAGGAATTCTCACCTGCGAAAAGTGGTGGCGAAAAATTAAGATTGTTCTTTTTTTCTTGGATCGAAGTGCTAAAAAAGGTTTCGGATGTTTTTGTTTCGAAATAACACATATTGAATGAAAAATTCGAAATTGGAAAATTAAGTTTAACGTTTTTGGGACTGACCCTCAGAGCATACACAAACGTACTAAATCACACCATGCTAGAGCATTGTGCTGGGTAAAACACAAAAACAAAACAAACCAAGCTGGAACAAAATAGCCGGCATCTCCCCAACTCTCGTTCGAGCAAGGCATGGGACAAAAGGAAGTAATCTCTTCAGTAAGATGCCAATAAATTTTCTGGTATTGAAAAGTTCAAGCCAAGATATGAAAACTCAGCCGGCACGGTCCAAATAATAGATATTCGATTTTACGAAAGAAAATTTTGCAACTAACGAATATACAATTTTAACACACAAACTCTACCTTGTTTACGAAAAAAAAGATTTGGTAACGTTTTTCTAATTACACTACGCTAGATTATGTTCATGTATGTTTAAGCGTGCTTGCCCGTATCTTGAGTCCCTTAAAACACTTGGCCGTAGGCTATTCAGTCCTGGCAAAAGCCATTCGATGTGGCTGAACCTGCTTTTAATTCTTTGGTTTTTAACCGCTGTATTTTGTTGTGAAGATGTAACGCTCTCTGTATCCTGCATCAATAAACGAGATGCTCGGTCCTGAAGTTGTGTTAGTGTTTATTAAGATTACAATACAATTTAAAATCTTTTCAGCTTTATTGCTTAAGCAACAACCAGATTTATTATATCTGGATTGCACGGTACAAACACTTCTTTATATTCTCCACACAGGGGAGCTTCAACTTAGTTTTTTTTTAAACAAAATAAGAATACAAGCTGAACACATACGTGGCAATATTGCAATACACCGAAAATGTCCTGCGTTCTCTTAAATATTTTTCTCTTGTCAGGAGAGTATTTGCTGCTGTTCATAAAATAGGGTGATAAAAATAAATCAATAAATTAATTTTGACACAATCTTTTTAAACCAACGTGCCCTGAAGGTCATTATTAGCGATTGTTCTTGCTCTTCCCCATTTTCAGTATCGTGAACTGTCTTGGCCAACGATACTCAAAATAAACCCCAATGTGTTTCTTTACAGCTTGTTT
>CM042751.1:25592075-25615891 GCA_022496165.2 Catalaphyllia jardinei | reverse complement strand
TATTTGAGCAGTTTGCTGATGTTATCAGCCATAACATACTTAACTAACAACGCCTTTAAGTTTCTTTTCGCTGCCGCGGAAATGGAAATAGAAGTTGAAATTTTGTCCGTCCTTGCAACGGAAAGGGTACTTCAGGTAATTGCTTTCCGCTCTTTTCAGAGACAAAAGAATGTTACTGTTTATTTCCACAATTACTTTTGGCTTAATTGATTCTTTAGAGCAGTTTCATTTGAGTGCCGTAAAAAACAAACCAATTAGACTATCTGAGTTAATTGGCTTCAATCAAATAATTGATGCACGTGGTATTCGGCGCCAACCGTCATTAACTGTCTTTCTTTCAAATGCAGTTTTCTCGCTTTCTTTTCCTCTTTATGTCGGTCCAAGAGGAGCCAATCACTATTTCACAAGACAAGTACTTCCTCTGATCAGAAAAAGCGAACTTAAGCACAACAGCATATCGCACAAAAGCTACCAACTAGAAATATATCGCATTATCGGACCAAACACTGCAAACACGGAACCTTCCTTGCTAAAGAACCGTCGCCGCACTGTGTTCAGTATTCTACTTGAACATGGCCGTGACAAACTCAGAACCAAACACCACTCGCTTTGCGAATGCCAAGTCAGTAATTCACTGCCAGGAAACGTCATATTTATGGGATTTCAACGAAACAACAATTCCGTCGATTCTATTTCCAGTCACATCCATTGCTTCTGTCGCTGTCATTTTCTTGAACGCTCTGGTAGTCGTAGCCTTGCAGCAAAAGAGAAAATTGAAAAATACATCCACTGTACTGTTGTCTAGCATGGCAATAGCAGATCTGCTAGTTGGCGCAATATCCATGCCGCAAATTGTCGCTATTGATATATTACTAATCCGTCAGATACTTTACTACGACATTTGTAAATTACACTTGGCGACACAATTCTCAACGTTTACTTTTATCTGGTCATCCCTGTATCATTTGATTTTCATGGCGTGGGAGAGATATGTGGCGATACGAAAGTGGATGGACTACAAGGTCATCGTTACAAGAGGCCGCATGAAAAATCTTGCAATAATGGCCTGGCTGTTAGCAGGTTTTACATCAGTCCCACCCCTCGTCCTGCTATTGGTGGGCGTGGACCGGAAGATCAAAGAAATCTGGCATATTGGTGAGAGTGTTGTGGCAGTATCATGTTTAACAGCCATAGGATATTCCTACATTATGGTTTATCTTGGAGTCCGGAGACGTAAAATATCAGAAATCAGCAAAGTCACTACTCTGTTAAAAGCGAAACAGGAAATAAAAGTCGCTAAGACTGCGGCTTTGATAACTGCGGCCCTGATTCTCTCCTTCACGCCAATGATTGTTGTCGGTGGCTTGGGAGAAGTTTTCCAGGTTTTTCGAACAAGTAACGCTTTCCTCTTAGCCGAGACATTGGTTCAGTTGAACTCTCTAGCAAATCCACTGATTTACTTCTATAGAGACCGCCAGTTTAGAAAAGCTGCGCAGGAACTGTTACGAGTTAGAAAACCTGAAGCAATTCAGCCAGCCGTGGGCGCAGCGAGGTTCATCAGACGAAAAGATCAGCTCGGTTCACCGGAAGCTGTCCAAGAACGACCAGCTAAGGAACAGATCCGCTTCAAACGAGCTGCATCGTGCGACCTAGCGTTGGATTCAGATTGTCACAACCGAGGCATGAAATATTCTTCAAACGATCATATATTCTTGAAACGATCATTGTCAGCTCCTAATCTTAATACTACTAACTTGAACTCGATGACCAACTCTTTATGAAAACGACCTGTTTCTAAATGTAATAATAAATAACTCGATGATTAAATCTTTATGAGAGGGACTTGTTTCTAAATTTAATAATAAATGTGCGTAATATGACAAGCGTGAGCGTAATTTACGCGCGGTTTTTGGGTATGTGAGATGATAATAACCAACTGACTACCATCTCATATCCAACGCGCGTTCGTGGAATCATTGATAAATATCTCGGAAAGTTATTATCCCGGAGGCATCTTACCCGATCCGTTGCGCAAGCATTGCAAAAAATTCCATTAACATAACCAATTTTCCGTGCCATTTCATCATGTCTAAATGGTCTGGATGGAGTAACATCCCATTCAGATATGCCATGGGAGTGGAGATAACACTTAGTCGCTTTATTCTACAGAAACCGCGATAAGCTACGGCCTGATAGGCCACTTAGATCGCATGTGGACTTTACCACCTACCTATTATTATCATTATCATTATCATTATCATTATCGTTATCGTTATCGTTATCGTTATCGTCATCGTTATTGCTATCGTTATCATCATTATTATTATTATTTATTATTATTTCCTGCTGCCCCCCCCCCCCGGGGGGGGGGGGGGGAGTGGGGGGGGATATTGCTAAAACTGAGGACGTGTAGAGCAAAGTCAGTCGCGTTTTTTCAACGAGCCAGTCGCCAGAAACGCTCAGTTTAAGTTGTTCTTTGGAGTTTTCTTCGAAAACAAAAACAACAAAAGCTTTTATTTCACCTCAGAGTTAAATATCACAAATCCTTATTAAAAACCCTGATTAAAAATCCCAACCCTATATCCCTAGTGACAAACAATGGTTCTCGCCTTTTTTTTTTGGAAACAAATAAAAACTCTGCGAAAAAACGGGTCTTCTTTTTATTATTATTCTACAAGTCTTACAAAATTGTAAGGTGTGTTGATGTATAGTACTTACATCTCTGGTGTCAGCAGCGAAGGATCATTTTCCACAACAAAACGGGACAGTGTTTCCAGTCCTGTCATGCTGGCTTCACGCACCCTACAACATAATAAAAGACATACAAATGAATGTATTTCGACTGAGGATGAAGATATGACGACATGACACCTGATCCCAGACTTTATTCACACAACTTACGCAACTTCATTTCACAGCTGCTTAAGTTGTGTGTATAATTGCGATGATCAATCCTGTCTTCCTATCTTTCTTCGCAGTTCAAATATAAGATTTTTCATCCATTCATTTGTATTCTTCACCATCTACGGGTATATTACGAACTCAAAAAGTGACCAGCTCCCAGTCGGCTTGGCAGCTCAGCTGGTGGAGCACTGCACCGGTGTCGCAAAGGTCATGGGTTCGAATCCCGTTCAGGCTTGAATTTTTTTTCAGGCTAATTCCACAGCTGCTTAAGTTGTGTATTACCCTGGATGCCAGAGGTCTTCTCGCTCGCCAGCGGCGAGGAACGTCCGTCAGAGCTAGTAGTGCTAGTCGGCGAGAGACCTCTGGTTCAAGCAGCTAAGTCTTTTGAGCGCGCCGATCCAATCACGTTGCCACTTATTTCTCCAGAGTCAAGATTTGACCCTGGGAATCTGATTTGTCGGTTGGAAAAACGTTTCTTAAAAGGGCTGCTATTGGTAAGTGTCCGATGATCTTGGCCAAACCGGTTTTACAGTTTCTCCCGTGAACGCCAAAGAAAATTTCTGGAATGTTTATTCTTACGCCGAAATGAAACCGGAAAGATAACCGCCAAACCGCAGCATTGATTAGTCAAGAATTGACGCGAAACAACGAGCTGGCTTTTTCCTCTATCAGAAATCTTCAATTTTACCGTTTTCAAAATACTGAAATTTTTCTTTCTCGATTTCGGCTTTGGTATCCTCACAAAATAGACATGACATTTTACGGAAGTGATGTTAAATCAAAAAGACAGGATCAGTCGGTCAGACACAGCTGGACAGCGCGTCTGAAAGCGAGAAAAAATGAGCCAATCACAAGCAATGCACCTCTGTGTTTGTTTCACGTGCAGTTCAAAAGGTCATGCTAGTTGGCTGTGATTGGTGGTTTTCGATCCGTATTTTTGTTGAGCTGAGAAACCTTTACCCATGACACGAACCTGGACCGTTGCAAATTTCCACAATTTGCACTCACTTTTAGGTTTATTCGGTAGTTTCGTTTTTGAGCAGACGGAATCAAGTGACCAGTGTTGGTTTGTGACAAAAAATAGCTTTTTCAGAGAGATGCAAAGGGAAAATTGAAGATTTCTCGTAGAAGAAAGGGCTAGTGATTCGTGAAACATAAATATACAACATGACACGCATATTTTACTCCACGTGGGTAAAATCAGTTTGCTGTGTTTCTAAAATAAGCTTTGACTGCGGATGTCAATCAAAGGAAATTGGCGTCGGCATGGAAGTGAGGTTATTATCCGTTGGTACCAGAGTTTTTTTTCTCGCCGCTTCGCGACTCGCCTTCGCGGCTTCGCCACTCAATTCTGTCGCCCGCAACGAGAACCTCTGGCACCCAGGGTAGTTGTGTATTAACTGCGATAATCAATCATGTCTTAATAATAAAGCAAAAACCTCTGCATGTAAGAGTCGCTAAGGTAAGGCATCGCTGGCTCATCCTTTCCATACAATAAAACACAGTGAAGATGTATTTCAGCGAATAAAAGTTATGTATTTCTACGCGAAATGTTTGGCCACCATCTTGAATATTTGAAGCAGAGGAACGAATGAAATTCTACCAATGGCGGACTCGATGAACGAGCGCCATCTCATAATGACAACTCGCGCTCCTTCAAAAGACGCTTGCTTTGCACTGCAGATTATCTATAAAATGTTAAAAATGACTTACCAGGCTCCGACATCGCCTCTGCTATCGATTGTGTAGTCATCCATGGCCGCGATAAAAGCATCGTAAAGTTGTTGTAGACTTTTTTCTGTTACAACTTGTTCTCCGTCCCCAGTTCTACTCAACCCAACGGTGCAAGCGATGCTGGAATAAAAACAGGTCGAGAGTTTAAAATGTCTGGTTTCTCCAATGATTTTCGCGACATGATATGTAAAAAGGGCAAGGGAAATAATCTAAGCTAAGTATGTCAATAGAAATTACGTTGTTTGGGATTAGCCCCAGAAAACTACGTTTAGGTGTAAAAACTATTATTGCCCCTGATTGGTTGATACTCGCGCACGAAAATCTACAGACACCAGCAGCCAATCAGAGACACTAAAAGGATCACACGTAGCTTCTGTAACCAACATGACGTTATTCAGTTCCCCAACTAAGCAACGCTAATTACACACGTGATCGATTTTTACCAATACTGAGCGGCACCACCTCTTTTATACAAAAGCCGAGTATATATATACTACAGACAAATTATCCGTCTGAGACGGGTAATTTGTTCGCCTGAAACAGATAAAAAAATTTTTATTAGGAGATATATCCATGGACATCTATTATTAGTATATACTAAAACAGTGGATAGCGTTGAAGGCGCGCGCTGATTGGCTGGTCAAACTCCGAATATCCTTTGCTATTTACCTCCGAGCAACTCGGGAAGAAATGGCGTCTCGGTTTACATCTGTGACAAGTGAAGAAATCATCCAAATTAATTTCTTGTGGCGTATATTATCTCACTGTTAATTAGTATAAACTAAAACAGTACATAGCGCTGAAGACGCGCCCTGATTGGCTCGCCAAACTCCGAATATCCCTTGCTATTTACCTCTGAGAACCTCGGGAAAAAATGGCGTCCTGGTTTGCATCCGTGACAAGTGAAGAAATCATCCAAACTAACTTTTTGTGGCCTGTATTATCTCACTGTTTTAGACTAAAACAACTATTCACCTCTGTGTCGGTGGCTAGCGGTGAATATCTACCTTTATAGAATAACCAAATCAATGCGCGCGCTCTGATTGGTCAATCAGCTGTGGGTTATTGTGCCGGTAAACCCACGGAAAAATCGCGCGTCTTCTGAATTATTATATAAAAGCAATAGACCACAAGTTTTCTATGAGTTATAGGCTGATAAACCACTAGGGATGTTGCTAGAACACTCGAAGAATTCGTAAACCACTCGCCTGCGGCTCGTGGTTTACCAACATCCTGTGTGGTTTATCAGCTTATAACCCACGGAAACTTGTGGTCTATTGCTTAAATCTACCGCCAGCCACCCCCACTTCGGTGAATAGTTGTTAAATATAAATTCGGCGTCGGATAGTTCGTCTCTAGTACAATTTAGGTCCAATTTTACTAAGTACCTTGCAAGAGATTTTAGCGCGTCTCTTCGAGATTCAGCAAACTTTCCTGGGTCATTAGACAACTCTGAAGCCGAGATTAAACCAGAAATGACCTGCAAGATAACAAGAACGATGCTGAAAGTTACAAAAATTGATACAATATAACGGTTGTATAACATAACCTAATCCTTCATCCTAGAACAAGTGAATTTTTGCAGAGTTACAATGTTGTAGCGTTACATTTGGTAACGCGCTACTAGATAGAGCGGTCTCAAATGTTTGCTTCTTTTCAAAATTGCCAAAAAGCGGACAGTTACATATTTAAAATGATTTTCAGTATCACAAAACGTTCCATAACTGAGACGACAACCATTCAGTTAACGGATCGCATGAGGCTCAGAAAAGGAAACTCACCGTTTTTAACCTATTTGACAGCAAAAACTTTGGCAAAGATCCTAAAGCTTGAGCAAACCCAACTCTAAAAAATAAACTACATGTTAGGGCCAGTGATGTGTAAAATTACGAGAACAATATTTAAATAGTCAACTTCATAGTATGATGTTCTGAGTTAACAACGACTGGCTCCTACAGGAGAGTACACGACGCGAGAATTTTACACTCAACGTTAGTCTTCTTCACCCAACACTAAACAAAACCGACGCTCGCAAGTAGCTAAACCATATCACTTGACAACGATAGAAGAAGAGAATTCACAGAGAATGAGAGTCAGTGCCTTGTGCCGATACAGTACACTCACCTTGAGAACTCCAACGAACTTTTCAACTGTTCGACATAGTATAGAATAATCCTATCTGCAAAATATTGATTGAGAGAAGTACACTCCTATAAGAATCATAGCAGTAGTAAAAAATAAAGGAAATAGGACTTTTTTTACCTTGTATTCCATCGATAGCAGTACCATCCGCCTTAACGTAATACTGCTGACACAGGGCTCTAAGGGCGCGAACAGCACCATCCTGAAAGAATACACAAAAACTATCAATCTATGTAGTTTACGGTAGCAAATTAAGTCATGGTTTATCACGACAGAACTACACCTGTATTGCTGGTTCTGTATGGGACAAGTTATCATCGATGATGCCTTGAAATACGCCTACACGAGAAGGAAAGCAGACTTTGTTAGTTCCAACTTAGCTAAGCTGGCAAACTTAGGCGGAAGCATGACTGCAGTTTAAATTGCACGAAGGCACAAAAAGATAATGGAAAAATATACTGAATTAAAATATCTTTCTCCTATAATACGGACCTCAAGGTTTGACCTTATGCGTGAAAAAAATAAAATGAGTTCAAAGAGCAAACTGTGATGAAAATATAATTGTATTTTACTGGCAAAAGAAAGCAATAATGATTACAGTGATTATTCAGTCTCACCAATGATCTCATCTCCATGCCAGGGTATTTCAGATACAGCGAGCTTCTGTATTAAATGGCAAACTGGAAAAATATTAGATGATTTATTATTAAACAGTTTAAAAGCTATAGCTCAAACAGATCAACTATGCAAGGCCAGTAATCAGACAAATAAAGTAAGTTCTGGTCTAAAACGGCCTCTCTTGCTTGGAATAGTTAAAATCATCTACCTGCTTGTCGCATAAACTCTCCTCCAAGACCTCTGTAAGAGGAAATCAAACACAGGTCATTCAAAGAGCCTTACTTTGACTATGAACAGCTTTGGTAGGGTATCTCGTCCACATCAACATGCAAGCAAGAATCGCTTAAACACAGAATACAACGTAACACGAGTTTGTATTCTCTTATGTTTTTCTTTTTTAATTTTTCTATGAGGGTTTTATGATCGTTAAAAGGGGTCGGAAAACAGGACACTGGGGTACATCACACAATGACTTTGGCGTAAAAAATCCAATACACGCAGGCAGAATTGAAGTCATAATGCTGTTCTGGAAGTACGTGTATATGTTATGTCTTGCATCGCCCAAACACTCAAATGCCGCATACGTTACATTGCAATCTTACCTGAAACGCTTGGCTGCTTTAAGCTAAACACAAAAAGAGAAACAGAAAATTAAAAAAAAGGTAAAGTCTGCATACGAGCCAAGTGGTTCATCCTGAGATCCACGCTTATCTCTGATTTCGAGTATTTCTACTCTCTCTGGATGGGATGCTAGTCCACCGCAGGGTTAACTCCAGTATTAACTTCACCAGTACCAATTTATACACCTGGGCAGGGAGAGGCACCGTGAGAGTAAAATTGTCTTGCCCAGGAACACAACACAAAGCCCCCGGCCAGGGCTCGAACCAGAACCACCCGATCCGGAGACGAGCGCATTTAGCATGAGGCCACAGCGCCTCCCAGAAAAAGAAATTAAACATCATATTAAGTTAGAGTCACTCACTCCTCCACTTACTTCTTCGTGTTTACTATTCTACGAATCAAACGACCTCTCTATGACTTTCAGCATTTCAAAACATAATTGAAAATAGACATTGAGCCGGTAGGGAGCGAATCTACATTACAAGAACATAATATCAATAGCTTTACCTGAGGTACAATACCCTTCAGAATCTCAAAGCAGTCCTGGTCGAGCACTTCTTTAAGCGATCTACAAGATGAAATCTTCACTTAGCGAGTGTGATTTGAATTCAAAACCAGATTCAGATAGGTTGCGCGGACTTCTTCCGTGTACACATACTTTTAAGTATGAGTATTTAAAAAACGCATTTTCAGTAATGTAAACGAAAATAACCGAAAAAAAAATGAATAGCTATAACAACTAAAAGTAGTCAAATAATAATCTTAAATTGTAATTAACAAAGAAATAACAACAACATGATATTATGTAAATTCTAGGAGAAACGTAGACTCGGAAAAAATCCGAGTCCCAGATGGGATTTGAACCCACGACCCTCCGCGATCAAGTCGGATGCTCTACCACTAAGCTACTGGAGACTCTGTGGTGAGCTAGGGTCAAATTGTGGGTATTGACTGGAACCACATCGCGCGGCTACACAGCCACGTACTGGCTCATATGAACTCACTAACAGCATCGCGCTGTTACATTAAGGCATCACATATGAACTCACTAACAGCATCACGCTGTCACATTAAAGCATATCGAGATGCGTCCAACCAACCTCCCAAGTGAGTATACCAACAGAGAAATAACAACAACATGATATTATGTAGATTCTAGGAGAAACGTAGATTCGGAAAAAATCTGAGTCCCAGATAGGATTTGAACCCACGAGTTTACGTTTCTCCTATACCCACAATTTGACCCTTGCTCACCACAGAGTCTCCAGTAGCTCAGTGGTAGAGCATTCGACTAGATCACGGAGGGTCGTGGGTTCAAATCCCATCTAGGACTCGGATTTTTTCCGAGTCTACGTTTCTCCTAAATTGTAATTCTAATAGTATATGGCTCCTAACAATTGACAGTTTGCCTTCATAATATCCGAGTGCAAACTGCAACATGTACCGGCGCAATAAAGTTTTCTTTTAGTCACTTTATTTTAACATTGCAAAACAATCAAGCTAGCCAACAGAATTCTAATAAGTTATCAATGTATTGTAGTAATCTGTATACCTGCCACTTTGCTGAGCGTAGAGATACAGAGCATGAGTTACTTCAGCGCATCCTAGAATGTTACCATGACGAGTGTTGAGATCGATGCTGTTGGTCTGCGACAGTATCTTAGGAAAAACTAGAAACAGTAACAGGATCAAGTGTTAAAACGAAAGAAAACGTGACATTTGATTTCAATACCAGGGAAAAAAACACAGCACTACTACTAATGAACACTGACAAGCTAAAAAGTACAATACGAAATGGCATTTACATGTACATGTAAGCGACATGGGTAAAATTACGGCTATTTCTACAAGGAAATAAGTCGCAGCATACATTCCCGGAGTAAGCCTCCAAGTTGAAAAACTTCACGCTATGAGAGGAAAGACAAACACTTTATATCCAAAAATACAAATGTGCCGATTTCTTATCTAGCAATTGCAAAATTCTGGAGTAATAAACACACTGCCTATTTGCTCACTAGTCGAGCAGGGGGTACGAGGTGTCTTCACATTCCCTTGAAACAGCGCAGAGCTGCTCTTCGTGTCCAGATATGCACCTCAGGGGCGAAAAAAAAAGCAGGTACTTGTTTCTTCGATTTATAATGTACATTACTTGTAATTGTGAACCCTACCTGTCTTGGTTATGTACTCTGGGTCTGTGGGAGTCAGGTTGTGCAATGCTTGCGATGCCAATTCACGAACGCTTCTGTCAAGATAGAAGAAGGTCGTACTATATACAATCTACAAGAGAGGTACCTCGTACACACAAATAGTTTAAAAAATGTGATTGCCAGAGTTAAAGTGCACATGACCCGAAAAATACGTCATGTAAAAATACATTCATTTAAAAGGCTTTTTAAAGTAGAGTAAAATGGCGCTTTTCTTTTTGCGATTTTTTTTTTGTTCCAGAGATGTTCAAGTTTTCCTATTATGCAAATTTGGTCACTGATGAAGTCATCGGTTGTGCAAGTACAGTGGTGTGACACAAAATTAATGAAGCAATGCTATTGAAACTTGGCAGGGATGTTGCACCTTACGAAATATAATCAGATGGTACAGATTTTGATATCTCTGGAACGAAAAAAGATATCACAAAAAGAAACCATTTTACTCTACTTTGAAAAGCCTTTTAAATGAGTGTATTTTTTAAATGACTTATTTTTCGGGTCATGTGCACTTTAAGGCGGCGAAATACGAGATACAAAAACCCTCAACGTGTCGCGCAACATTATGTCGTTGGTAGTTTTGGGTCGATGTTTCGCGTTTTTCACTTGACATGATCACCTTGTCGCGCAAATGTTTGTTGCAGGTTGAAGAAAAATGTTGCGAAAAGTAGAGCGCAAATCTACTTTGAGCAACAAATTTTGGCTTTGTTGCTCGTTTTCCATCAAGCTTACAATTTGTCACGCAACAAATTTGCTCACGTTGCTCGACAAGTTGAAGGTTTTTGTATCTCGTATTTCGCTGCCTTTACAGTTAATGCCTCATTTCGTGAACGCTTGATTTAAGAAAAGATCCAAGATTCAGTTCCAAATCATAAAAATAAACTTGTACACTAAATTTAATTGGTTTTTACTTGCGTTTTCAGGTCCAGTCCCAAATGTGCCCTCCCGAGCGGGATAGAAATGAACGCGCGAAAAAAAAAAAAGCATTTCGCTTCGGTAAAATAATACACTGCTCAGTTAAACATTGACTCACCCGTCCCAGTGTTGTAATCTGACTTCTGCTAGATTGTCAATCAAAGGTCTTGTATACTCTTTGTATTGAGCTATCGACACACTGAAAACGAAACATCTTAAGTTGATGTAATATCACCCTAACTTATTTGTCCCACTCGACACTTTAACTGAGTTATCCAAGTCTCCGCAAACCCCCCCTAGTTCTGCCTGTTAGGGATGCGCCTGCTTGAATTTCCCTTGATGCTACGAGTAAAATTGCCTGTTCTTAATAGAATTCAACAACAAAGTAACGAGTTTGCTACAGGTGTGGAGAACGAGGCTACAGGTGTCTCTAAACGTAATGACAGCCCTGAAGTTGTTGTAAGTCGAACTACATTTCACTATTTCAGCAGACGCAAGACGTAAAATATATTTGCTCTTTGTTTTATTTCACGCACGTAAACCATTTAAAACTGCATATAAAATATCATGGCACCGCTTGAAACAACATTAACCTCAGGTTCGGTCTAAGGGCGATACTTTAGACAGACAGAAGTGTTAACATATTTAAAACTGCCATTGACTTCTTACCTAATATTCAGAAAAGTATTGTTTCTGTTTCCAACAGCGAAGTAATCTGCCAATGTAAGAATATCAATGCCGTGTGGAAAGGTACCCTAAAGCCAAAGTGGAACAAATTCTTTTACCAAAGAAAATTAGTGATAAACAAAAACATTCCTCAATGTATCATATCTTGAGATTATCGATATCCTCAGTCACAGCTGAACCGGAATTAGTCTTTATTTAACAGTCACTAACGCTGGGAATCTCTCCAAAGTAAACTCAATTGAATTTCAATTACAGGGTTTTTCCAGGCCGCAGGATCCTCTAACGAAAGTTGCTGGGTTTTATTCAATATGAAAACATATTCATCTGGAAACTGCGTTCTCAGCAAAATTTCATTCACATTTATTAAATTTTCACTAAGCTTTGTTTAAATACTCTATTTGCCTAATATAGAGAGCGATGTATACTTGCCTGTCTTCCCACATTTTCTTGAAAAGCAGCCTACGAAAAACAATGAGTGGGCATTGTCGTTAACAAGAGCTTCTACGTACACGTGCCCAGAGCTAAAATAGTGGAGACGAATTTCTATTTGTTTGTTTGTTCGGTTTGTACTTTAGAACCAGTAACCTGTCAGCCCAAAGCTAATAATAGTTGGGTGTAACTGAATTTCCTTTCAGTTTTAACAAAACTACGATCCTTTCGAAGGATCATTGTCATCAAATTTTTAGATAAACTCTTTCGTGCTGCTACGAATTTTACGATTTTTCGATCCACAAATTACAACATCAAACGAAAAGCGACTTAAAACGGTCAAGGCTACTTTGGAACATAAAAGCAAAGTTTCACTTACAGAGGCTGCCCGCCTGCAGTTAACTTCACGATCAAACAAAGCGGTTGTAACAAGAGAACTGTCGAGGAAACAAAAGCAAACGAATTCTTCATTTTCAAAAGTCATGTTTCTTTATTGTTTCGGCACTGTTCTTTTATTATACGACTAATGTCATACATATGAAGTGTGAAAGATGGAAAAAATTGTTTGATGATTTCATTTAGTATACGTTTTTTGAAGGGTTTCTTGTCCATGGATAGACTAATCATTAAGGTTTTTTTCCTAAACGAAGAAGATATCAATTTCCTCTCGATCTACCATTTGCTTCCTCTCTATGAAGTTAAGTTTTTTTTCTTGCTTGGGGAAACAACTGTTGAATTATTTGATGGTTTATGGCAAAGGCAAGAGAATCTACAGCAATGTGGCGTTTGCCGTTTGCTATATAACCTGTACAACCTGTAAAATGCATTGTATTGGTGGATGCCGTAAAGGCTGCGCAATCCTCCGCAGGAAAAAAAAGATGGCGGCTGCACATTTTATCACAATACCATGCGAACCTTACACAGCCCATAAAAGTACAAGGAAACGCATATTTTTTGCAATATTTGTCCCTGTGCTAACGACATAGTGTATGCCAAGTGTGAAGATGTTAGAACTTTTGTGTACGTTTCTATGAGCGTTGTTAGAGTTTTAGTGCGCTAAAAATTATGGGTAAATGTATCAGTCGCCATCTTTTTTCCTAGGGTGGATTGTAAAACTAAAGAAAAGAGAGAGAAGTTTAAAAACATGTTTATACCTGGCTATTCCTTGAACGTGTGGTTGGATTTCCTTTGGATCATACGCTCTAGCAAATGACCAACAAACATAGCAAGCGCCATCTCTGACATGGCTCCCTAGTGGAAAAGAAGAATAACAAGTTTAGAACGTTTGACAGGTGACGCAAGATTCACAGTTAGTCGAATTGAGCATGTCGGTAGATGAAAAAGCAAAAAAGCTTCTCACCTACACTGCAGTATCCTCTGATCTCGTCATAAGATAAGGCTTTCAGCACAGCGGGAACAACTGGAAAAAACGAAACAAAACAAACCTCACTGACGAATTACGTTTTTTGCACACGTGCTTCACAAAAACTGAGTCGTTGTATGACGTTATAAACCATTACAAAACATAAGGATGTTAAGGATGGAGAAGATTAACACGGATTACAATGGATTCATGAACTTGAAAAATTTACTGAGGTCAAACTTTAAAAGATGTGTGGAAAGTGCGACGTAACTCTTTTAATTGAAATTCGCTGTCCAAATTTTAAAAAATCCTCAATTCTCACAAGCATGTGAGGATTTAGCCCTAAGAGCAAATGCCGCAGTTCCTTGGGTACATTCAAGAGAATGACAATTTAATTCTCTAGCTGAAAATATTACTTCCCTTTACTGATCATCATACATTTCTTACGATGTCAGCTGTGAGAATCTGGTGGTACATCAAGACAGGTGTGGAAAGTGTGTGGAAAGTGTGACGTAGCTCTTTTTATTCGCTGTCCAAATCTAAAAAAATCCTCAATTCTCACATGCATGTAACGATTTAGCCCTAAGAGCAAATTCCGCAGTTCCTTGGGTACATTCAAGAGAATGACAATTTAATTCTCTAGCTCAAAATATTACTTCTAGCTCTAGCTTAAAATATTACTTCCCTCTTATTGATGACTTTTTTTTGTTCTCAAAACCTCTCTGCTTTGAAACAAAATCATGTAGTAAAGACAAATTAGATGTTAATAAATTAAGGTTTTTGCAAACCTTCAGGAAGTCTGTCAGGTAACAGAAGTCCTCTCCGGCCAAGCTCAGCAAGCGCTAAACATCCTGAAACAAAGAAAAAAGAAAGTCGAAAGTGAGGACCAAACAGGAATGGGCACAATTGAGTTTACTGAATCTCCTACGCTCTCGTCAAATTTGGACCACGTCAAGTCTTGTGAGATCTACGAGAGTTATTTCTCGCTCGACAAGCAGACGATGTCAACTATTGCGTTCTCTTGACTGAAAGCTGGTTTTCGAGAAACCGCTATTTTGAGATTCCCTTGCCGCTTTCATCTCTAAGATTCTATTGCATGTTAGAGGGCAACCATGTTAACAAGGGAAAACTCAAAATTCAAACTAACCTCCGTGCCAACCGCAATCTGATTCTCTGAAACTTAATAAATTATAGTAATCAATACAGATGATTTTATGTCTGGATAAGTGGGTCTGGTTGGCGACCAGGGTAAATATGCCGTTTTCAAAGAGACGAATCATTAACCACTGCAAATGGTTTACTCAACCTGGTCTGAAGGGGAGGCGGATACCACTCATGCCCGCATTCTCCGCGATGGACAAAATCAGAAGAGTCAGTATGCGACAATATCGATTTTACACGCAAAATTCATTGACTTATGCGGCAAACATCGCAACAGAGCTGCATAAATGTCTTCTGACTGGTATCAGTTATTTCTCCTCGACGAACAACTTATTCCAGAAGAGCTTCTGTTAATTCGCCATGGAAAGACAAATCATTAGACAAGATCGGATAAGTTTTGCGTCCATGATCTTGTCTGTCCCATTTGTGTAATTAGATGCCAAGAAAACACTCAGTTTCCTGAGTATTCAAGAAAATCACTTCTAATTACGATTTATAGAATACAAAACTGGCCTCGTCAAACGGAAACAAGATGCAGGTTGCACCTCACTATTTCGCACTCGCAGGGGAAACGAAAGTAGCCGACAGTAAATGACTGCAGGGAAAATCCAAGGGAAATGGTTTGAAATTCAAAATAACGAGGAATTTAAAATGACCGAGTTCGAATTACCGGCCGGGGTCCAGCTGTTGATCAAAACGTAGAATAAACGTCGTGTAACTCGTTTTGCGCAATGCAAACAACATCGTAGCACGGTCTTGATTTCCAAGCCATAAATATATCAGTACATGTACGTATATATCTATCTAACCTGAATAGTTCAAGGACGTTTTCAACGATCTGGTCAGCAAGCTCTTGAGGAAGTCTACCAGTTATTCTTCCAACTCTGTGTACAACAGGAAAACAAAATGTCAGCCCAATCCGTCCAGAATCACTACAAGCGCAACATCATGCGAAGAAAAATGTGTTAGACATAAACTGCTTTGGATTTTAAGCAACTTTGGCCGTATTTTTTGACTTTAATTAAACGTCCTTTGAAGACCAGAGTTTATATCTTGTCTTCATTATTAAATATTAGGCCCGGGTCAAACGCCGTACTTCACATGAGCCGATCCAATTAAGTTCAACTGATTTTATTTGGAGCGGCTGAGGCGTTCTTCACGCCTGGCCAGCCGTGAAGAACGCCTGAAGACCGACTTTAGGTCAAACGCCGATTTTCACATGAGACGAACCAAACGCATAATCAATGATAATCAAAGTTAAGTCATGTTCATGAATGAATCAGCCTCAAATGTAAGAATCACCCTCGATCTCATTTTTTTCCAACATGGCTGCCTTTATTTTGAGCCCGCGCGTGCTCATTATATCGCCGTTAACGTATTTGCATATTCCATCAGTTTTTCACAATCAGCGTCCTTGTAACGGTTACCGTGAATTGTACAGCGGGCGAAAACCCACTGCTCTACAAGACCGCTTTTTTTATTTCTTTGGTGTAGCAGTTGGGTTCGACTGAATTAGGATCGAAGTTTGACTCAAATGAGGCGTTCTTAATTACCCAAGTCGACCCAAATTGTCATTAGGTTCGGCTCATGTGAAGTACGGCGTTTGACCCAGGCCTTAGGGACCTTAAGCAAACAACGAAGGCAAGAACAACGAGAACGCCACAAAACAAAAGGTTTATTGAGCAAAACAATAGTTGCGCACGTGCGTTATAAATCTTTGTACATTTCTTTGTCGTCCTCTGCAAAACAACGTGAAATGACCAGATTCTTCGTATTTTGGGGGAACGTGAACGACGGCGGCTAATTTTTCGTATTTTCATTTGGAATTGAACGCTGGCGTTGCACATAAAGCTTGAGCAAGTTCTGAGACCGATAGACACATTGAACAGATCTAGACATCTGCGGAATTCGACGGTAAAATATAAATTCTCATTTTTCTAGGCGTCGTCCCTAGCGTCGCCGTCGTCAGTGCTTAAGATCCCTTTTAAAAGCTGCCTAAGCTTCGAAAGATTTATGCTGCACTTCTCGACTAAAATTCAAGAGAACACTTTTGTTCCTCCTCGTTTAATACGAAAATAGACTTTACCCTTTAGCAGCCGACCATCTAACGACTGTGTCCTTGTCTTTGAGGCCAATCAGAAGCTTTTCTGTGAAACAAACCATTAGTTAACGTGCATAGACAATTATTAGACATTGCACAACTATATATACGCTGCAACATCTGTCAGCAATGATCCACTAATTTTCAGGACAAGCGCTTTCACGAATATCAAATATTACATGACTACAATGAGCGACAAAAGTAGTTGAGACACTTTTAGGAAAAGACGATTTTCGATACGTGAGCATTTGCTCTATTTTATTTGCATCTAGTGTTAAATCTCTGATACCCCCCCCCCCCCCCCAAATTCAATGTTGTGTGGGCGCTGTGGTCTGTGCAGTCGAAGAAATAGAAAAATCGACATTGTTTTGGGGGAAAGGGGGAGAAATGTTTCCAAGACGCAGAAAATCGAATTGTACTGCCACTTGTCGCTCATTGTAGCCGCAGAGCACGTGATAACAGAATATCAAAAATTAAACAATGCGAACGAGTAAACAAACAAACAAAAAATAGTCCACGAAACAGCTTAGTCATAGTATGACTGAATCTTTGTTTTCAGACAGTAAGACCAACCAATTATATCCTCTAATTCTTCGGGAACGTCATATTCTTCTTCCTGCAACAGAAAAAGTTTTAAGAACTCTCTCGTAAGATAAATGATATTATTTATATCAGCATTCTGATTGGCCAAGAGCTCCCTTCCTGTTTTGAAAATTCACGTGATTTTGTGGACAAGCATGATTATAGTATAATCTGCTATCCAATTATATGTGCAGATTATACCTCGCGCAGTGCACATGCGTAATACACCTTTGGCTAAAGAGCACGAGGACTTGAATAGTTTCGAAAGATGCGGCCGCTTGGTGCGTTTTTCCTTGTATTTTTAAAAGCACAAATAAAATCTACTTGCATTTCACACATATTTTCCATAAGACAATGTATAATAAAATAATTGAATTCGGTTTTTGTGATATCGGGAATAATCAAGGTCTCAGCAAGTGTAATCAGCCTCGGCCTCCGGCCTCGGCTGATTACACTATATGATGTAACAGAGAATTAACTCTGAAGTGTAAATTTTAGTGCTAATTTAACCCTTGAATAACCCACAGGGCGTTAGCCCTAGAAAAGGGAATCAGGGAACCACACGAGGTAAAGAAAAAATCTTTTGACCTCGGTGGGAATCGAACCCACGACCTCCGGAATATATCTACCGTTACTCTGCTGATGGAATTCATCAGCTCGCGGGATTTCTTTGACCGGGCGTCAGTTCTAAGTACCTTTTGTTTCTTGACCAATCAGAGAAAAGTCCAGATTCTGGACTAGCAACAGACGAATAGTCGAGTAGTTGTATCAGGCGTTCCTTCCCGCGGCGAAAAAAAAACAAGAGACACCTGAGCGCAGGTTAAGGTATATATGTCAAGTTGGACTGTTTACTATCAAAAGACCCTCAAGGTTGTCACTAAGGGCTGTAACCATAGTAACTGTTATATCAGAGCATACTCGATGGGCCCTTGATGTTGCAAGTGAACTTGCATTTTGTTGATACAATACACCATTTCTAAGTTCTCTTGTGCCTCTGTTTCAAAACCAGTCTAAGTGTGAAACTTTTCATATGAAAATGAGTTCTGCATGCAGATTCATTTTCATGCAAATCAAAGTCATTTTCATAAGAATGGTTTTGCACTTAGACTCGCTTTGAAACAAAGGCACAAGAGAACTCAGGAAATCAGAAATGGCCTTTTCACCCATAGTGACAAGTTTGTTTCTGGTGTGAACATCAAGGATACAGGTGACAGCCCTCACTATTGTTACAAAAAATTATTTACTAGTCTACAGCAAGATAAAGAGTAACGAGATAAAAACATGTTTCGGCGAAGACATGATAATGGTGACATGTTGCCAAAACATCATGTTTTTACTGCGCTACTCTTTATCTTGAAATGTTTTTCAAAATCTCTCGTATTAGTATACAGTAGTCATAAAATGCAAAATATAAATACTGTACATAGTAATACTACAGAAACAGTCTTCATTACTCACTTCATCTGCACTAAACCCTGTTGCTTGGTGTTGCCTTTCATTCTGAAAAGCAATTCAAAAAAATGCAACAAGAGTTTTTTACTTAAATTTAATCACATGTAAACGGAAGCAACACTACAATGAATCTTGCCAAAAATTGCAGTACCTGATCTTGAGAGAATGGATTTGCCAAGTTGTACACTAAAGAACGACTTCCTCGTTGATACCTGTACACAGAAAAGTAATAACTGTTTCAAAGCCCTGCTTACCTGTTACAAACATTACTTTGTGAGTTGCCATTTCAAGTGGCATGCTGAACAAAAACTCATTTATCACAGAGGAGGGTTAACTGAATGGTAAAAACCCAAACCACATATTTTCATTGATGGAAAGTAACCTAAATATAATGGTCTAGTTTTTCAAAAGGCACGTTTTTTGGAGAAACTAGACCGTTATTTTTGGGTTAGGTATTGGTAAGGTCATCTTTATTTAGACAGGGTCATAGAAATCTAAAATGCACTGAAGCTAGCAGCAAGCTCAAAGTTTCCATTAACCTACAAATTCAAAATTTCCTTGTAAATGTTGGTGATATGCAAAGCCTTAACAAAACTACCACAGTTGATAAAAACCAAAACTCAGCAAAACCAAGTGGGAGTGATTCAATTTGTAAATTATCAACAATAATTAACTAGTAAAGCTTTTTTTTTCATTTATTACTGACAGACTTCTTGGGGTGGAGTCAATAAATCAGCAAATTGTGAATTTGCCCAAAGTCAGTGATTATGTCATGCCAAATTATACAGTTATGGTAGATCTGACCTCCAGGATGCTACCCTCGGTCTCAGAAATGTCAAACCAAGACGCTAGGAAGAAAAAATAAAATGTAAAAATGAATTTAACAAACTTCCATATAAGACGTTAAGTTCAAACAGTTCTAGTTTTGCCCTTCTAGAGAAATTGTTATAGGAAAAAAATTGAAAAAAATGAGATAATGTAATGTGCATTTTATTTGCACATGGAGAGTAGAAAAATTCAAGATGAGATATAACACCATAGGGTACATGAATGTATACATGTGCAATTCATAAGATCTGATAAATTGCATACTTGTATAGTATATATGTCCCTGTAGCTCTTTCTATGAGAAAGAAAGCTGTGACAAACAACTATTTTGTAATACATTTGTTCAGTAATTTACAAGTCATATCTAGTAGATGGCCCAAGAAAAGCATTTCCAATAGCTACAGGTAGTATCCCCCGAGGCTCATAGAAAATTATTTAAAAAGGAGTGGTGTACAGACATATACTATATACCAATGTACCTGTATAAGTTTGATATTCAATTTCCTCAGCAACGTGTTGTTGATGCTTGATATCTCACAGGCACCAGTTTGCTTCAAGACAATAGGGGCTAAATAATATAGCATGAAGAATGTTTATTATTTATTCATACAGTTGTATACTATCATTTAACATAAAAAATCAATTTCTGCAAATTACAAAGTACCTTGGGGTATCTACATTGTACATATGAATTTTAGAAAACAGTGCTCGTACCATAATCTTGTCTGGATTACAAAAAAGAACATTCAATGATGCTATGTGTAGGATATTTGATTTGAGCAGTTGCTTTACATTTAAAATTAAAAATAGATTGAACTTTATTACAAAATAATTTCCGTTATAGAGACTTGAAAATGGATCACTTACCATAAGGTATTAAGTCTTCTCTTTTTCCATGTTTGAAAAGTAAAGCCTGCAGGATATTACAAAATTAAAAAAAAAGAAATTACAAAAACTAAGGATGAATGAATCTCAGACAAGCTTGAAAAATTTGTAATGAATACAGAGGCTCTGTGTGTTCCTATTGAAAATTATGTATTAATTACATGTAATGTAATTACAAATGAAATGAAAAATGTAATGAAGTGGATCATGAATGTTCTCGTTTTGTTCATTACATGTACCAGTATTGAATAATTTAATTACCAGTGTTGTTAAGATCCCTGTAAGTAGCAGCATACCATCCAAAGTTTCCCCTGTCAGTTATTAATACAATTAAAAAAACAGATGTTATCATCATTTTTTATAACATGTCAATACATTTACCTCTACTTTTCATCATAGAGCTTCATAGGTGTAGAGAATAGCAAAAAATTCCATGAGGTTAGCCACAGGTCCAAGGAAAGGCACAAACTGAGGCTCCTTGGCTTTGTTCCAATATAGAGTTAAATATATGAACACTATTACATGTCAAATTGAATTAGTGAACAAATTTTACAGCTACATGTCGAAAGTCTAAAAAATGTATTCTGCAGAACAGGCAGATGGGTGGCATAAAAGAAGAACAAAGAGCCGAGTAGATTGTACGATACACAAGCACAAATGGTGATGCACAAAGAAAAACAAACAAGAGTTGTGCTTTACACTCACTCTGGGGGGTTAATGTGCTCAATTTGTCAAGCTCTGCACTCAGGTGTTATACAAGTACTTTGCACGTAATCCTGCTAATTAGTTCCTTCCTTTGTGTACAACTTTATTATTTTACCATTTGCCTTTTCCATCCTTATCAAGCACCAATCTTGGAATTCTGCTAGCTTCTCTTTCTTTACATCTGGCCTTGTTACAAACCTTTAATTAAAAATAAATTATTTACAAAGGATGACATATGATGTTGGTGAATATTTTAGCTTGTGGTCAAAATGCATATGCAATCTGAAATGATTACAAGTATGTCGATTCAATAAAATAAAAAGAAAATACTAACCATTGATACTGAAAATTTATCATGAATTTTGCAAGACTTCTAACCAACAATATACCGGTAACCTTAATTTGTAACTACAGTTAATAAAGGAACAAACTAATTACGTTCAATACAAAAAGTCAGGTACAGTATAGCTGCTGTTCATATGGTTTTCTTAACTATAATAATATTAAACCTTTACCCCCTAAAGGCAAACAACACTTTTTCCCAGATCGGCAAATAAAGACACTCTGCCTGAGTGTGCACAGTCATATAACATTTGATAGCCACTGACAAGTTTAATTTAAGAATTGACATCACCAGCTGTGAAGGAGATAGTCATTTTCAAATGAGAGAAATTGCAGCTCCAAAATGCCGAAATGAATGACTTCAAAAATGTATCAACCCACTGCTATATTAGGTATACCCCTAAACCATAGCTTATTTGGCAGCTCTTAGTCCATACAGTGTAGCTTCATGTGGAACAAGTCTTGAATCCCATTTGCATACCAAAAAAGACCTAAAAACTTGTGGGGGTGGTCTTTGATAAGAGGGAGTCACAATTTTATGACTTCAATGAGCAGATCTTCACAAGATAATTTTCGTAGCATAAATGTATAGAAATCTATCAAATAATTATGCGCAAAGTTACAACATTGTGTGTCAACCGACACTCTTAGGGAGTAAAGAGTTATTAATAATAGGTTCAATTGCCAAATGACTACTAAGAATACACCAAAAAAATTTAACTGACAAGCTACAAATTAAACAAATTACATGTAGCTAATATATTACTAATTAATACTAACAGGATTTGTTTGTGTACATTGCACTGTAAGATTTACATTGCACACAAACTGCCACTCAAACACCATTCTGTCAATCCAATAGAGCATCATGGTTACATTGCATGTACATTTATCTTGACACAAAAATAACCTAATTGTTTAATAGGCTTACTTGGAAATAACTAAAGCTGCAGCATCCCGTGATTTGTCAGGAACTGATAGATACACCTGGTGCACAAAGGTATAATGAACAACTTGTCACAGAGAGATTAACAACAGTTTCATAACTGTCATAACTAGAGCTCATCAAATTTTAAGAGAATGCTTCAAGGCTGTACTGGGAATATTGGTCTTCAGTCCGGCGCATTTTGTACAGACCTAAATACACTGACTCAGTACACACTGTCATGACCTCAGACAACAAATTATTACCTAGTTCAGCCCTTGTGTTTGGTTGGTAAGAGGTGAGTATATATTAGCTACCTTTCTCAGTTCAAGACCTTTCCATAGAATTCTGAAACGAACAGTCCCCGAAAAAATAACGGCTCCCCAGATTTTGTTTTGTTTTTCTATTGAAGCCAGAAAGTCATGGACATACTGAATACATGTATATAATCAAGAAACTTCTGGCCACAATGACTGTTTTAGTCTACCTTTGCTGTTTCCAGGATTCTGCCCACCACTGGCCTGCGCCTTTCCACTGCTCCTGTGATGGCTTCTTTGATCCCATCAAAGCGAGCCATGTCAAATGGTATCATACAGACAATTGATAGCCATAACAGGAGAATGTAACGAGCCTCCCAGGTCTGATGGTCAAAAAGGTAAAAAAATTACTAACAGTGGTTTTTTATGACTGAATGGTTAAACCGATAAGATTGTTATAATTGCAAAACTAATCAACTAACTACAATGAGTGTTAAATATTCAATAACATTATCTAGCAGCAACACTGTCATTTAGGTGTAAATTGAATGACTTTATCACTTATAAATCATTGGACATGTATCTATTTTGCATTAAATGTAAATTTGTTTAAAATTAATCAGTTTATTTTTGTTAATTACCAATCTTTGCTGTGTGTCCATTGCACTGACAGGTGTCTGCTTTAAGTTTGCAAATTAGATTGTACATCTGTGTTAGTTATTAAATTTAGATTAGAAAATAGCTCTAAGAAAATATGCATGTTATCGGTTAAAAATTGTGTCTCTTTAATTCGACAGAAACACAGAACTAGCATGACATACTGATTGGCGAGAGCAAACTTAAGAGAATTTATATTTTGACGATCAAAGTAAACAAGTTGTTTCCCTTTTTTTATTGCAGTGTTTTCTAAAAGGAATAGAAAAATTTTCTTCATGTTTCTAGTGTGTTATAGATTACACTCATG
>CM042751.1:25582075-25587075 GCA_022496165.2 Catalaphyllia jardinei | reverse complement strand
AAGATAGTTATTTTCGTAACCACGCCGAAGTAATATATCGTGTTTGGAGATATCTTTTTAGCGTCAGTATTTTTGTGCTATGCTCTAATGTGCAGAGAATGGCATGTTTTTTGGCAAGATAATCGCATCACGTTTTAACCCGAGACAGTATGTTATTTAATTTAGCGCGAATTTCCGCCAAAAGCAATAACAATAGTTAGATCTTTTTCATAGGAGTAATATGCAAGTGGAGTTCTTTTGTATTTATTTGGTGAAATAAGGTAGTAGGTGAAACAGAGATGTTTGGGAAGAACGCATCTGTTGTTGTGTTGTTTAACGATAACCAGATGTCGATACCATTTTCCTTTTGAATTGTGGGTAGATCCAGTCCTTTGTGGGGGCAAATGGCCAGTTTAGGAACTAATTTGAAATTGCAATTTTGCCCGTTTGCCCCTACAAAGGACTGGATCTACCCACAATTCACCAGGAACTGATCATTAGGAAAATGGTGTATTAAGTGATTTGTCATCATATGTCACAGGTGAAATCATGCCATTGTGAAACATGTAGTTGACCTTGCTAGGGCTATCGAATGGTATTCGCGAGAATGTGAGCGCTGCTTTTATTTTTGGAAGGGAGCTCTGTGACATAGTTTGTCTTGAGCAGCCGGAGCACTTTAGAAAGTACATGTAGAGATGGCGAGCTGCGAAAAGGTTTTTACATTTTTCTTTAGCTGAAATTTTTTTCTTTAATACAAAGAAAACGTTTTGCACCCATTCCAGTAGCTTAGAGCCCATTAGGCCTTAATTGTTTGATGCCAAATTACTTCAGGTGGCTTCACACGAGCTTCAATGTTGATATATAAAGCATTGTAAACAGACCACGAGAAGACAGTACTTTTTTTTTGCTAAATTATTCTTATCAGTGCTGGCCTGATGGGCCGCTTGGCACATACACTTGTTTTTAATATATTTTACAAGAATATCGAGGCTGAAATTTGCGAAATGTTAAGAATATTTTAAGAACAAAGCCGAGGCTGAGATTTTTGAAAAGGATAGATGTAATTTTGTGTGTTGAAACATCTGTAAATACAACACAATTTTCTTCTGTTTTTTTAACCGTAAAAAACAACCCTTGCTGGTTAACAAGGAGTTTACTACAGTGATTACACTTATTGTCCTTGACATAGTTGAAACAAATCCGGTACTTTCGTTTCCATCATGCTATATCTAGTGTCGGCGTTTGACGTGACATTTAGACCTCACTGACTGCAACGAAAAGCGATGGAGCACATGCACAATGTAACGCAATACAGATCTAAATACCAAACAATTGATACCCCAATAAATTCTAAAACGAAATTGTCATAAGCTATATTAATTAAGAGTAATACAAGGATGTTTTCAGCCTAAAATCGGCCGTAAAATAAGAATATTCAGCCTGGGCCGGAAAAACAACATTCTTATAAAACAAAAAAGATTGTATGCAGACTTTGACTTCCACCGTCTGAGTTTTGCAGAGCGAGTGCAAATCACTTGCGAATGACTGTACAGGTGACATCATATTTTCATAGCAATAGTAGCGCTTAAAGACTCGTTTTGCCACAGGGGCAAAAGTAAACTTGGGATTCTGGGCCGTAGCCAGAAAAGAGTGAAGACTGAGGCAATGTCCATGAAAGAATTTTGACTGAGGCAGTGTCCGTGGTTAAATTCTCTTCCTAGATATTTAGGATGTTTATGACGACTATAAACAATAAAAACGAAAAACAAATTACCTAGGCAAGTGCCTCGGTTTGCCTGTTACTAACTACGGCTCTGGGATTGGACTATTCATCCATGAGCTGCTCAGGGAGCCTTTGATTATCCCTGCAAAAGAAGCAGAAATTGAATTTCTCGTGATAGTTCTCGTAACAAAGTCAAAGCACATCAAAGGCCTTCCTAACAGCTGAGATAATTTACGGAAACAAACAATGGCTGCCCTTGATAAATGAAACTACTTCAACGCCAAAATATTGTGGCTTTTTAATAAAAGATGTCTGAACATAAGTGACGTTATTGTCGCTTTAATACAATATTATGCATCCAAATTAAACAGGTTACGATTTTTAATGAAATGCCTAAGAGCATTTCCAATTTGACTTGGTTCCAAGTCAATAAGACTTAAGGCGCGTTTTTTGGAGAAAAATCCAAGATTTTATTCTTAAATTCGAAAACGGATTTTGCGTTTCTTTACGTTGCACAGAGTGGATCTTTTATCCACCAGCAGATTCTTGCCGAAATAAATAATTTGTTATAGTGAAACACCTTAGGCATGCAGCTCATTTTCAAAACCAGTTATGCTCATGGATTTAATACCTTTTATTAAACATTTCCCCGGTCTTTTTTGCCATTGTTTATGGGCAGAAGTTGTTATAAAAGGAAAGAACTTTACTCTCAGATGGCAATAAGTAAAAAGGTTGCAAAGGTCCATTGAAAAAAGGCTAAAATACATGATGCAATAAATGTTTTCATTTATCACCTGCTTTGCTATTTCTTTTTGTTTGGTAGGAAACTCTGAATGTGAAAGAAAAATAATGACAAAGCTGGGTTTCTGTTTACTTTTGTTCGAGTTAAAAAATTGTACCGCCATTTCAAAAGTAAAATGGGCTATTCTAATAGGTTAGACAGAAATCTGTCAGATTTATGTTGACATAGAAAACCAATTATTATGTACATATAGTTTTTAACTGAACTAACAATTACCGGCGAGAGGTGACTAAAACACGTATTGTTATTGCAGTAACTTGAGGAGAAGTGAGCGAAAGGCGATCCGGCCTTGAAACTCTAAAATTACATTAAAACACACGAGCAATACTCCAGGAGCAGACGCTGGAAGCTTGTACATACAACGAAGCATTTCAGTTTAATGGAAGATTTAAATCACTCTTGTTCGAGACAAGACTTCCAAGAATATCAGTTTATTAGAGAATCATCGTCTGACTGGTACATCTTCTTATGCACCGCAAACGCTGTTTTCTCCATTTTCGCTGTTACTGGAAATGCAGTCATTTTATTCGCTCTTTATCAATGCCGCTCGATTCACTCGCCGACAAAGGCGCTTTTCTACAGCTTGGCATTTTCCGATTTTGGAGTGGGAATTATTGCACAACCGTTACAAGTTGCGGCTGGTATAGCAACTCTCTATGGAGATCTCAATCTCTTCTGTTCTGTTCAACCTTTTTACGCTGCAGTAGCATATTACTTTTGCTCAGTGTCCTTTATAACTATGACAGCGATAAGTATTGAACGATACCTCGCTTTACGTCTTGGAATGAAATATCGTGTTGTGGTAACTGTTACAAAAGTTGCATTGACGCTTTCCTTGATGTGGATGTGCAGCGTTGTGTGGGCTATCTCCCGCACGTGGGATATTCGAATTAACAAGTTCAGTGGATTAATAATCGGCCTTTTGAGCGTCGTCGTCACTTCCTCCTGCTACTTTAGAATATACTGCACCCTCAGAGGCTTTAAAACAAGAATCTGCAGTCATGAAATGCTCCGAAGGCATCCAAGAAATGTTCTAAACATGGTATTGTACCGAAGGTCTGTTAACAGCATGTTGGGCGTGTTTGGCTTACTGATAGCGTGTTACATTCCTTACTTCTGCGCGTTAATAGCTGTTGCTTTGCAAGGATACAATGCGTCAGTGGTATTAGCGACTAATTTAACTTCTCTGGTTATATTTCTCAATTCCTCGTTGAACCCTTTTGTTTATTGCTGGCGTATAAGAGAAATTCGCATGAGGGTGATTGCAATTATAAGAAAATTATCCTCGATATGTACAAATACCGCTCTTAAATAGGTCATAGTGCTAGCTCGATTTTGTGTACCAGCTCATTAGTTCTATCCTGAGAGGAAACACGGTACTGATAAAAATGCTACTGATCTATACGTGTTGCCATGTACCATTGTTCACTGATAGAGTTATTTTATCAGGAAACAGGCGGAAATCCAAAGTGATATTTTAATCCTTAAGCAAGTTGCACTGAATCACACGGCTTGCCAATAAGAAAGCGAAGTACTCTAAATCTCCTGATTGTAACCTTCCGTTTACTGTTGGAATCACTCTAACAAGACTTCCATGATCTTATCTTTCTCTTTTTTACTTTGTTTTGCTTTGCTTTTTATTATTACTATTAATAGAGAACGAGTAGAAAATTATGCCTCGGCGAGGGACCGGTATTAGACAGAAATCAGACCTTGTGGTGAAACCTAAAAGGTGACATATGCAGACGGTGAAGGAAAAAACATTGTTTTAATTAAAGTAAGAAGAACTATTTTCCCCTCATTACCTTGTTTCAAGCGAGTGACATTACAAAATGACATTTTAATTAAAACTGAAGGACCAAAAAGTGACGCACATCAGGTGGACAAAGATTATAGTTGAACTACAGATTAAACATTATCGACGTGGCTGTCAGCTGCTTGTGTGAGCATGTTTTCGTGCCAAGAACCAGCCGCAGAGACCAAATGTAAAAATGGCTGCTATAATATATTTTTCTCACTCAGAAACAGTGTTTTTCAATGGAAAGATCAATGTCAAATGACTCACTGCATAAATAGTAAATCTATATTATATGCTCCTACGTAAATAAATTAAAGGTAGTCAGATAGAGCGACATATACTTTGTTAAAAACCTGAAACGAGGTTAGGTACGCCAGAGTGTTCTTTTTTGTACAAATCGCTTAAATTAAATCAGTCAGAATTTCATCATCATTAACAAACACCAAGGTTTCTAAGAATATTAATAGCGTATCATTTCATTAATTTTTCATGTTGCACTGCAAATGTCTGGTTGAGGAAACTTGTTTATGACATCGCATTTTACTTGTTCCAAGAAATCTCACTGAACAAAATGAGCAATGACTGAAGAACATACCGTAATGAAATACAAGCTATGTAGGTATATCTGGTGGATTAATGAGACGTAGGCTTTGTAGGTATATGTGGTGGATTAATCAGATATGTCCAGGATTGAACGC
>CM042751.1:25559636-25573039 GCA_022496165.2 Catalaphyllia jardinei | reverse complement strand
AGATGGGAAACAGAATGGGGAGGTAAAATCGTGTCCAGCCACGGCTCCTCCCATAGTAGAGGAGTAATGATTTTATTCAAACCACGTCTTGATGTTGACTTGGAGAACATTGCTGCAGATAATTTTGGCAGATGTATTTTGGCCGAGACTATTATTGATGGTAGCAAAATAGTTTTGGTCAATATTTACGCACCAAACGACGCAACCCAACAAGTTGTTTTCCTCAGGGACGTTTCAAAAGAATTTCTAGTCCCTTACGCCAACGACAACCTCGTGCTAGGAGGTGATTTTAACCGCACAATTAGCACTTTAGACAAAAAAGGCGGTAGACCGATTGACAGCAAAAAAAGCTTCTCTCAACGAACTTCAATCGTTAATCAAAACACACAATTTAGTTGATTCGTGGCGTTTCAAAAATCCAAATCAGCCTGGCTTTACATGGGCTAACCCGTCAATGAAAATACAGTGTAGACTAGACTACTTCTTTATTTCAAAGCAGCTAAAAGATCGCGTAAAAGAGTGCAAAATAGTTCCAAACATTTACTCAGATCACTCTGCCGTCGCCCTTTCGGTGTCTTTTAATGAAAGTGAGCTCCCTCGAGGGCCAGGGTTCTGGAAGTTTAACAACTCTTTGCTATCAGATACTAATTACGTGGAACTGTTGACATTTAAAATTCCGATGTTTGCAAAAAAACATGAACAAGTCAACGACAAAGGGTTGTATTGGGAAATGATGAAAATGGAAATTCGTGCCTTTACTATAGCTTTTTCAAAGAAGAAAGCGAAACGAAAACGTGATGAAGAATCAATTCTTTTGTCGGAAATGATAAAATTGCAGACCAAACTCCAGACGTCATATAGTGATTCCCTTAAGGCCGAGCTAGAGAGAATAAAATTCAAGCTTTCTAAAATTGCGGGTATCAAAACACGAGGAACAATCGTGCGCAGTCGAGCGCGTTGGTACGAGCACGGTGAGAGGAATAGTAAATATTTTTACAACTTAGAAAAAAGGAACCAAAAAAAGAAACATATAACGTCGTTAGTTAATAACGATGGTGACAAAATCACAAACCCGAAGGACATCCTGGAGGAAGAATAACGTTATTTCGAAGAGGTTTACACAACAAGAAATATGGACCCCAACTACCCAACTTTCAAAGAATTCTTTGAAATAGAAAATGAATTATCAGAAGAAGTCGCGAAAACGTGCGAAGGTGTCATGTCTATTGATGAGTGTGAGATTGCGTTAAAAACTATGGAAAACAACAAAACTCCCGGCACAGATGGGTTAACGCCTGAATTCTACCGCTACTTTTGGAACTTGCTCGGTTCATTTATGGTAAACAGCTTTAACTACGCCTTTCAAAACGGTACTCTTTCCATCTCTCAACGCCAAGGAATTATTTCCTTAATTCCGAAGAAGAAGAAGAATACCGAATATTTAAAAAATTGGCGACCTGTATCTCTACTGAATGTAGACTATAAAATCGCAACGAAGACCATTGCTCTGCGCTTGGAGAAGATCTTGCCGAACTTAATTCATCCTTGCCAATCTGGGTATGTTAAAGGAAGGTTCATTGGGGAAAGTATCAGGTTAATAGCAGACACAATGCATTTCACTAAAGAGAAGAATATTCCAGGGGTAGCCGTATTTTTAGATTTTGAGAAAGCTTTTGACTCGATTGAGTGGAATTTTATTCATAAATGCCTCGAAACGTTTAATTTCGGTCTCGACCTCCGACAATGGATAAAAGTGTTCTATACAGATATCTCTAGTTGTGTTTTGAATAACGGGTACCCCTCAAAACATTTTCATCTAGAACGCGGAGTGCGTCAAGGTTGCCCACTTTCTGGTACATTATTCATTATTGCTATTGAGTTACTCGCACAAAGTATTAGACGATCAAAAGAAATAAAAGGTATCGCAATAGATAAACATAATGAAGTCAAACTTTCACAATATGCAGATGACACAATTGCACTTCTTTCTGACGTCCAATCGGTGTCAAAGTTATTTGATTTATTATCGCTTTTCGAAAGGTGCTCTGGTCTAAAACTAAACCAAACAAAATCTGAAATGCTATGGCTTGGCTGCATGCGCCACAGAAAAGACACCATACTTGAACTCCAAATGAGCAGCGAGCCAGTTTACGCGCTTGGAGTGCATTTTACATATGATCTAGAAGTGTCTGAAAAGAAAAATTTTTTTGACAAACTAGAATCTCTAAAGAGAACATTGAACATGTGGTCCCAGAGAGACCTCTCCATCGTTGGTAGGATAAATATAATTAAAACTCTAGCACTTTCAAAACTGGTCTTTATCTGCAGCGTCATGTGTACCCCTAAAGACTTCAGTAAAGAAGTAAACAAGATCACGTTCGACTTTATTTGGAATCACAAACCCGCCAAAATAAAAAAGACTACCCTCTTCAAGCAAAAAACAGCTGGTGGCTTGGACATGAAGGATTTTTCTCTCTTCGACAAAGCACTTAAGTTAAACTGGGTGAAACGATTATGCTCTAAATCGGATGCTCCATGGCAGTACATACCAAAATCGCTCCTAGCCGATGTTGGCGGTACAGAACTGTTTAAATGTAACTATGATTATAATCTCCTCGACCTAAACAACCATCTTCCTGCTTTCTACAAACAAATCATTTTTTACTGGCAGGACATCGCAACGGCCATACCTAAAAATAAAAATGAAGTTCTCTCACAGCCAATCTGGAATAATCGATTTTTAACTGTGAATAAGAAAATGGTATTCTTTTCTCATTGGTATCACGCAGGAATAAAACAAATCTCGGATCTATTTGACTCTTGTGAGGGTCGTTTCCTTCCATTTGATTCTTTTCGCAATAAATTTAATGTAAAATGTAACTTTTTACAATATTATAGCATTCTTTCTTCTATTCCACAAAATTGGAAGAAACTGTTGCAAGAAAGTTCCAAAGACCCAGTCACACCTCCCACCTCAATCTGTTCACTATCATGCAAGGCAATATATAGTATCCTGCTTAGCCTTGAAGGTCTACCTCCACCAACTTCTGAGAAAAAACTTTTAACGTCTGGCGTTGAAAAAAGCGACTTGAATAAAATCTATCTCCTACCATTCAAAGCCACGAAAGAAATTAAATTGGCAATGTTTCAATACAAAATCATTCACCGAGTTTTACCAACGAATAGCTTGTTACACAAAATGAAAAAAGTCGCTTCGCCCTCCTGTCCCTTTTGTCCTTCAGAGTGTCAGACCCTGTGGCATCTGTTTATAAACTGCAAATACGCAAGTTAATTCTTTTTGGAATAGATTCCAGGAGTGGTACTCGACCTCTAGTAATACGAAACTGCTACTGTCAGAACTGGAGGTTATGTTCGGAATTATTCGCTGTCACACCTACTGTTTAGCCCTCAACCATCTCATTATTTTGGGTAAATATTTCTTATATGTTAACGCTTTAAATACCATAAAGTGCCGATTCGATGATTTTGTCTCACTAGTGCGCGACAAAATGTACCTAGAAAAATATATTGCAGTTACTTGTAATAAGGAGAAGGAATTCAGGAACAAATGGAAATTTTTTCTATCTTTATAAGTTTGTGTTAGGTCCTTTTTTTCGCCGGCTTTGTATCTCAATTTGTTCCTTTTCTCTGTCTTCTTATATGCTAATCTATTGAATTCTATAAAATTAATACCCTATTAGTATTGGTGACTCGACAATTAGCATGTAAATAAAAACGTAAATAAATCAACTGTAATAGTGTAATTGTATTGTAATGCATGTATCTGTAAGTAGTGTAAGTTAACACAGTTTAAACATCGTGTAAAAGGTAATTATAATGCAAGTACATATGTTAAGTTTTAAGTAAGTGTAGTGCAAGTATATTTTAATAAGTTGAAATGTTGTAAACATTGTAAGTGAAAGTCATGTAAATAAAAAATAAAAAAAAAAAAAAAAAACGGGGTTTGTTTAATTAAACCCTGAATTAGGTTTTGTCCATCGTCATGAACGAAACACATATGACTTGCATGCGAATTGAAAATCAGTGTCCATTTGGTAAAAGCTCAGTGAAAATGGACCGAATTGCTGGGTTGCACTGTTACAGCTAGTAACCATTGAATAAATATGAAAACGTGGAATATAATAGAAGACTGACATGTGAACAACCTACAACTGTATAGGTCTGTGCGGTTGTTTTTATATGAGTTATTTAGGAAAATGCTTCACCCAATAGACCAATTAGGATATATTAAAATTCAGCCCAAGACAATAGACCCCAGCACGAGGCTCTGGGGAATAACTACTGAGTTTGTGGGGTTTATTGTTTAGGCTGAATTTTAATATCTCGAAATTGCCCAGAGCATTGCATGGGGACTCCATGTTAGTGTCCCTAGCGGAGGCAGCAATACGGTGGCCGTGAAGCTACAGAAACATATGGCATTGTGTTTTACCACTTTAGCGAAACGTTTTAATTCACACGAGAGTAAACACTCTCTTTAAAGCGAGGATTGTTCCAATAGCAAACTACGTGACAAATGTCTTGGGACGACCGTTTAATGTCACGTAGTACAAAAGTTTAGAAAAACTAAACCTGTACCATTACAAAATGAAGAACCCTATCGCGCTGAAATTTTGCAAAGCGACAATTCCCTGGATGATCTTATATTTAATGAGACTAAAAACTCAGAAGATTGATAATTTTCCATTTTAGAATAAGGCTACGTCACGTGCAAACCAACAAAAGTCAGGAACTTTAAGTAAATTGTATTCCTTTCTTCTCAGAAAAATTAATAAACCAAGTAAATAACAATGACACTGCACTGCGATCGTTCACAAAAATATGACTCTGACGGTTTTTCGAGTTAGATTTAAGATTTATAGTGCTTTTGTTAATTAACTTGGTAAGAAAAAAAAAAACAATGAACTTAAGCTCATTTTCCATACGGCTACAACTTTGACTACGTTTCTGTAGATTTTCTAGGTCTTTCGTGCTATTGCTTACAGTCAAAATGTTTAACAAGAAAAAAAATCATTTATGTTGCACATTCGTAAAAAATGATGCAAATGGCCTCTTGAGAGGGGCGCAACGTATGATACAATAATTAACACTTAAAGCGACTGGTCCCGAGGGGGACGGTGAATTTTGTTTCCCGAAAATCTCAATGTTTCCCGAGACGAAGAAAAATTGAGATTCCAGGGAAACAAAATTCGCTGTTCCCCAAGGTACCAGTCATTAAGTGATTTGTTATATAGCAAAACAAAACAAAAGCAAATGTTGAAAAACGCGCTGAGATTCAGCGACAACATCAGGCCACCTCTGATCGCGTGCAACAGCGGTCAACATTTCGCGGGTAACAGTAGGAGCATTCGAGCAGTGCGTTCATTTTTGCGAGCACGAGCAGTGATCAATTTTCTCATACGAGCAACGAGCACTTAGAAAATTACAAATGGCGGACAGCGAGCACTTCGTAAATTTTCCGCCAGCTGGAGTCTGTCTTTATTAAAATGTTGTTTTGCGCCAGGTAATCTGGCTGACAGTTTCAAAACAGGACAAAATGCACAAAGCTAGGCAACATGATAAGGCCATATCGCGGTTCAACCATTCCCAGTAGCTTACAGTCAGTTATGTCTTGTTTAATATGCCGTTTGCTGCAAAATTACTTCACTTGGCTTCATGAGAGTTAGTGGGTGGACGCCAAACAGGATCTGAAGCTTTCTAAGGCCCTGTTTACAAGCAAGTGGATTCCCTCTCAAGAGTTAAAGACAGTCCGCCTTTACAAGCGAAATGTTTCATGTATGGTTACCCTGCTACCTGGGACTGAACTCAGGCAGGAGCCCATTACTAGGAGCCTGCAACTCCCATAATAAGTCAATGCAACGGCATTTTTACAGACCAGTCTATTTTTAGCCAGTTCCAGTCTACGTGAGCACGCTTCGGTAAGGATAAAACAATGAGGCCTCACGCGTTAACATGTCGAAAATCATTTCGACATGCCGACATTAGTCCTTGCTTGCGATTGCAGTTGGTTACTGATGTTCCCGTGGGGATCTGAAGTCAAGATTAATTCAAATTAAAAATAGATCGGTCTGTGAAAACGCCGTGACAGGAATATGGGGTAGTTGCAGGCTTCAAGTGATGGGCTCCTGACTCAGGCCAGTCAGTTTTAATAAACGTCAACAAAACGAGGAAGCATTTTTTCAGAAACATTCATGGCGCGCGCATGTTTCCCCATTGTTTCCCAGTTTCGCATACGGGAAACATACTGGAAACATTGTTTCCAGTGTCAGTTTTTGTTTTCAATGATGCAAATTACGCTACGCTACACGGCAGGGAATTTTAACGAAAATCCGAGCATGCGAGCACTTGCAAAAATTTTGCAAGCACGAGCAAGCGAGCAGTCATCCAAATTTTGCGAGCAATTCGAGCAAAGGCCAAATTTTGCGAGCACTTTCAAATAAGATGGGACCATTCGATACCCCTAACAGTGAACTGTTTCCCTTTTGACGTCATAGTTTTCGCAATGTTGCCCGCTCATGTCATTAGGCGGGACACAGTTTCATTGTTAGATGTCATGTGACCATGAACTAGCCAATGAATGGGCGCGCTGTAGCGGGAAAAACGCCAGCTATATAACAAGTCATTATATATTTAGATTACGAGTTGTCCCTCTTTCGCCTAATCCATCTTCGTGACGCGAAAGAAAACCGCGAGAAAAAAATGGCCGCGTGAAATCCTGGGGGCGAGAAACACGTCTCGCCCCCAGGATTTCACGCGTCCATTTTCTTTCGCGTCACGAACGATGGACTAGGCAAAAGAGGAAGTACTCGTAGTCTATTATATATTCGTCACCTGTTCTGGCATTTCTCTTTATTTGAAAGGAAACTTAATAAGTGAAAAAAGCTGACGTTCTGTTTACCTTGTTTGCGTTAAAAGTTTAAGCCGTCAATTTTAAAAGTAATATCAACTAGAACATCTTATAGGTTGCATTGAAACCAGCTGTTAAGTGTACATGACGCGTTCTGATCATAATAACTTGATGTGATGTAAGCGAAAGGTGAACCAGAATATTGAAACAAGCGAGCAGTATTCCAGAACTCCAAGAAGACCACAGGCTTGTGTACACCTGAGTATTTTTAAAGGCAAAATTAAATAACTCTAGTTCAAGACAACATTTCCGAGAATATCAGTTTATTAGACAGCCATCTTCACACTGGTACATCTTCTAATGCACCACAAATGTTGTTTTCTCTCTACTTTCGTTGTTACCGGGAGTCATTTATTCGCTCTTTGTCAATGCCGCTCGATTTACTCGCCGACAAAGTACTTTTTTTACATTCTCGTATCGCTGACTTTCCAATTTTGGAGTGGAAATGGTTGCATATAGTCGTTATGAGTTGCCGCCGGTTAAGCAGCTCTCTAAGGCCGGGATCATATTTCTTCTGTTCGGGTCAAGCTTTTTACGCTGCAGTAGAATATTACTCACTGTTTGTCCAGAGCCTTTTTAACTATAGCTGTTTTAAGTATTGAACGATACCATGCTTTCCATCTCGATATCACTACTCTACTTCTGGTGTGGTTGGGTACCGTTGTGTGGGCAATTTTACACATGTGGAATATTCGAATCAACAAGATCAGCAGATTAATTATCGGCCTTTTGAACGTCCTCATTACTTCCTCTTGCTACTTTTAATGGAAAACACTGCCGCTAAGTCAGATCCAGAAGACGTCCAAAAATGTTCTAAACATGGCAGTATACCGGAGATCCTTATAGCGTGTTACGTTCCCTACTTCTGTGTGAAAGCAGTTGTTGCCTTTTTGGGATACAGTGCTTCAAATATTTTTTGACATTTTTCGGGAAAAGTACTCGAGAGAAAACATTCCAAGAGTTGGCAAGGCCAGGTTTGCAGGCTACTTCTCTGACGTTTGCCTTTTCAAAACGGAGTTAAGGTAAAATGATATGAGGATCTTGTGATTATGTTTAGGAAAAGCAATATATGGTTTAAATTCGTGAAAATCAAAGAGATTGATATTATTTCCAACAAAAAAAAAACAATAATAAAGCAATCAAAGCAAACGAAAACGAATACGTTTGTGGTTGTGGTGGCTCTGGAAAGAGCGTTTTTAAAGTTTTATTGAACTTCATAAGTTTCTGATTTTACTAGGCTGTCGATCGAGGTCATAGAGTATGTGAGGTTTCAAAATAACTATTTTTGGAATGATAATAGTTTCATTAGGCGTGAAAATAGTGAACTTTTTTTGTTTCAGTTACTGCGATTTGAGTGCGTTTCAACGACACTCGCACTTTCGGGCATGGTGTAATTTTTTTTCGGGCAATAAGGTCACTGCTTCCCCAAGTCCGAAGGTGCCCGCAAACTTATGGCTATCAAACGGTATATAGAAATAAGGGTACCGCTGTAATAGAATTGAAAGAAGTTTAATGCTGCAATAGATATTTAAATCACGGTTTCGAACATTATTCACGACAACTCCAAATTTACAAACGTGGTGGTCTAACCACTTTATAACAGCATACAACCAAGCTAACCAATAGCCTTACTTCATGGTAACAGCATGATAACAACAAAATGAATCAACAGACTTGGAACATCTTTACTGTCAAAATTAGGTTTATAAAAGTACGCTATAATCGTGCATGGAAATATTGGATGCTGTGAAATATCCTAAGCCGCAAAGTATCTCGAGTGACTCTTTAGCATGGCCTTTTATAATGAGAATATTACACGCTTTCAAAACCGATTAGTTCTAGCGATACAAGCAGGTTTTGGACCATTCCCCAAGTCTCGTGATTTGTAGAGAACCACCACACGGTGCAAGCACCGCACGATGCACCTATCATATGGTGGACTACCATATGCTGCACGTCGAGTCACACGACGTACCTACCATATCAGTGGAGAACTACCGTATGGTGCAGCCACCACAGGATGCACTTACCATAAGATCAACCACCACACGGTGCACCCACCGCACAATGCACCTATTATATGGTAAACCACCATATGCTGCACCCACCACACGACGTACCTTCCATATCAGTGGAGAACCACCATATGGTGCACCCACCACAGGATGCACTTACCATACGATGAACCATTACAACATTCTATTCAAGGCTAAACACATACCAGGAGTTCGCAACGAACTGGCTGATGCTTTGTCTCGCTTGAAGGTCCAGACTTTCAGGCGCTTGGCACCTCCTCGCATGGACTCCTTACCCACAGAGATTCCCCAGTATCTGCAGCCTCACAGTTGGGTGCTATAGTAGCTATGCTTGCTAAGTCGATCCTTCAACCTTCGTCTGTTCCAACTTATCAGCGGGCTTGGAGATTATTCTACCAATTTCTCACTACGATTTTCCATTCTGTGAGCAAACCTTTTCCCCATACGTTGGCTCTGTTTATTGCCTTTATGTACGACAAAAAATATGCTCCATCGACTGTGAGTTCATATGTTTCTGCATTGGGCTATTCTCATAAATTGTTAGGCCTCGCCGATCCCACCAAAGCCTTCTTTATTATCCAGATTTTAAAAGGTTATGGCAAGATAGACTCACGCCTTGATAGCCGTCTCCCTATCACTCTTCCAGTGCTTAACAGAATTATTGAGTCATCGCCCCAGCTTACTATAACCGATTACCAAAGTCTTCAGTTCAAGGCCATGTGCTCTATAGCATTTTTTGCCTTCTTGAGAATTGGGGAGATCACCTACAATTCACCGAAAGATGCTCATGTCCCCCTGCAGGTTCATCAGCTGTCTAAGTTATTAGATCCCTCCAAGCAGGTTGTGGCTCTTAAACTCACGTTTGGCAATTTTAAGCATAATTACAATCAGCGTCCATTTTCTGTGATTTTACACCGCCATAATTCTTGCTGTCCAGTACAATTGCTACTGGAGTATTTGTCATTACGGGAGAACAGGCCTGGCCCACTTTTTCTTAATTCTGATAATAGCCCAGTTTCACGTATCCATTTTGCAGAACTCCTTTCTCTTTCATTGAAGGTTTGTGGGCTCGACTCGACGCGTTACAAAGGCCATAGTTTTCGCATTGGCGCTGCATCATTTGCTGCTGAACTGGGTTGTCTGATGTTCAAATGTCGGTGGAAGTCTAATGTTTTTCTTAAGTATATTAGGTTACCTTCACTTGTAAGTTAGCTTACTATTTACATGCACATGGCTTGCGGGAGGAGTCATGTGCAGGTCTCTCAGGGGTGACGGGTCTGATTAGCAAGGGCAGCAGTTTCATCACTCTTTGGGTGACAAATCTTCCTGGAAGCTAGGGGTGCTGATTAGCAAGGGCAGCAGTTCCCCATGCTCCCGAGGATAGTTGGCAGCCATCTTTTACTTTTTAAGTCCTTTTTATTTGTGTTTCATTTTACATATTGGGGAATCCCCCTTTTATTCTAGCTATTTCTGAACTGATCGGCAAGGGCCGCAGTTCCTGTTAAACCTTTCTGTATATTGTGACAAAAGTCAGGGTTTGGGGAACAGATTGGCATGGGAAGCTGTTCACCCTGCCCCGTATTAATCGGCCTTTAAGGTTTCAGTTCGAGCATTCTTGTGTTCTTCTATTGGGGGAATCCCCCTTTGTGCTGTGGATGGTGCAACTAAGTGGCATGCGCAACAGTCATGTTATATATTGTAATCAGTTTTATTTTAGTCGAGGTTGGGGGTTCAGATTAGCAAGGGCAGCTGTTCCCCCTACCATGTATTATTTGGCTATTCGGCTTTCGGTCAGAGCTTTTATTTTGTTATCTTGACAAAGCTTTCCCTTAAACTTGTGACACTTTGTGGGCTGCATTTCCCTTGGGTGGGGCGTTAGCTTGATGTTAATCATTCTGCTGTGGCGTTTTTATGCCCTCACCTCTACTGGGCTCAACACAGTTTTTAGAGCCAACTGTTTTTGTAAATAATTCAAGGAAGTTTTAATGATTAAATTGACTTTGGGCCTTTGCCCTTATCCATTTTACTCCACCCTTGATTGTCAGTCTTTATTCTAGCGCCCAGTAAACGAGCTTGGGTATGCAGCCCACTAATTAACTTGTAAGCCCCAAGCCTGGGGAGGGGAGAAAAGCATAAAAGACCAATTTATGTCTTCATAAATTTTAGTTAATGGGACAAACGTGAGAATTACGTGTGGATTGCGTAGCATGCAACACGAGCCAGAGTTCAGTTCTAATCATGTGCGTCCGTAGTGCAATCTGCAAGCTGAGCCAATGAGGGTACTTATATTTCACTGTCAATGAACCCCTAGTGCATTGCAAATAAAAATGCAAAATGCAAATCTTAATGCAATCTTATTTATACTGGACATGCACTTAGCTATATAAGCACTAAGCTTAGCTAGTTTACATTCATGCCACTGAAACAAAGGAAACGAAATTTCAAGTAAACGTAACGTAGTTAAAAATCCCAACTTCCAGGATGCCATTTACATTGAACTTAAGCCTCGTGTTTATTCATTCCATATAGCAGGCAAACATTATGTTTCCTGCTTTAGTTTGCTTTGTTTTAGTACAATTATTTTCCCACCCTCCCCCCTCGGCCCTATGTCGTAAGTATGTCATAGTACACACACAGTATTATTTTACTACCTATCTAGGCTTATAATACATTATGTTACGTACATATAAGATGTATTAGATGTAAAATGTTATGTACAAGATATATTGCTATAAGTTAAATTGAGACGTATGATATATATATATATCTAAGAATTTACAGTTAGCCGCCATCTCTATTCAGACGTGCTTAAATAGACTCTTATCGAGTAGAGTAGCCCTGGTTACTTTCATATACTATGTAGATATCTGTATTGTGGAGTTACGATTCTATTCTATTCGTGTTTTATCGCATATTTTCTCTTTTTTCTTTTTTCTTTTTATTAACAATGATTTAGTAATACATAGACAAGTAAAAACAAGCGATATAATCTCCCGACTTCATGACGCCATTATCAAGGGTACAAATGAGAATAAAACTAACAAATGCGAGTTCAAGAGTTACAACTGATTTACATAGCGGAGGTGGCAACACAAATACTTAAGCACGGATAGAATCCGTTTGCACGTTCAAACTCGGTGTTAATTGTTTGATGTTAAGTATCTCGTTGGCAAGACAATCGAATTTGTTCATGCATTTCTTGAAACCTTTGAAACAGCTAAGGAGGTCCTCAGGGACAGCACCCGCGTGGTCGTTGTCATAGTGCTTGCTTACTGTTTACAGATTAATAATTTTTCTAGCTTACGCTATCGCATATTGTCTTGAAATTAATTGTTAATGAATCCTTGGTTGGGCCTTTGGTTCAACAAACTGCTACTCCTCTAGTGTCTCACAACGTTCATTGTGATCTCATATAAGTTGTCACAGTTTCCAGTTATGTTATCTTCCAGTTTGACTTCAGCAGTTTCCCTGCATCCAAGACGCGTAACGAGCGGATTAGTTATGCCTACTATTGAGATCTACATGATTAGACTCTGGTTTAAATCTTAGCTACAGAGTTTTCCTACGTCCTGTAATCTTGAAATGAAATGGAAAAATAAACTTTGGGTCGGAGTGCAGTGCTCTCATACAGGTTACTCTTTTCCACATAGACTCACACAAATGATTGGTTGCCATGGTAGCCATGAGTCTAAACTGCCTTACCTGACGAAAGACATCTCCTAAGGATGATTAAGGACCTCTCTCGGGGTATTCTGACCTGCAGCCCTGGATAGGAGTAAGGACCTCTTTTAGGGTACTGTGACCGCAGCCCAAAAGAGGAGTAAGGATTCTCTTACAGGGTATTGTGATCTGCAGCCATCAAACGGGGTAGGACCTCTCTTCGGGCTTTGCGACATGCTCCCCTAGAAAGGAAGGGGTGAGTAGGGGTTGACTCCTCCCATCTTACCAAGCGAGACTAGTATTCGGTTAGTGACACTGGCCTGTTGGAGTATTTAATTCCCAAACCCTTTCTCCACCTTTATTGTTGTCTGTGTTTCTGTTTCTAATGGGTTACGTGAATTAACCTTTGTAAATTTCATAGCCATCCTCTGCAAAACAACAACGCGAAATGATCGAGTTCTGCGTGCTCGGAGAACGCGAACAACGAATCAAACTGCTAATTAATTATTTCTCCTGATTTGTAATTGAACGCTGTCATTACATTCTTAGCCTGAGGGCATAGGCGTTCTGGTCAGATCCAAAAAGTGCAAAAAATCGTAGGTCATGTACATGGAAATTCAATTCTACTAAGCGTCGTCCTTAGCGTTGCCGTCGTCATTTTTAAGCTTCCTATTTGCACCGACCTATCTGCGTCTCTCGGCTGCGAAGGTCGACACACTTGTTTTAGGTGATTCCTCCGTCTTGCATTGCGCATCCCTACTGCGCACGATTTTCCATTTAAG
>CM042751.1:25539053-25550444 GCA_022496165.2 Catalaphyllia jardinei | reverse complement strand
AAGTTTAGTAAATATATGCAATACACTTTACCTTGAGATTCTGCATTGATAGTCTTGGACAAAAATGTCAACTGAAATAAATTTTGTACGACATAAATTGGCTTCTCCTGATCACCATGGGAGCCCTGCACAAAGTACGTTTAATTCTGGGAGAAAGTAGCGTGTGTGCTTGAAAATAATAGGAAAACTGTTTTTCTTAAAATCCCAAGACAGCTGTGGGCTAATTAATACTTTAATTAAAAACGGGAAACTTCAGTTAAAAGTAAATACACATCTGGCATCAATAAACTATATTGTCATTAAAATACGAGAGGGTGCATATTGTGTCTGGAAAGTAAAGCTAGCGGAGTTTTGCATGATTTTTTTTTGTTCTTCAATTTTTTTTATGTTTAACGATAGAAACTCTCCTGCATATTTTGTAAACAAGCATCAAATAATTATTTTCTCGGTTTTGTCAGGTATGCTTCTTTCTGCTGTGTAGTAATTATAAATTAAAAAGAAAACGTTGTCTGTTATACCGAATAACTTTTTTTTCGTTTCTCAAACGCGGTGTAATTTAAAACGCAAACGGAGAAAAGCGAGGAAAGTGGACCGCTTACATGATAGAGAGCTGCGAAGGTAGAACTTTCCGCATAATTCAGACTGAGTATAATAAATACTTTTGTGCAGCAGAGATATATTAGCCAGTTTGAAGTTCCTTACTTATTCAATTATACTCAAAATATGTTTTGCCTGTGAGCTCAGAAAAAAATAATTTCCGACAAACTGTAACTATGAACCTAACCACCTCAACCAACCCTTCCACCCACTTTGCAGAATTACTTTTAACATTGGGTTCTTTCTTAGATTTATGTATGTTTTTGCTTGCATGTTGTAGCATGTACGTTGGGAAAATGCAATTTCAGTCGTCTTTGAATACTGCTTTGTTTTACCGCAGCGCAGTCCAGCAAGTCAGAAAATGTACTAAATGTAACACTGGGTGTGGGCGCCATCGTTCAGCTGCTGTCTGTAGCTTACAGATGGGTACAAATCAAAGGAAATCTTCCAAAACTTTGCACTGCAGGAATTGTATCTCCCATCGAAGGGAGCCATCTATCGGCCGTCTCGTTCCTAACCATGGCTGCTACCAACCTTGACAGACTTTTTGCCTTGTTATTCCGCCTTCGGTACCATAGCATCGTTACCCTCAAACGCGTTTTCATTCTTCTTCTTCTAATATGGCTTTTGTGAGGCTCATGGGCTTCGTTATGGATCACAAATCAACGAATCTATTCCTTGATCAGCATTGTTTTGATCCCGATCTGTTTCCTGATAACTCTGTTCGCATATATGAAAATACTTTTTTGCTTAGGTCGACAAGCAGTTCAACTGGGAACACATACACAGCCCTCGACAACTTTGAATGAAGGTGGCGCTAGCCCGTCGCAAATTCGATACAGGAAATGAGTGATTAACATGTTCTACTTGTTTTGTGCTTTCATATTGTCTTTTTTACCTTACTTGTCTTCTAAGATTTTAGTTGGAATCTTGGGATGGCGAACATCAATGTCGGTTTTGTTCAGTTTAGGATTGACGTTCGTTTATGGAAACAGCTCATTGAACCCAGTAATTTACTGTTGGAGGATAACCGAAGTTAGGCTGCTCATGACCGACATCTTGTGTGAAGGCAACCATTTGGAAGTGCGTAGGTCAGGCAACGGCCAAGAAGGTTGAAGTTTCGCCTACATAATCTCATCAATCGTGAGTTGAATTTTTTTGGCTGTTTTCCGTTGGACAGGAGGCGAAGATGGACCGGAAGGGTTCATGTGCATGTGTTGGCTAGCAAGACTGTGCTTTAAATATAACAAGGTATGATGAGATGAGGTTAAATTGATCATTTGCAAGTTTATAAAGATAACTATTTTCGAGCTCTCTTTTATTTGGTATTATTTGTGAGACTGAAGTATCATTTCACACGAGGATCGCTGCTGGAGGACTGATCACGTGAGAAGGGAAAAATATTAACGTATTAAATACTGATAAGTTAAACTAATTTTGGTATCTATACGAGCAGTATCATACGCTATGTTCACAGTACAAATATATCGAAGGGAAGTATTCTAGCTGAAATCTGACAGTAGTGTTATTCATTATGGAGAATTTGTTGACATTGTAGTTCACATACTCTTCAATTGCAAATTAAAAGAGGAAGAGTGCCGGTTAAAGCCTTGTGGTTGATCTGTTTCAATTCGAAGGCCTATTTAATCAGAATTGAAAGGGGCAGGAAAGGTGAAAGAAGCCCGGAAGTCTAATGTGCCAGTATTTTATTTAAATTGTAAACGAAAAGCCATGTTCATTTTTTTTTCGATGCCTGTAAATTGACATGTTGAAGAATAGGAAAAAAAACATTTTCTTGTGTGCAGTCAAAAGGGCTTAACTATTTTTGACATGCTATATGCTATATAACGCTCCATCACGAAAAGATGAAGGTAATTATAAGTACCTTGAACTTGTTTTGGTTTCATAAATTCACGTGTACATACAAGCTGTACTGCCTGACTGGGTGCGCCGGAGTCTGGCGGGAATATGCTCCCCAAAAGTTTGATAAATAGGGGTGGCGGTAAAATGCTATGGAGCACGAACTATTGACAGGAGCCATAATCAGGGACGGAGATAGTAAGGAGAATTTTTCTATTTTTAGAACAAATTGCGCCATCCTGACATCATATATCCACACTAATCCACGCACGTGTATTGGGCTCTCGCGTGGATGTTGTCACGTTGCGTGGTGAAATGGTGAGAGTTGCCACATTCTCTTGCCGATTTTTTACAGCAATGGCAGGGAATAAGGCAGAGAGGAAGAGCCAGGGCTCTTCTATTTACTTTTATGTTCTGATTGAATGGAAAAGTTGTGTCCTTCAGAGTCGAGAATTTCTTTAATTTCGTGCTGTGAATAAATAAAATTCGCCCGCCGGCTAGTTATACGCGTGTTTGTTCTGTAGAGAATAGTTCTGTAAGTGTTCAGTTCAAAATATATCGGTTTCATTCCACGTATCAATGAAAGAGTCACTCGCTTACACTCAATTGCAATGCAAAACTCGAAATAGACTACGACAAAATCTGCAACTTTCTATTACACGTGCCTTCTTTACGAATGACACATACCATAATATACATTACAATGTTCAGTAACTCAACAATGTCCCGGGAGGGGTGACTAAGTTAAATGTCCAGTCACTTAGGAGCTCGTATGACTCTTCCACTGGTACTAGCTGTAAAGTGGCGGTTTCGGTTTTCAGGAGAAAATGAAAGCGGACTGCGATTCCAAAGCATGCCAAAGGAACAAAGTATGATGGTTTTGCGGTATGTACGTCACCCTATGATAGACTCTACTTAATGTATCAAGAATATAGTAAACGACAGCTTTTAAGTGGGTCGACGTCAAACTTGAATATGTAATGGTTAACAATATTACATTGAATGGGTTTGGGAGGATGTTGGAGGGATAAAACATAGAATTTTACTCTGTTAAAGCATCCAAAGTTTTGTCTTCCTCTTAGATGTTATTCTGGTATAGTTTGGAACAGTGCTTGCATTGCGCTGCTGAATTTCGTCTTTCTGAATGTACATGTAACAGATAAAAAGAAACGATTTCTTTCAATGAAACGTTGCTGACAACCCATTTCGCTGACGCACTGTTTTTCAGGGTGTGTATTAGATGAATGCATTGTCGGAAGATATTGCACATGTTTATGTTACGACGTTGACATTACTGATATAGCGCATATATTGACCGCAGTGCCGATAACAGATAACAAATAGTACCAGGCAAATGCGAAGAGTAGGGCAAATTTTGTCTTTGATATCCACTCTACCTGACTCATGTATGGGATTCGGACGATATTCCCTAAAGGGAAAAAAACCGGCGGGGTAGCGCCCTCAGATTTCTTTATTAGTAGCGATGAACTATACTTGAAGACAAGACTTCGTTTTCTTACAGTTTTATGAATAATTAAATGTCGCGGTTTCAAAAAGGGGCTAATATCATTTATTAAACGACTTCTTCTGAAGGAAGTTATCGTTTTGAAGTTTATGCTCATTTATATGATATATTCAAGTATTCTATCTTTATCTACATATAAGTATTCTACAACCAATATTAAGGAGTGTGAGCAAATGTTTTGTCTCCCTTTTCAAGTAAAGAAGACATCAAAAAGACCCGGCGGTCTAGCTCGAACCACAGAGCACATTCATTTCTTCGACTCCTGGTCTCAATATCAGAAACGTTGTCGCTTTCACACCCAAGTGAATTTAAAACTAATTTACATTTTCTGAGAGGAAAATGGAATATCCAAGGTCTCTTTACTGACCAAAAAAAGTCTAAAATCCGACAAAATAGAACTTAAAATTTTGCTTGGCTCTGAAAGCACAATAATGGAAAAAACTACATTTACATTAGAGCTTAACTCTTTTTCTAGGTTAAAGAAAACCGGAGGTCACATTTGAAATAATAATAATAAAAAAAGACTATGAAAAAGAAAAGGTTTAAACCGATTTCACTAAGCCGAATTATTTTTATTACTAAAGAATGTACAATCTTACCATTAAAAAATTTGCGATTGCTTATTTTCTTCCTAAAAAATGGCTTGCCTACTAACGTTGAGAACGAATTGATACCAAACGAAGTTTTATTTAGGTGGGTCCCTAGGATAAAATCTTCACCTGGTTTCGAGAGGAAATATATTTCACCTCCCTAACTGCGGAACGTTCACCGCATTGAAACAAGACACGAAGCACAGTTTGCTTGAGCTCGGCTATCCTCCAGCAATAGATTAACGGATTCAAGGAACTGTTTAAATAAACCATTGTCAAACCGAAACTAAACAAAACCGAGGTTGAAGTAGACCAACCGGAAATACTTACCGCTATCTTATGAGCCAAGTAGGGAAGAAATGAAACCACAAACGCACAAAATAAGTAAAACATACTGACTACAGATTTCTTATATCGCGAGAAGTTCATATCATGGGTGTTCCTGATGCACTTTAAAGGATTAATGTGCCTCCCCATCTTACAGGCTTGTTTGCGAAGACAGAGATAGATCTTTAAATAGGCACAAAATGTTATAGAAAAACAAACCGGGATATAAATGATTGTCACTAGCGAGTAGCTTCTTTGATTTCTTGTCCAGGATGCCGCCCATACGCCGGCTGTAATCCAGATTGAAGCTAACACAATAAGAACTCTTCTCAACGTAACAACAGATTGATAGTGAATGCGAAGCACTAACGACAAAAGTCTGTCAAGGCTGATGGCAGTCATGTTTAGGAACGAAACGGCCGAGAAATGGCTCCCTACGATGTGAGATATAATCCCTGCAGTGCAGAACTGTGGAAGGTTGCCGTTGATTTGTGCCCATCTGTAAGCTACAAACAGCGGCTGAACGATGGCGCCCACACCCAGATCCGACAGAGCCAGACTGCATAACATCGCTTTGGATGGAGAATGCAGCGAAGAAGCTTTGTACAACGCATACAAGATAAGAATGTTAGCAAACACGGCGACGAGACTGAAAACAGAATTGAGCACACAGACAATTACATCTGTTAGCGCAATGATGTCTCTGTCTCCACTACTGAAAAACGTATCTAAATGTGTGCAGCATCCTTTTAGTTTATCCAGGCTTGCGTTCTCAACAGTTTCATAGCTGAGGTTCAACATTTTAGCATCAACTCATTAATTGGCACTGATCCATAATGATCAATTGCTTTTCTCGAAGTTCTACGAATGTTGCATAGTTATAGGAAACGAGCTATGTCTTCCTTTCGTACTGAGTATATTTGCTAGCAGCTGAACACACTGAATGAAATAATTAAACGCAAAAAGGCTTTTTACCATCAAGTGATATTGCTTCCAGCCTTTTTCCGGAGTGCTCAAGCTAGCGCAATCACAGATAAGCCGTTGACGTCAACGAGTCTCGGGGACAATAACCGCACGCAAGTTCCTCAGTTGTCAAGGTGGAGTTACTTCGATTAGAAAAAGCACAAAAAAAAATCTTGCCACTTTGTTCTTTGTTTAAAGTTCACGAATACTAATTGTTGTTAAACGGCGTGACGGCGAAACCGTTGTTTCACTGAACACCTTAAAATATTTTACGATGAGTCAGTCTTAGAATAGCCTTGCCTCAAGTCAGTTACAACGAAATGACTACTTGTATTTTAACTGGATTTAAAGAAATATCTGCTGAAGAAAAACCTTTCAGCGCACTCAAAATATCAATTCTTATATGCATTTTTAATGGCAGTGATGAATAACTAACTAATCATGGGTGTAGATAGAGTTGTGCCTTTGACTGCACGACATCGGTTAACATTAGTTTTCTTACTTCACTGACATAAAAAAAATGATGACAGTAGGAGATCAACCATGGCATTCACTGTAATCTGATTTTAAGGTAAAAGTATTATTTATTATAAGTCACAAATACTATAGGGCCCGAACAAACAGCTGAAACAAATAGTTCAATTTCCAAATGGCCGGAGGCAAACCGGTCGGGTGTTTACAAGCGTAGCAGAGAATTTGAACTTACAGCAATCCAGCTATCTTATATGAAAATTTTATTTTTTGATGGTGTTGAAGTAATATTTGGAGCCAGAGTGAGACTATAGGCATTAAAGCTTGATGTTATACATAGAATCTCTTGCAGAAATGGTTTTAGCGTATACAATGGCTGCTACTTTTGTGTTGATTTTCTGCTAGTTTTCCCGTTTAGAGAAAGGACGATTTTAAACGGCTTAGTCAATACTGAGTTTATTGCAAAACCTCAGCCTCGATATTCTTATAAAAAAGGGTGAAAACCCACAATTTTGAGTCGAGTTAACATCGTTATCCTATACCAACTGCGCGCTTTTCTGCCAGTTTTGCAAGTCTGAACACCCAGCGCTAGTAAAGTTAACCAGGTATTTTACTTGAAATTCTTTGACTGTGTTACTTATTCATGGAAGCGTTATATTCTCAATTTCTTATCCCCGATAAAACAAGAGTCAATCTCTCATTTTGATCTATACTCAGCTGCTTTGCTTTTTTTTCTATCACTAGCTTATGGTGTGACTTTACTGAGACTAGATCAGCAAAGTTTCCATAAAGATTGAAAGATAAAAAAAAATCTTCTTGATCCTTCCTTACCTGCTTGGTCTTTATGTTGTTATTATTGTTATTGTGTTTTGTACCTCAATAGTTATTTTTTGATATATATATATTTTTTTTTGACAAGCTTTTTTCTCTATAGCAATATACATGTGTACATCAAAAATTGAACAGATGAACATGTTGCAGTGCTGCAATTATGGCATTGTAGATTCTGTTGTTCGGTACTAGATTGCTTGATAACAAACTGTACAACAGTCTATGTCGACTTGAAGTTGAGCTGAAATAAAAAGCTCCCCCAAGAATTTATTCGTCTTTTAGCGCATAGCTCGGTAAACAAGTAAGAATAAAACTTATCGCAGAAAAGGAAACAACGAAGGAATAAACATTGCGGTTTGTTTGCTTTAATTTGTCAAAAGAAAACATTTCTAACTGGTAAGCTAATGAAACTAAGGCACCTTAAACTGAAACCTGTCAAAGTAACGCGTCTACCAATCACTGCCGAGTTCTTTAGAATTCCAAATTAGTAAGCATTGAAACAGAAGGTCGAATTTTAATTACGATCTTTATTTTTTGAAACGGAGCAATACTACTCAAATTCAATTAAATATGACTTTTATTACAATGAAATGCAAGATTTTGAGACGCCTTGAGCAAAATCTTTGCTTTAAACGTTCGTCAGCTTAATTATGACAACTGCTTCTGAAATGAAACTCCTTTCATCGACTTTTAGCAACAAGACTACTGAATTGCTTCCCTCAAGCAACCATTCTGGAATTGTAATGCAAGCTGTGTTTGGATTAATCGCACTTCTCTCTTTTCTTGGTAACTTTTTGTTTTGTGCGGTTCTGCTAAGAAAGAAATGTCTGCTGAAAAAACCTTACAACATTCTACTCCTTGTGTTGGCTATTACCGACATGCTAACAGGTAGGAATGCACGAAATCCTTATATATTTCGACAGAGTAATAGCCGCTTGGTATTAGGAGAATCTTTTAAATTTTAGATTAATTTAAATTCCAAGTAATGACAACACAATTTGGCATTTGCAATAGCTACTTGCTATGTATATTTGCTGGGATATTTCGCATTTAAATATGTATCTATGTTACAATTATTACTTTGTCTGTCTGTTTGTTCAAAGAGCATCAACTGTCCCTTTTACTGACACCTAATTAAAGCTGGATTGTAACATCAAAAGCATTTGAACTGTTTGCAAGCAATGCTGCCTTTGAGGGATATTAAGTTAGGTCGGTATAATTTCCTTTATGTCACAGCAGTTCTTCTTTGATACTTTGCTATTATTCCCGCTCTTTAAATTTTCAGATAACTCTACAGTAATCAACGCGGTGAACAAGTTATGGTCATTTCCACACATTATAAGATACCATGAAAACACCCTTGATTTTACTTTATTTTAAAGTCCTGATAACTCGAAAATGATGCAGGTGAAGCCTTTACTTTTAACATCAAATTGCAAGAGATTCTTCCTCTCTGGTGTATTGTAATCAGCATGTTAAGATGTAACTTTTTGTCACGTTTGATTTAAAACAAAAGCAAAAGATATGCCAACAGATTCAAAGCCCCTTAAATTTTGGAAAATGCGCCGAGCTTATTTGAGTTAAAACACTAGAAGGTAAAACTGAGAGTTTCCAACAAATTATATCGTTGCTATGGTAACCGGTTATATACAAACGGATTCCCACAAGTTGTTTACCAATGAATGGGCAGCTGTTTGATACCATTATTGTAAGATTAATAGTGTTCAGTCTTTAAATTATAATTGAGAGTAAAGTCACCTTTATATGGTAACATAAAAATAGGGCCGGGGAAACTGCACCCGTTTTTAACGGTTATGAACCTACAAAGCTTGCATTAGGTTTTTTTTTCTTTTTGTTTTAATAGGATGTACTGCTGCCAGAGATGGGAGGCACGGTGGCCTCATGGTTAGTGCGCTCGACCCCGGAGCGAGCGGTCTGGGTTCGAGCCCTGACTGGGGACATTGTGTTGTGTTCTTGGGCAAGACACTTTACTCTCACGGTGTGTCTCTCCACCCAGGGGTATAAATGGGTACCGGCGAATTTGATGCTGGCGGTAACCCTGCGATGGACTAGCATCCCATCCAGGGGGGACAAGAAATATTCCTAGTCGCTTCATGCTACAGAAACTGGGATAAACTCCGGCCTGGTGGACTTTACCTTTTTTACCTTACTGCTGCTACAGCAGTCTAGAAGTCTAAAAATTGCTTAAAACCGCTGTTACCAGCTTACAACACACGCATGTTTGTGTTATATTGATTATCATTTCAGCTCAGAAATTTTTGATGGAAGTGTTGATGTTATTTTGCTTTCATAGTCGTACGATGAAAGTACATAAAAGTAACTTTAATTTGTTTGTCGATTGCTTGGGTTAAAGCAGGAACCTTGTAGATTGTGTGGTATATGCAATACAAATATCGTAGTTACATTAATTGTTTTGTATCTATGTTCACAAGTGCTGTTGTTATGATTACACCTGGTTTTATGGTACCACTTAAAACATTTCCTTATCCCTGGGGTATAGCCGGTCTATTGTTCTGTCACCTAATCGACACCAGGTTTTTGATCTTTATGATGGGCAAGGCTTCGGTCTTACTTGTGATGTGCCTTGCAATCGAACGCTGGTTCGCCTCCGTCAAACCTCTGCAGTACAGAATCAGAATTACCAGTAAACGTCTGAGTGTTTACATCATTATTATTTGGATTTCAACCTGCGTCTTCCAATTGTATCGTCTTTTCCGTAAAATACTAGAAGAAGACGGTTGTCAATGGGCAAAGAATCCATTTGGTCCTCGCAACCTCAAGGTACTCATAATATCATATGTGTCTGTCACTTTCATATTGCCGAACATTATAACGTGGGCCTCCTTCCTCCACATTTGGTTAAGTGTAAAAAAATCGCCAGCACTGAATACGGCCAGCGGTAATCAAGCAAGATGTAGGCTTTTGCGCATGTGTGTTTTGACAGCATTGTTCTTGACCCTGTGTTAGTTTCCTGATCAACTGAACTATGTTCTTAGTTTGTTTGATGTCACTTCTCTCGAGACTCCCATGAGTGATTACTACCTTGTGCTAGCTTTGTCCAACTCTTGGGTGAATCCGTGGATTTACTGCTTTACAAACAAGGTTTTTTGCAAAGAATTTCGAAGTCTATTCACTTTCAGAGTTTTTAGCCGATCGGGATTTTAACTGTCTTTCAAAAAGTCTGCATACTGCTTAAAGGACATGAAAGGAACAGAAGATTTCAAAATTGACTTTTAATAGCCCTGTTGACTTATCCCAATACAAATTGTACATTTAATTGACTTTTGTCTTCGGCTTAAACAATTCGCATAAAACAATTCTAACTACATTATCACCTCTCATCTATTAATTATCATCACCACTGAAATACTACTTATCGACATTCAACTCCTAGCAGTGTGCAGGTCGTTTGTTGCATGAACCTAGTTTGATGAATAAATGAACTTTGGTTATATTCTTGGTTCCTTGTTGATTGTGTTAATGTGAACGAGATTGGCTGAAAAATCATCTTTTCAAGAGGCAATCTATTTATCAGGCACCGAAAGTGTTGCTGCTCAAATATTAAGACAATAAGTTCTAATCTTGGGATAATGCGCTGACTGGATCACTGAATCTCATATACCAGCCATTATACGTTTGTTTTACAGTATACGATAAGTGAGTGCAGCAGGTGCCGTTTAGTTTAACTTTTTTCGCCGGTAATGGAAAGCTCCGTCAAAAAATAGATTACTAAAAGCAGCGATTTGTCGCGAAAATACAATCAAAAGAGGCAATGCCATCTCCGAGAATACAAAAGTCCACAAAAATGTCACAGTTAACTCAACTGGTTAGTGTTTAATACGAAACATTTCATCGAAAGGGCTTGTAAATTTACAAAAAGTGAACAACGTGGGTCCGAAAACTTTTTTCCCCTATTTAGACCACACCTATTTAGACACAGTCAACTTTTGGACCGCTTTGACCTAGACACTAGTTTTCCGTCTTTGAAAAGAGTTCACCCCAACATGAAATCAAAGCAAATCTAGAATTCCTCTACAATCTTCGTAATCACGAACTTTGCTTGATTCTCATTCACGAAAATCCTGTGCCTTTGCTCATCCTATAATGTTGATTTTATCATATTTGGTTAAAAACAGCATGGACCGTGTCTCTGTGGTATGCAAATTAGCTATGAAATGTTGTCTAATGTGACTGTGTTCCTTTGAA
>CM042751.1:25514823-25530863 GCA_022496165.2 Catalaphyllia jardinei | reverse complement strand
TCCCTTTAATCAAGAACGAAAATTGAAATGAAGATTGTTCCCTTTCCGTTTAATCAAGAACGAAAATAGAAATGGAGATTGTTCTCTTTCCGTTTAATCAAGAACTAAAATAGAAATGAAGATTGTAAGCTCCCTTTCCCTTTAATCTAGAACGAAAATAGAAATGAAGATTGTTCCCTAAAGTAACCCCCAGTTAAATTTTATTTTTCCTCAACCCTCATCAGAATTCTAATTTTCCTATTTCCAAACCTTTCTTCCAACCAATATTTCTGTCCCAAATAATCCACAACATTTTAACCCTGCCTTCTAATAAACATGGAACTATATCACATCCCAACATTTTAACCCTACCTTTTAATACACATGGAACTATATCACATCCCAACTTTGTATTTTTCACGCCCAAGTGCATTTATAACAACTGTCAAGACTAAAAATCACTTATGAATACCTACAACTATTCCACTTACTTAATGGGAGAATCTTCTGTTCCATCCAGGCCTGGCCCGGCCACATTAAAATTTTTTTTCCGGAGGAGGCCAACTGAAGACAGTGACCCTTTCCTTTCTTTTATATGGTGTAAATTAAATTAAATTAAATTAAATTCTCACTCTCCCAGCTCCCCTCCCTCTCCCCACCCCGAACATCAACTGTAGTCCAATAACTGAGGCTATGCACGGTGGCGAAGCTGATGTTTCTATTTCCTCAATACATATATCAAGAGGAGTCTGCATTTTTTAGATTCGAAACCTTTCACTCCTTTTAAAACTATTGACAAAAAATAATATTTCACCAAATAAAAATTCTAATAAATATCGTCGCGATGAATTCAAAAGTTCGTCAATAATAAATTTTCTATATTTGTTTAGCAAAGCAGTAGAAATTGCTGTCGTAGTTTCTCGACATGTGCGCGTCACGTTCTACCTTTCTGAAAGAGCTGTGAGACAAAAAGCAAACGCATCGCTTCAAAGTCGCAGCTTGGCGCTAAACTTGACGCTTTGATTTTTATTCACCCTGCTGATATTTTTTGTAATTGATAGATGTGGTCAGTTTAGAGCACTAATTCTTTACCTTTGATACCAGGGCAGCAGACGTAATTGTTGAGGTATTCACAAGGCCCGACAAAACGCCCTTAGTGATGAGGCTTTATTTAGAATTAGGCCCAGGTTGATTTTGATTGGTTTTCTTGTTTTACTTTTTCAGCGTTTCTCTTCATTCGTCTGCCTCTTCTTTGTGCGGCACGTTTATTGGTGGATCTTTTTCCTTGGGTTTTTTTTTTACGAGTCTTCATTATCTTATACAATTTTTCAGGATATCTTTGAGTTTTAGGAAGCTTGATCAACAGCAACGACGACACCGAGGAAGACGCCTACTCAAAAAAATAATTACAAGCGAAATTCGCGATTGTCTAAATCTGTCCGGTACGCAAATGGCTCTAAAAACGTGCGTAAGCTAAATATGGAAAGACGGCGTTCAATTCCAAATGGAAATGAGAAAAAAACGTTGTTGTTTTGCAGAGGACGACAAAGAGATGAATAAAGATTTATAACGCACGTAAACAACAATTGCCGTTTGCTAATTAAACCTTTCTTTAGTGACTTTCTTGATGCCATCGGCCTCGTGGTTTGCTCCCTTAAATCCGCGTGCCGGAACGTGCATTTTTCTTTTTTCACAACTTCGACGGGGAAAAAATAATTACCTTTGGACGAGCAATGTGTAGAATACATTCAAATTGTTCAAACAAGCGTCAAGGTTGACACATCACGACCAATTTAAAAACAGTAATATGTCATGCAAACAAAAAAGATTTGTCATGTTTTTGTAAGTATAATATAGATTTTAGATTCCAGACTTTATCTTTCAAGAGTTTTAACTTCTTATATCGAAAACCCAAATTTATCTCCAACCAATGAAATCTTATACAGTAACATTTGCATAAGTGTTAGACAGCATTTGTTTCTCGGGTATTCAAGAAAATTGTGATTTGCCTAACACACGCAGTATTTGACCGCACAAATATTTAAAATCCGCTTTCATTAGGAGCTTCAGTCGGAAAACCAGATATCGATTTTGACATTCGTAAGCTGAACGCTGTGAAAAAGCAAACATTTACGCTGTGGAAAAGTTTGTATTAGAGTTCTTCGGCGAATAATTTACTAAGACTTAGAAGTAAGGGTCGTTCTTTATCTGCGATTTTTCAAACGCCTTTGAAAATCATTCCTCTCAAATCAGTGGTCAAGGTTTCTGGCTTCTCATCTGTTGATCCTTGGAATCGAAGTCCCCATATTCGCCTCACGGAGAAGCTCCTAAACTGCCCGTCACGTAAAGGGGCAATGGAAAACAACGAAACGCTTTTGAAAGGTTGGTCCTCTTGTAGTGTTCCTGTCAGTTATTTTTTACCATGTTCTAAAGAGTTACCTAAATCACATCGAATCTAAAATATTCGCAATTCAAGATGTTCTCTTGAGCTTCGCACGACTGTGGTGTGTTTAGACAAATTTAACTTTCGAGCGTTGGACTACACTAAACATATTGTCTTTAACATTTCTTGCCAAGTACCTGCTCATAAACCCATATTAATTAAACACCTTGAACACTCCATGTAAACTTTAGACACCATGCAATGCCAAGCAAAACGTATGTTATCGATTTATTAAACTACGATATTAGTTACCGCGCCTTCTCTGAAGGTCTCAAGACAACATTTTTAGTATTGTCCAAGCGATGAGGTACTTTCTTTGCGAAATATACCAACTTAGTAAAATGTAAATGTTTTATCATTTTCTTTTATGATATTCTTGACGTTCTTTTATGCTTTACGTTCTACATGAGAAACATTTTTATGGGTCTCATCGCATTAGCATACTGTTATCTTTGTATTCAAACTGTCTTCGAATTTTATTAAAACTTAGGCTGCCGTCACCTGGTAACAGCTTCATAATGACCCTTCGTTTGTAAGCAATACTGAAAAGCAATATGACACGTTTCACAATACGGTTTATTAGCTTTTATTTCTTCACTTGATTTACATCACAAGGGATTTAATGGCAAAGCAAGTATGTCCGTTTCATTTTAGTTCCCATCACGTATTTTTCATAATATTTTGTTTCTGTGTCCCGATTTTTAAACTCGTGGCTTTTTATCCCTTCAGCTATTCCGCTGCTAAAGACAGGTGGACTCAGTATGAAGTAAAATGCATATCTAGTTTAGTCTTTATCTTAAAACCACAAATGAATATAATTAGAAAAAAGATCACGAAATCCCCATGTTAGAGTTTGCAGTGTTGTTCCTCAGTTTATCACTTTTTCGAAACCCATAGCATGATTGTGCCTGCAGCATGTGATTCCAGAACGTCCTCGTTTTTACCGTATTTTTAGGCTTTCCTGTCGTCCACCTTTACCAATCAAACCTCCAATTGTCTCTAAAGATCGAATGAGTAGTTCCTAGATGGTTGCTATGAACCATCTGATTGGTTGTTTGACAAAAAGATGATTTCAATTATGTTCTATAAATATGGATTGGATGTGTTTAGCAAAACAGCTATTCAGATGTGTGATGACTGTGCAAATACAAAAAGAAAATATTGATGGGAATGTCAAAGGAAAGATAGTAATAGAATGGTTCTGTGCACTTGGACACCTATTGAAGTTGAAATGTGTGCGTTAATGTATACATATATCTAATGTTTGCTATTCACTGCCTTTACGACAGACAGGTTTTTTTGTTCACAATATTTGTTTCTGTGGTAGCCCTGTCGCAGACGGATATATACTTATTTATTTCCTCCGCGCACTCAGTTCGTCTTTTTCTCAGAAGATGGCTAACTCTAGGTTCCTTTGATTTAGCTTTAGTCTTTCGTCGATTTAATTTTCGAGTGGCAACAGCCATCAGTGCAAAAAATTACACTGAACTCGACAAATTATCACCTTTGGAATATTCTAATAGCTTTTCCATAAAACCGCGAGGTGGATAAGAGGTGATAAATATTTAACAAACGAGGAGCGTGTAGCACCAAATTTAACACAACCATGCATCTCATATCCAAGGGAGTCGTATAGAATAATTTTATTAAATTTAGCTTGATTATTATTGATTTCTGTTGACCTAAACGAAGAAGATGGTATATGAAAAGGCGAAAAGATTCATGCAAGGTGTCCGCGTTCTTTTAGTTCAGCGAAAGATGTTCGAGGAAACGGCGACAAAAATCTCCTCTATCATCGCCTATCTATAATTATGAAAATTCGGATTGTGCCTGTCTTAATGTCTTAATGTCTGTCTTAATTACACCTTAGGTGTAAGAATTTTAACGGCTTGCTTCCTTCTGTTACAGTAAGGCTCAATTCTGTTTTCCTTAAAGAAAGATTCTAAATCTGCGAGATTCTTTAAAAAAAGGCAGTGTTTGCGTTGAACTCCTGTGATTAATGAAAATGTTAGCTACGCGTTATGTTAGTGTCAATCATTCAACAAGACATGTCTAAAATAATGTCTGCTCTAATGTCTCATTGTTCATTGTTTATTACGCTCGGTAGGCTCGACAGGCTCGGTTTTCTTGACAATCTTTCTTCAGACTTCCTTTTTTTTTTTGGAACGGAGCTCATTTAAAGTCAGGTGTAAGACCGTTGTTGAAACTGCATTGTGTTATAGTCATCAAGCATGTTGCTTTTTTTACTACTTGTGCGAAATCAAAGGAACACAATCACGTTTCTGCGCATGCGGAAGAGATTGATTTTTGTTTAGGTTGTCAAGAATTCAAAGATGCCAGAATTGGTAAAAGCTTTCACAAATCCGTTTGCATCGTCCTCAATCAACTTTGGCTTTGCCCCAAAACTTCTCAGAATCAAAGATCAGTGATACACGGTTCTCGTAAAGTGTCAATTTGTGTGTAATAGAGACCTTTCGGTGTTAACTTTAACGCCGTTTGACGGAGGGGAAGTGTTATGGCGCTGGACGAAGACGGCTTTCTCCCGGCAGCTTTCAGAAAGGTTGAGAAAATCGGGAAAGGACTGAGAAGTAATGGAATCAGCAACATAGCAGGATTTTTGCAAAGAAACCGATTCACGAGGCTTGGAAAAGACTGAAAGGATAGCGATCGTGCGAGCGTTTCTTTGTTGACATTTTACTAGAGCAAGCAGACCTTTACTCTTTGGTTTTCTTTCCCGATATTCAGACATTCTATCAAGTTCTCTTCGCTCAGGTATTCTCTGTGAGATTGACTGCGATTTATTTGTTTTTAGCTATAAGGACAGTTTTGTAAATATGATAAGGACTCGTGTATAAAATCAGTAAAATCTCCATCATAACATTTGCACATCAGCATATTCAGGCTTGTTATGAACCACGGACTTACCGTTGCCTTGTTTTTGCATTACTCATGCCGCTTTTCACGTGTTCCACCACTATATTGGTCAATACAGTTTTTATTTGCCGTTTAACACGAAAAAAAACAAGTCGCTTTCTCTGCCTAGTTGAGCGAGTTGATCTTTCTTCCTGTATTTGAGAGATGAACGCGGGTGGCGAATGGGATATAAATAGCGGTTATCTGTCACGTCGGCATGACGCGACAAAGTGACAGTTCTATTGTTTCCCGATAAAAGAAACCAGTCAAGCTCGCGCGTGCGCTACATCGTGATAGTGTCCCTTTAACAATGGCCTTCACACTTACCAGCTAGTTTACCTTTGAAATTTTCACTTCTGTTTCCAGATGTGGTTGTGGTTTCGAATTTGAACAAAAACATTGGCGAATGACGGATTTGGCGAAAAAACGCACGGATCGGCGGATTTCCACACCGCTATTCAACCCCCTCTTCAGAATCAATCACGTTTACAGAGGCCACAAATGGCGAGAATTGAAGCTAATGCAAACTAACTTTGTTTTTTACTTATTTTTTAAAATTTTATTTAAATAAAACTCTGTCGGGTTTGAGACCTTCCCTTAAGTTCTCTGCATTTCTTCTTAATTTCTTTTAGCCGTTTTTGTTGTGTATTGAAAGGCCTTTTCAATTATCAAACTCTGTGATATCATTTACGCGCGTTAGTTGTAGAGTTTGAAATTTGTTCTTTTGACAGTTTTAGAGATGGCATTGTCCATCGTTTCCTCCCGCGATGCCGAAAGTTTTTCTGCCGAAAGTTTTGTTTGCCGCGTTTAAAACAGGCTAGGCGATATTTACATGTAAGGTCTTGCGTCAGGAATACAAAATTGTGTGAACCAACCAATAAAAGCCGCATCCAAGGCGCGCAAAGAATTCAATGATGTTTATCGCATATCCTCCAGATAAGTTACATATCACCGTTAAAGATCACTGAAACATGTCAGCATATTATTTAATTGCTAAGCTATCGTGGAAATATTATTAAAACAGTTTTTGAACGAAATGGAGAGAAATATTGTGATCTGTAAATGGCGAGCAGAACAACTGAACTGCGAGACACTGACAAATCAAGTTATTTTGCGATACGCGAGATCAAGAATTGGGTGATCATTCGACTTTAGGCAGTTCATGATTTGTAGATCACTTGGTAGGCTCTCGGTCAATGAAAAGGAAGAAAACATGCATGGAATATTTGATTCTAATCTACAGTGTACAATATTAAAACAGCATGCGTTGAAAGGAATATAAGCCCAACTCGCCTGCCGAAATATATGGACATGCAATTTTACAATAACAATCCCAATAACCAGCAAAAACAAAGTAAAATAAAAAAGACGTAAAAACAAAGAAAACAGCAACAACAAAATGCCGACTTACATATTTATTTTTATTTTGAAGCCGAATCGACCATGTGTAACAATCTTTTAAACAAACTTTAAAGTTTCAATATTATATCGAAACTCGCCTTGCGAGTTTACTGACTGGAATAGAATTGGTATTTTCTTTGACATAATAGTGCTTTGGTTGTTACGAAGATTAGGAGAAAGCAAACAAACAAACCAAATAAGTTTAAAAATCTCTAGTCTGCAAGAGCACACGATGCGGTTTTTACAGCTCTTGTTTCACATGCCGAGAGGTAAAAAAAAAAACAGCTTGATTTCGGCGTAGACAAGTGACAGCTGGAAATACGTCTGGGCATAGTCAGGCTAAAAGAGTTCTTATTATGATTACTACAAAACCTAACATGATAAACCTATTTTGACTCCACGGTGCAGGAAGCCCGACGAATCTTACGCTAGAATACATTGGGTTTGCCACGGTTTTCTCACTCCTGATATTAGCAGACCTCATCGGCAACACACTTGTGATCATAGTGATTATAAACAACAACAACATGAGAACAGCCATGAACTACGTGTTGGTGAACTTGGCAATCGCAGATATCCTAGTGGCAATATTCATGGGCATCAAGTTCGTTATTGCCCCCACCTTTGTGCATCCAGAAGGAAAAACAGGCTGGTTTCTCTGTAAGTTTGTTACTGGCGGGACAACAGCTTGGACGGCTGCAGTAGCGTCGATTTATAGCCTGGTTGCAATCGCAGTAGAGGCGTACCACGCCGCCTATCATCCTTTCAAAAGACGCTCCGGTAGGGCAAAAAACCTACACCGCACTATTATCCTTATTTGGGCGGTAGCGTTGTTCTGGGGTCTTCCATTGTATCTCTCAGTCACTTATGTGGATACGATTAGCACATGCGGAGAACAATGGCCACACTCTATACTTCCTATAATTTACAGTTTTGGCTGGATCATTGTTGCTGGGATTGTACCCATTGCTGTGATGAGTGTCTTGTACTTTAAGGTAAGCTAACTATAATGCACTGGTCACGATACAGTCTGCAACCCTTCCTCCTCCAAAGGTGAAAAAAAAAGAAAAAGATTTTAATTGTCAAATTGCTGGAAAGTATATATGTATAGGCAGCATATATCTACTGAAAGAGCTTTTACTGTGGCTCCGAACTTCACAAACAAACAAATAAACAATTTAGGGAAACAAACAAATAAACAGTCCCCGATTTTGTTTACCAGTAAGAGCTCACCTGTTCGTAGATGTACCATGACCTGGTTTATCTTAATGGACCCTAGTCAGCCTCCGCTATTTTTGATGCCATCGCTGGAAATTATTTATATTGCAAGGTCAAGCAAAATCTTATTGCTTCACTGTAAGTTGTGTTCCTGAAAGTGTGTTTAATTTTCTTGAGTAGTTTCACAATGATTTCTTTCGTTTCGTTTTGACATGCTCTAAATAAAATATAATAGCCAACCTCTCGCACGTAAAACAAAAACAAAGGTATGGCTGGTTAGGGCCCTCTAAGACTAAGTTTACTATAGACTTTTTACGACTTGCAATTACATGGAGAGCTTTCAGCTTGTTTTTAACGCAACTGTGGCTGAAAAAAGTGATTGCAATTAACTTATAATCCCTCCTTTGCACTATTTGTAAGTTTTTAAAGATGACAACTAGATCATAATCAAATAGGTGTACTGCTTTGATGCACCAACAAATACTCGTATTCAGTCCATGGTAGTTAAATGAATTCTTATATGTGATGGCTCCTAGTACACGAGACTACCCTGTTAAACATTTGCTACAGCTTCTCAGTGATCCTAATAAGTTTGCTGGTGACGTAAATAAGGATAGAACATGAATGCCCTCTTAAATTTTCCGCGATCTACCCTTCGATTCTTTGTAGCCATACTTGCTCGATTTTGCCGATAAGTTGGGGCTTTTCTGTAGAAAATAGCAAAAGTATTCTTCTTCGTTGCATAACAACCTGGTCAGACTTCTAAGTCGGAATCCCGATTTCGTACATGTTTATTCCGGACTGACCTTAAACGTCAATTCATTTTCAGATAGTACGCCGTCTCTGGTTTAGCAAGATGTCCCTTAAAAATAAGTCTCAAATGGCTTTTATTCGTTCCAAGAAGCGGATAACTACAATGGTTTTGGTTGTCAGTGTCATATATGTGATATGCTGGGTTCCTACTTTGATGATCTACTTCTTAGCCAATGTGCTACCGTCAGAGTCGATGTATTCAGTTCTACACAAGATCACCATAGTCCTGGCAACTTTCAATTCCTCTATTAATCCTGTGGTGTACAGTCTACGAAGTCAGATGTTCAGACAGAATCTTTACAAACTGCTTAGGTGTCACAACAAAAAGCCCGGCTCGGTCCAAATCTTGCCTGTGCGTTAAACTCTTTGACTCAACCACTTGATACGAAACAGAAGCATATTCGATTCTGATTCTCGGCAACTCTATGCACCTTTTTTGTTCATAGCTTATTATGCAAAGGTAACGAGCCGTGAATCAGAGTGAGACACTTTTCTCTTGCAGTCCATAACTCTCTCGACCTTGGAGTAGGGTGTAAATATACCCATGAACTCTTAATTTGGGTTCGAGAGAGGGAGGAGTGGTTGGGTGAAAGGGCAGCCATGAGATTGACTGGCCTCCGATCCAGGTTAGTAAGACTACTCCGAGTAGTTCTTACCGAGGATGTATGAATAACTTTGACACTGTTGTGGCAGCAGTAATTAATATTTGTCTGCTTAAGCCCGCAGACTAACAGTTTGGTTTATTTTGCGTCTTATGAATACATTTTCCTACCGCAACATGCAGCAAGTACTATGTCCTTGTTTGCGTTTTCAGCTGCAATATTTTAACGGGTCGGCGCCTTGTAATTAAAAAGCTTGTCTATGTTTCTGCCTATGTTTGTGAAGTTAATAATAAAAGGCGTTTATTTGGTCTAGAACTCTTCTTGGGTGCCTAAATAACATAGTTATCATATTCTTTAAATGTGCTGAACATTGGGCGATTAAAGCGTCGTGCAACGATATAAGATTAAATATCTTGACACAACTAAGATATCTTCATAATATATGACGAACTCTTTTTTTATAACCTCGCTTTCACCCTACTGGATTTGTGTTTTAGTAAAACCCGGGCAGGGAAATATCATGATTATCGTAACGTCGAGAAGCTTCGTTTTCAAAATGTTTTTTTTTACGATAGCTGCAGAAATTCTGGCGCGCTCATTGGCTAATTTTTATTGTCAATAAGCAGACAGATACATGAATTTATAATTTATGCGATGCGTCGGCGAACGAGAGCGGACAATTTTGAGTCTGCGGATTCACGCGGCTATCGCCTCGTGGGTCAACAGCTACTTTGACAATGTTATGACAATGTTATGACAATGTTATGACAATGTTATGTTATAACAGGACAGACGAATGAAAAACTGACGTCAATTTGTTTATTCGTCCATAGTAATATCCCAGGCCGACGTTGTTAAATTAAAGTGAAGTATGATCTTCCAATTTAAGCAATTGGAAAGAAGAGGCCTGAAAAAAAATCAGGGCTTCCACGGGATTCGAACCCATGACCACCGGTATTTGCGGAGGTCATGGGTTCGAATCCCGTTGAAGCTCTGATTTTTTTTCAGGCTTCTTTCCAATTTCTTTCTTTTTCTTTCTTTCCAATTTTCACTCCTTACGGGAGATATGAACTCAATAAATTGACCTTGCTCCCAATGTGTGGCTTCATAGCTCAGTTGGTAGAGCATCGCACCGGTATTCGCGGAGGTCATGGGTTCGAATCCCGTTAAAGCCCTGATTATTTTCAGGCTTCTTTTACTGTGATGATCATACTTCACTTGCATCTACAACCGCAGTTCAAATATGAATAACTTCATATACACTTTACATCGTTGTCAAATTCCTCCAGTTAGAAGCCTTTTCTAAAAGCTCTGTTTTCGTGACGAATTAGTGTGGTCAGAAGACCTAGCGGGGAAACAAAGCTCCGTTTTCAACTGAATTCCTCCGTAGAAGTGCGGACGGAGCCAGAGTCTGGTCATTTAGCCGATACTTTTGATCAGTCAAAATTTACAATATATGTCCATGGGGAGGAGTCCCTATTACTGGTCCCTTCAACCATTTTACACAGCCCTTTCTGTCAATATCATTTCAGTTGTCAAGAAATCTACAACGTAGTTGCAGGAACCAGAATAATGAGAAATGAATCAAAATAACTAAAGTAAACTTAGCGACAGAAACAACAATAATAGGACAAATATAGGTAGAGTGTCACTGAACGCCACAGGCAAAATGCAAAGACTCTGGTCATGGCAGGCTTAATTCAAGCCTCGATTTCATATATAGCATGCAATGACATAGACAGTTAATACGTGTATACAACACATTCTCACCCACAATCAAAGTGCGATTCCATTCATTCGATTGCCCCAATTTTGTTCTTCTATAGTTTGAACCCAAATGTTCGATTAATTTCGATAAAGTCGTTTAGACAAATGATCGATTTGGTACGCGAGTAGCTACATACGTCTGCACTCGAGCAAAGCAATTAAATACCTCCGAAACTGGCGTGTATCTCAATTAAATACCCGAAAATACGCTTGAAAATTAAAAGTTACGAGGAATGTAAACACTGAGCAAAACAGAGTTAAAGCACATTAAATAGACAGATACCGCACCGTTAGAAATCATGGGCCAAAAACTAGCAATCCTCTCCCTATGTTTGGAGCAGCACGATATGGAGCCAGAAGACATCATACGGAGTTTTCAAATCTTAAGAAAGTGTCAGAACAAATTTGATTGTCTTATTCTTGAATTGATTCTTTATCAAAGAACTGAAACCAACGCTAAACAACAGTGCGATTCAATTCGCGCTTAACTATTTGTTTAGAGCAGTTCTTGCTACGATTATTTTATTTTTCCGTTGTATATTTTAACACTTTTTTTACATATTGTATTACGTTTTAGCGTTCGCCACATTTTTATCTATTATAACTAGTTTTAACATATTTATGCCAATATTAGAAAACCTTACTTACTTGAAAATAACCTCAGCGAGGTCGAAACGTCGTGACTTTTTAGCGCTAGTTTTTAATGCAAAATCGATTTCCAAGAAACTACTTATAAAGATTCGGAAAGAAGAAGCCTGAACTGAACAGGAACAGGGTTTGAACGGGATTCAAACCCGTGACCACCGCGAATACCGGTGCGATGCTCTAGCAACTGACCTATGAAGCCACACATTGGGAGCGAGGTCAATAATTTATTGAGTTCATACCTTCTTCTTTCCAATTGCTCAAATTGGAATATTTACTGCGATGATCATTCTCAACTTTTATCTACAACCGCAGTTCAAATAAGAATTATTTCGTATATACCTCACATCATGCTTCAGTTACCTTGTTCAATTTTCAATCGCACGTGGTAAAGCGCCCGTGTATGGTACGCTAAGATTATGATGTCTCTCGCACTGTGAATGTCAGTGACTTGCCCAAGAACTTGTTTGACACCGGCAGTGTTTCCGGTCAGGGCACGACCACGGACCTATCGATCTAAAGTCGATCCATTAACTATGAGGCCACCGTGCATAAAACTACTATCAAACTTAAAATCGACGAGACTATCAACATATTCAGTAACTGAATCGCAATTAAATGTGTCATATTATCGATATGTGATGGACAAGGTAAGGAAAAGTAGCGTAAGAGGTGCTCGAGACGCTTCTTCAGTACTCTGTAAGCTTCCCGAGGTCATCATTACTGATAACGAGGAGCTAAAAGCAAGGGCCAATGGTTATTAGACAATACAATGACAACGAGGAAGCTCAAGAAACTTTGGTCATGACTTTTTTTGGACTATGATGCACACTTTCGTATATTAAATTTGATATTTGATCTTTGCTTGCTACGCTATAAAGCCTAATGACCTAACCGAACAGATTTAACAGGGACGGGTCGAATGCGGTTTCACGGGCAGATTGCTGAATTAAAAATGCATCCCATTTTCCCAGAGGTCCATCCATACATGTATAATGCATGAGAGGAAAACATGTTACGAAGGTTCAAATTTAAAGCTGAGTAAACTACTATTTCACAATAATAAATAAATTTATCATTATTAGTTATTATTATTGTTATTATTTTACAGATGTTCGTTCAAATCGTGTTTCCTGTCTTACTATGAATGCATGCTAACAGTACAAAATTTTCCAAGCTGAATCTTCGCATTCTTTAAAGGGGCAGTGTCACGAGAATTTTGCAGTGTTAGGTCAATTCTGTGCTAAAATCATTACTTTGAGGCTTTCCTCATAAACAAAATGCTTCTGTAAAGCTAGGGCGAAGATATCAAATGAATTTTAGCAGAGAGGGCTAACCATAATAAATTTCTTGAGAATTATTTGAAGACTAGCATCAAATCTTCAAAAAATTTGCGAATTTTTTCAAGTTTCAAGCCATTTCCATTCTTACCATCCGTAGCGACAGGCGACAGGAAACAATTTCAGTACCTTCAAATAGTCTTTAATAACAAAATTACACCGTTATTTTTGGAATTCAATTGATGCGAAGACACCTTCTAGCTTTTTATTATATTGGCAAATAGGGTGACACTGCCCCTTTAAGAAAAGTGCAATTCTGACTTTTGCTGATTGCAGTAGGTGTTACAACGCTCCTTTTTGTCGTCTAAAAGCAACACATAGGTATATAAAAAAACAAACAGAAAAAAATGTAATCACGAAGAAAGAATAAATTCACGAGCAGCCGAGCGACAGATATCTCGAATGAAATAAAACAAAACAAAAAGGGAAAAAAAAACCATCGAAAATACAATAATCAAATTCTCAGCTGCTGTGCCTCTTCAAATAAAATGCAACCTAAAACTTATTAAGCTGGAGCCATCTAATTAGTGCTTTCACCAAATTCAATGTCGTCCCCCGAGAGTTGCTGTTTTCTTGGAACATAATAATCTGAACAGAGGAACGGTACAACAAAGTAAGTCGGTAAGTCCAATTCTTATATAGTTTTAACCATGGAAAAAAATCATTTGAGATTTCGTTCCATTTTGCCAGCTGCTCTTGTTATAAATCAACTGCCGACGTAGAGAGGCAGCGAAATCGCGAACGTTTTGCTAAAGTGATTTTTGGTACCTACCTTAGAAAGTCAATTGAAAGTTCCGACATTTATGATTCACTCTCAGACTATACTGTAAAGCACACGTTTACTCAGGAGCTGGGAAAATCAATAATGCGAAGTTGAATTCGAAGAGATCAGTGTTTGTATTTCGAACAAGGCTTAAAACGATTTGAAACTTCATACTTTTTGGACAAAAAGGCGTGATCGAGTTTGATTGCCAGCCGAGTCATAAAAGTTACAATTCTGAAAATGTTATGCTCAGTCAATAATAACTGTAACCCAATTTGGTACAGAATATGTGATACAGAGTTGACCAAAACAATGCACTATAAAAGACAAGGCAGGTGGTAAATGAGATGTTACCAGAAGAAAAATCTCACGTCGTAATCACATTTTCTTGAAAAAGATTATTGAGCGATGTTGACCTGCCCAGCATATGTTCAACTGCACCCAAGTCCACTCGGAAGTAAAACCGGGGAGCAAGACAATGTTACTATGGTTTTGCTAAACGAGGCGACGAACTAAATCCTGCACAAGGGTAACTGGTGGTCACAAAAAGGGTAAAGTATTCCCATGAAATTTTCTCAGTAACCGAAACATGAAAAAAGCTCAGTTGTTTCCTTCTCGCTCGCAATATTGTTTGCTTAAGGATCGCAAGAATCGTTCAACATGCAATGAGTTTAACTTTGACACTCGCTCCGAATCTGCTTAAGGCCGGGTCGTGCTAGAGCGAATTCAAATATTTCCAATTTTTGGCGAGAAAAAAAAAGTGGCAAAAATTTCGCATGTTCCAAATTTTGGCAGTGATCGCATTAGACCAAAATGTGGGAACCATAACGTCACTGATTGAAATATACGTCACAAGATCTATATTTCTCAATAAGATTTCATTCGGGTGTTGGACTCTTAGGCCCGGTTCAAACGTCGAACTTTAAATGTGCCGAACCTAATAATTAGATTCGGCACAAGTAAAGTTCGACGTTTGAATCAATTAGGTTCGGCAGATTTGTATTTGGGTCGACCTGTCGTTGTATTCGGCCGCACTTGTTGAATATAACGACTAAAGATTGACTTCGAATTTTTTCATGTGCCGAATCTAATGCATACAATACGAAGACATTGAATAAACTAATTTTTACCCAGAGTTCTGCACGTTTCCTTTTTTGCCATGCGCACACAGCTTGTTTTGATCTTTTGGAAAAAGATGGCGGGGGGAGCGGTAACTGATATGTATTCCTCTTGCTTCGAGGGCACGAAATGACACTTACTTGAAGTGAATAAACCACTTCTGTAAGCGGTGTTCCGTATGAAAACGAGTGTAGCGGGTTGGAAAGCAGGCAGTTGGGTGGCGCCCTATGAGTCATGCTTTTCAGAGTACAAAGTAAATTAATCCTGAAGGAAACCGAAGGCAAGAACGAACTGGACGAGGAACTGGGATGTTCCTTTGGGAATAAGCAATCAAATAGAAGGCAAAGCAAATTCAGAGACTCGTCTTTGGTTGTTTAATACTAACTACATCAGAAGTCACCTTCTTCGACTTCTTCCTCCCTCCCTGATCGCTCTTGCAAGAAAAGAAAGCTCCTAATTTCCACGATTTGTCCTTGACTTCGACCACATTTTCCGCCATTATGGTCAGAAATAACCGCCGTTTGCAACAGTGTCATGTTCACTTTTGCAATAAAGTTCAATTCAATTAGGTTCGACGTTTGAATCAACTGCCGAACTTAATTATTTGGGTCGACCCAAATTGGTATTAGGTTCGGCACATGTAAAGTTCGACGTTTGAACCGGGCCTTAGTAGATTTTTCTCTATGCTGCATGGTTTTGACTCTCCTCGGCACAGCAACTCGCGATTTTCGGCCCGTAATTAAACTGGACTAGCCATCAAAATTATTTTCTCGCCGTAATTTTATCCAAACATGTTTTAACAAAACATGGCAATCAAATGGTTAAAGCAAGAAAACTGTTTGCTTTGCCAAAATTTTCTTGCCTCATCCTTTGTAAAATTTTGTTCTAACACATGAAGACATTTGTTTTCTTAAAACTTGAGGTTCTCGTCATTCCCATTTGACACCTGCCTGCTTAGTAGTATAGTAGTTGGGGGTACGAGACCATTTTTCAAACCTTATCATCAAATCAATTTTCCAAACCATAATCCAAATGTT
>CM042751.1:25494097-25511143 GCA_022496165.2 Catalaphyllia jardinei | reverse complement strand
TAATCATCCCTGAATTCCAATGGTGGAGGAATGATGTTGTCTTCATAATCCTGCACCATCTGCTTTACATTTTTCCTTGGTGATGGGACTGGCTTTCTCAACTGCTGAAACAACAGTTTTATTTTCTCATTTTGCTTCAACAACAAGTTGATAAGCTGAGATTTATTAAGGTTTTAGAGAGATCGCGGGTTCATACTATAGGCTGAGATAATTTTTCCATTTATTTATACTATGTTTTTATAATTTTATTCTTAAGTATTAATCATGGTGCGTTTAAATCTGACTTTTCACATTTAAACGCATAACAAACAAGAATATTTTTGGCTTATGTTTAGACAGCAAATAAACAGCATATACTATGTTGATACAATATGTTTCTATTATTTTTTATATATTTCTTAAATGCTTCATGGCTTGGGCATTTTTCATATGTTTCCTTGTCCTGAGATGGTTCCATTTTCCGGCTAATGTGTAATTCTTATTTCCACATGCAGGACATTGCCATTCTTTATTCACCATGTACTTGGTCTTGCTTTGTGTGATTGCTTGCTTTCTTTCTTCTTCACTGAAATTTTTGATTGGTGTATGAATATTTTTTGGTCTTACCATTATATATACTGTATATTAATATATCTTTATGATGTTTTTATAGTGCGTTTAAATCCTTCATAGGAATCCAACTGTTAAAATCATCACTGTATCCCTTCCATTTAACTAAAGCTTGTTTCTTCTTATAGTTCCTCCGAATGACTTTATCAATACGAAAAACATCCTGCGTGGCTTTTAATAATTCGGGTTCATAGAAACTCCCTTGAATATCTTTTATCGTTTATTTTGTATGTGATTGGATTAGTGTATTGGATCTTATCAACTGTAAACACTTCTTCTGTCCAGTTTGGTGTATAACCCTTATCGAACACATTCTGTTTGTACTTAGATATTCGGACCTTATCACCTATTTTAAATTTTGGTTTCAGTTTTGATGTTTCCATATCACCATATAGATTGAAGTAAACTGTACCCTCATTCTTTTTCTTTGAAGCCTCAACTGGTGTCATTTTTATGCTTGAATGTTTTGTGTTGTTGTATTGTTTTACTAGTTTAGGTAACATGTCTAGATACATTGTATTACCTTGAACTGTGAACTGTTTCCACATTTTGGATTTAATTGTCCTATTCCATCTTTCAACTACTGATGACTTCTCTTCATTCTCAGTTGAGTATATATGTATCCCATTTTTCTCTAATCGGTCTTTCACATGTTTGTTATAGAACTCTTTTCCCTTGTCAACCCATAGATATTGTGGTTTTCTGCCTTCCTTGAATATTGTTTTGAATGCTTCAGTGACAGATTCGCCTTTCTTATCTTTTAATGGAACGATCCAGCCATATTTGCTGAATGCATCAATAACCATTAGAAGATATCGGTAACCCTTATTCCATTTACTAAACTGTTGCATTTCAACTAGATCACTTGCCCATATTTCATCGATATGATTTGTGATTATGCGCCGCCGAGTGAAGCTGTGTTTTATGGGTGTATGTAACTCATCTGCTAATTTTTCTTGCCAGTTTTCCTCACTCGACGGCTTTTTCCATTTTTTGGCTTCTTAACACCCATACCTAATTTGGACTTAGCTGCTATGGCGTTCCTAGCCACAGTATGTCCCCATTTTCGATCTTTCCAAGGAATTGCATCCAGAGCTTTGACCATCTTACGATCGGCTTCATTTTTGCACTTCACTTGATCACCTTTTGGTTTATTACCACAAACTGAGTACATCATGTTGCATACTGACTGCATCTGTTCGGCCTGTTGGTTGTTGATATATCTCAAGTATCTGACCAGTGTTGGGATCATACCTTAGTTGCTCTTCAAGAGGGTTACCAGGGCCTGTATATTTATGCCCAGGCATCACAAAACCCTTCTTAGGCGCTACTTTCAATATAGCATTATGGATGTCTAACCCTCCACCATAACCTTTCCATTTAATCCATGAGTTGTATGATCTGCTGCCTCCAGCATCTTTGTAAGCCTTGTATTGTCTCTTATATTCAGCAACCAAGGCTCTACCCTCTTTTGCACTCACTTCAGGTCTTTTAAACAATCCAGGTGCAGTGACAACATTCCAAGCTTTATTCCAATCAACAAACGGAAATGGTATTGGTAATCCACTGCCACTATGTGTTGGATCCAATTTTTTTTTGATAAATCTGATGTGAAACTGTCTAATGCTTTATCAAGATATTGATTAGCCGTCTCTTTTATTTTTTGTTTGACGATATCTGATTTGACCGCCTTTGCAGCACCAGCTCGTCCGAGATTGAATAAACCTTTGACACTACCTTTAAGCAAATCCTCTCCGAGTAAGCCCCCAGCTTGTGAGGGCTCATTTAGTTTGACTTTTTTTTCTTCTCTTTTTAATTGTCTTTTCAGTTTGAGAAGAAACTTTTTTCTTTTTTCTTCCTCTTTCATAATTTCTTTTGGAATTTTGTTCAGACCGTAATATCTTATTCCGCCTTTGTCCAAGCATTCTGCTACACTACCTTAATGCATGTTTGGAACTTTTTTGACTCCACAATACGCGTTTTTCAACATTGATTGTTTTTCGTTCAGTGATTTAACACCTGAACCGGATGATGTGAATTTGAATTTGGTCTTTGTTATCCCACATTCAGCACAAGTGCATTTCATCATGGTTCGACCATTTTTAGCTTTGACATATCGTTCGCTCCTTGGAACGCATTCAGTTTGTTTCTTCTGTTTTACACAATATGATTTTACCATTATATATATAATTTAGATATTTTTGATATACTGTTGGATGAATCTTCCATTTTTCATTGTATCATGAATGTCAAATACTTTCAATAAATCATGATATGAATTTCCTTTATTCATTTCATTCAAGAAGTACAAACAGAAGTATCCACATGTGGTGGTTTTAATATTCTGAATCTGATTATCTTGGTGAAGTAGAGTCAAATTCTTTCTTTTCGCACGATTCACTATTTCTTGAAAAGGAGGCATTCCGAAACTGTCAAAATAATTTACCACACCATCTTTTACATAGGTTGCTACCCAATGGCTTCCACTCATGTATGATGGTTCAAGATTGTAAATGAATAATGCTTGGTTGTGATTATGTGGAACCTTTCCATCTCTTGATAGAACATCATTTATTGGGATGTTTAAATATTCACACCATTTTAGCAGATCATGATTGCTTAATGGGATATCTTTGTGGAATTTCGATTTTACAATATTGCCCCCACGATAGGAATTGGATTGAATGGGCTGTTTGGTCCTAACAGAAGACCCTTAAGTTTTTTTTGTCCCCATTCCAACTTGGTTGCCCCAAGTGCCAAAAAAGGTGGTGGTCTATATGCACCTATTCTCGGAGCTCCTCTTCCCCTTGAAGGAGGTTGGGTAGGTGATCCAATCTTGGGGGCACCCCTTCCAGTCAAAGCTTTCAACACCATAGGAATCCCAATACTGGCGAGTAAAGTGCCAAGGAAACCACCTGATTGTTTTTTTTGTCGGTTTTATACGGACACCTGAACCTGATTGAAGGGCATCCAATATATCTTTCTTTTGTTTTATGGTTAGAAGATGCTTGTTTGCGATGAGTTTGTCAATCTTATTCTGTGGAATAAGGAAACCTCCTGTCTGTACCCCTTTTCCAGCTATCTTTTTGACAATTTGTTGTGCTCCTGCACTGGAGGCTCCTGCTAAAGCTGCCAATCCCATGGTTTTCGCAATGGTTGGTCCAAATGCACGTGCAAGAGCCAGAGCTGAAGTCAACAAACTACCACCAAGTTGCTTTCTGATATTGGTCTTAGCAAGCTTAATATCCATACCATACCGATTATATAACATATACGAAATAAGGAATATCTCATCACTGTTAATACTTTTCATACTATGACCAATTCATTTCCCACCTTGTCGATTACGACTGTCTCTTCGTATAGGACGATAGCATGGACATTGAAATTTGCAGCACTATTTGCGCTCAGTTTATACCTGAATATCAACTGCTTTGGGTCTGTAGTTACTTTATCTGTTTGATAGGACAAATCAAAATATATGATAGAATAAAGAGAGTTGTAATTAGACATGTTGAGTTGGGTACCGCTATTGTAATTATTCTTTCTCATTCCATATGACATCACATCGTTGAAGATCCTTACCTTTGATTCAGAATCGTATTCAGTTTCTGAATAGAATACTCCATTTCCATATTCCAATCTACATGACGTGAGACTGCTATTATCATTATCCGCATTCAGTTTGAAAGTAACGAAGTGGTAAGGATTTGTATCTTCATTGTTTGTTTTATTTCGTTGGAGGTAAACAAAGACGGTAGCAACATTGTCAATACTAGGTGAGATCTGGAAGAATCCACTGCTCTGCGTTGGATTGGAAGCCGTATACAATTCTCTTTTATACGCCCAAGATTTCTTCGACAAAAAGGATTCGATAAACTTATCGTATAAATTGTCCTTTGGTACTAGTCTTGGGACCCAAAGTAAGAATCTACTGACAACCACTCGACTGGCACCTGCTGCAGCTGCCTTATATATTAATTCTGTGTCATTCTGTAACTGTATATCGAACTGAAGTTGCATTGGGACCAACATTTTTTCATGTAACTCTTCAAAGAAACTGTATCGATTAAGAGGTATAATTACATTGACATCTTTGGCGGCATTTGCAGCTCCACCACCTTCACCAATTCTTTTCGTCAACTCCCTTCTAGCCTTAAATCCTGTATTTCCAGCAGCAGTCATATCAGCCAAATTTGCTACATCCAGATACCAAAAACTATCTTTAGCTACCGAGCGACTGAAATCGTCACTGTATTCCAAGAGGTTCTTGACAAGTTACTTTATGAAGATTATCAGTTTCATATACAATCTTACCAGCACTCTTTATCGTCAAATGGTTAATTAATGAATGAGCTCCATTAATAACTGTTGACCGGGTTGCATTTGGAAGACCTGTACCATCAGCCAATGCCTGTAACTGAAACTGCACCTCAAAATAAGCATTGTACTAATCATAGAACGCAGACCTGTCATTGATCGTAAACTTATACCCATTTTTTTTTTTTGGTGTTGATTGTTCTGTGGGATCTCAATAACATCATTCAGTTGATATCGAACCAACTCATATCTTTGTAAGTATTCACTTGTTCTGAAAGCCATTATATTATTATATTACATAATTTTTACTCTACCTCCTTCTTTTCAAACCTGATCCTGATATCAATCTATCGATGATCATATCTGTATTTTCTTCTTGCTGTCTCTCATCGCCAATTCTCATCCTGACTTCTCAGATTTCTTTTTATTTGCCATTTCACTTAAATGTGAAACACCCGATTTTAATGCCTTCTCACCTGATTTCTTGGCGAACTTTTTTACGATAGATGTAGCAGCACTCTTCATTGGTTTGAAAATATTATCAACAATAATCCCCGATCCTACATGTTTATCCACAAAAATACCAAGCTTTGGATGATAAACCCTTGTGAATTCAAATGGTTTCATTATATATTATTATATTATATTACATTATTCTATCCTTTTTAGAATTAATGAAAAAGATGTATCAGCTCCATTCAGGTCAATTAATCTCCTTTTTCCATCCGTAATGTGTATCCTGATACTGTTTATACTATTCTTGTTGACGGGATTAAATGTGACTCTTTTCGGTTCGATGGTAAAGGAGTAACTAGGTTTAAGCACACTGGTTGAGAAGGAATAAATGATGTCTGTATCTTGACCGTCTACAAGTGAATCATTGATTAGGTCGCAATGAATATTAAGAACGTCAGTGTCTTGACTGAGATTGGGCACTTTCGGTCCTATATTCTGTTTATTTTTCAATATTTCTTTATTAAATCCAATTAGGTCATTGAAATTGCTTGTAGTTAAATAAAGTTGATAATTCTTGGCTAATGTGACTGTGACCCTGAATGTTGTATTATCGATTTCAAGATTAATAGGATACTCATTATTATTAGCACCATCTTTAACAATCTTCGTTATGTTCTTGATGTATGTATCAAAGTCTGTATAGTTCCAGACTCCTGCTGGGAAAGTGATCTTGTGAAATGCTGAACCGTTATCAGAGCTGTAATTTATCAATTGACTGTTGTATGAGGAATTTACATTGAACCATGTGAATGACATGTTAACGATTCGGTTCAAGCCAACTACATATTGGGAATTGCTATCCAATATTATGGGCCTGTTGAATTTGGTTATAAAATTCTGAGGAGTGTTGTTTCCTTGATCTTTGACGCTGTATGATGATAATACAATCTCTCGCTCCATATATATAAGACCATTACATAATTATACTTTGAAATACTGATTATACAATTTATTATATTGCTGTCTATTGATTGTTGACATTCTCAATAATGTGTCCAATATATTGACTCCCGTATTTCTCATCTGAATTGATGTGTTACCTGCGATGACCTCACCAATAATCAATTCTAATTTCTTGAGAAGCTGCTTTACATCGGTAAAAAACATAACATTTCCACCTCTCTGTCTTCTTCTTCGGCCTCTAATCCCCAAACCTTTGATTGTTTTTAATTTGTCTTCATGATGAGTAATGTATTCATTCAATACAGCTCTTGCATTGTCTAACCGTTTGTTATTCATCTGCCTCTCAGCTGCCGATATATCCCCCTGATTGTATTTTTTTGTGACGTCTGCCTTGTAACCTTTGATTTAATGCCTCTTAAATTTTGCATTCTTTATTATTTTATTAAGACATTTTTTTCTTTTTTGGGGTGTCATTTCCGGCTGATCAAGAACCTTATCAACACTCTCATAGTTCGCTAGATTCAAAGAATCCAACGTTTCTCTATTTATATCTTCATCACCCATTGCATAATCAACTTCTTTATCATCATCGTATTCAGGTGGCTGCTCCGGTTTGGTTTGCGGCTCTGGAAAATATTGGGGATCGACATATATCTCCTTCTTCCCTTCCAAAAGATCCGCCAACGATTCTTCATATGTTGGAGGTTTTGGTACTAGTTGTTTTTCTTGCTGTGGTGGTACAGGTTGTTCATCGAAAAGATCACCCAAATTCATGTCTTCAACTACATCCTCGATATCAACACCATAATCTGGAACATCCCCTTTCTTCAGTGCTCTTTTTCTCCTTTGAGGCATCCTTGAATTCAAATTACTGTCAATTACATCATCTATTTTACTTGTCACTGGTTTGAATACCTTCGCAAATGACTCTTGGCTTGTCTGCTGACCGATTTTATGTTGTGTGATTAGATCATGGACATAATTAATTTTATTCCCTAATTTAGTTTTACTCTTTGCGAGTTCTTTCCATTTAAGCAAACTCATTTATTGTTATATTATTACGTTACATAAAAATGACAAATCATATATAAAAAACAACGTTGAACACCATGTTGAACACCATGTTGAACACCCTGTTGAACGCCTTGTTGAACACCATGTTGAACACTATGTTGAACACCATGTTGAACACCTTGTTATATTGAATTAATATACTGATATAATATAATGAGAATACCGAATTATGATGTTGAAGACGATGTGGTCTCAAACTTTAGACAAACATACGATTTCATGCCTCATCAATGTTTTCGGATGCTGATTTGTGGTCCAAGTGGTTCAGGGAAAACAAACACATTAATGCATATGATCTACAATCTACTATATTTTGATAAAGTTTATCTGTATGCCAAAAAATTAGAACAGTCGAAGTATCAGAATCTCATGGATGTCTTTCAGCCGATAAGCGATGAGGTTGGTTATGATGTTATTGAAGCAAGAAATGATGAAATTATTCCGGTTCAAGATCTTGACTCTGACTCACAAAAAATCGTCATTTTTGATGATTATGTATGTGATAAAAACCAAAAACCATTAATCGACTATTTTGTACGAGGGAGACATAAAAATTGCAGTGTGATTTATCTGAGTCAAAGCTACTATAAGACACCAAAAGACATCAGATTGAATTGTTCTCACTTCTCCATTTATGAGTTTCCAAGTGCTAATGAGAAGAGTTTAATTTGTCGTGAAAACAGTATTTCAAAAGAATCATATGAAAAAGCAACCGAAAAACCATATTCATTTGTATATATCGATAAGCCACGAAAATTCACCACCAAAAATGAAAAAATATAATTTATTAATATAAATGAGCTATTCAAATGGACTTTTACCTTCGTCATCATCAACCATTGGTCAACGTGGACTACCTGGGTTACCAGGTGTTGGACTCAAGTTAACTGATGATGGTAATTATGACATTGATGGAAAACGATTAACCAATATTGGTGAGTCTACTGGCGACAATGATGCAGTTAATTTAAAAGTATTAAAGGAACATACTCAAGTCAGTCAAAATAATTATCATTTACAACCGAGTTTTCAATTTTATAAAGACTTTGGTGACAAGAGTCAATTAACTGGAAAACTACCACCAAATACATCGCCAGACCATTTCTTTCAAAATCATAAAGCGCATAATGATGCTTATATAATTGAGAAAGAAGGTTATGATACTGGTTTTGGTGGGGAAGCATGGTCCAGTATAAAAATGAAAGGTAATCAATTAGAGAGTGGTACTTATACTTCTATTTTTGAAATATTTGTTATTGGTGATGCTGGTTGTTTTCGTGTTGATGATACAATAATTTTTAATGTCCATGGTGATAGTCATTATACGATTAATACATTCGATAGTGACAAAATATCTAATCAATATACTAAATCAATTATTCAATTTACTGCTGATGGAAGAGCTGGAGTAGATGATGGGATTAAATTCCAAATTAGATATTATGGTTCTCATTACAATAAAAAATATAAAATTTCTATTTTATTCAAGAGTGATTAAGGGTAAACAGTCGACAAGTTTCGACCATACTATTTTTAATGTCCGTGACGTTGTTGATAATCATACGATTCTCTATTTTGAGAATTTGAATCTCAATGGCAATCTTATTGATGGTTTAGGTGTTCCTATAGCATACGCCAATGCTGCTAATAAGAATTATGTCGACATTGAAAACTCTCGACAAAACATTGCTATTGCTGATAAAGCCAGTAAATCTTATGTTGATGGAGAAATAGCAAAAGTCCATATAGATACTACACCATTACTTCCGAGAGATGGTAGTAGAAAAATGGATGGTGATTTAGATATGAACAGAAATTATATTCTCTCTGTGGAAAATTTAGATGATTATAAGCATGATGATCCTATAGAATATCGTGTCAAAGACATAAGAAGCGTTGTTAATAAAGTATATCTGAATATAAATTTTATCAAATTAAAAGATATAGATGGTAAAGAATATTTTGATCTCAAACAGAATATAATAAAAACACTTTTTGATAATAACAGTCTGGTCAGTAAAGCTTTTGTAGATGCTGAAATTAGTAAATTACCCAAACCAGATACTGATGTCTTAGATGGAAGTAAAGCTATGACTGGAGCTCTAAATATGGGTAATAATGATATTGATAATCTAAAGACCATTGTTGAAGATGACGGCCCTAGTCCTAACTATGACCAAATAAAGCATAAAGCAGTTTCATCCGTACTCTAGCTGAAACTGAAGCAGATTTACTTCCAAAAGATGGTAGTGAGGCTATGGAAGGTGATTTAGATATGGCAAATCATAGTATCGTTAATCTAAAAGAACCAGAAGATCACCAAGCCACATATGCTGCTAATGTTAAATTTGTCGCCCATTTAATTGTTGATAATAATACAATTATGGATGGTATAATTGATAAGAAAATAAAAGCGTCTGAAATAAATTTCATAGAGTCAATTGATAAAGAAAATGTCTTCAAAAGAGTGATGGATAATGATGATTTCAAAGAAGATGATAGTGATATTCATAAAATTAGAGTCCAGAATAAAAATTTTCATTTGGTAAACAAAAAGACTTATGAATTCAAGATTGATTATGATTCCAGTATTGGTTATTATAGCACCAGACTATCAATTGGTTTGATATTTTTACCTACTGGCTCTTATACAATGGTTTATGAAATGTATGTAGAAGATGGTATCACCATTGATGAGATAAATGCATCAAGTGGATCTCTATCTGTGGGAAAGATGAATTCCAGAATAGATGGAATAAAGACACGGAGCATCATCCATTTTTCTAAAAACATTTTTAATCCCGGTTTTGATGATGTGGATATTGACATCAAATTAAAAGGTAAAACCGATCCTCAGACCACTATTTATGTTGTTGTTTACGGTGTCAAAGGTTATGTCAATGATGTACCTGTAAATCTTTGGGATCGTCTTTACTACTATGACAATTCCATCCTCAAATTTGAAGTACCAATTGATATGAAGAATAATAAAATAACAGTATTCGCTGATGGTACTGAAGACAGTGATGTTATTACAAAATCACAATTTGATAGATTCATTATAGAAAGAACATATTATTATTACACATAATTTGAATCACAAAAACACATAAAATGTTAAATTCAATCTTTTCAATAAATACCCCATAATATCAACAATAAATGAAGCAATAGAAATAAAACGTAGTGATAATAATCACATTATATACACTGATTATTATAAAGGAAATGGTGACACATTCAGAATCCATAAACAAACCACACCAGTATTTATTTCATCGTTCGACTCCCAATCAAATTGGACATCACTCATTATAAACATTGTCCTTGAATTCGAAATTGGTGATTATATTCAATTTTCTTTTAGATCAAATTCAACTCGTCTTCGTGGAGTAAGACACAGCACATTTTACATCCAATATTTACATCCATGAATATAAATATATAAACTAATATATATGATAACTGAAACAATTAATCATGTCAACTGCTTTTTCAAAGAAACGAAACATCTTCCAAATGTAGATGATGTTATACTAAAGTTTGCATTAGTATACCAATACCTATATCTCAAAAATTTCAAGAAAAATATATCAACAGATGAAATTCTTTTTTTCAATGACAATGAAATTGGTTTAATTGTTCCGGGAAATGGATGCTTCACACACTTTCTTGAAAAAATATTCAAAGAATCTGACACAATACACTCACATTTTACATGATGCATTTGGTCGATTTTATGATCGTCATTCAAAAGACGGTGGATACACATATATTATACCTGAAAATAAAACACCATAATGGGTAAAAAGATCTCCATTGTGTGGTCAGATATCTGGATTAATATATTGTGCATCAAAGGAGATTAATATATAACTAATATATATGTCAGATAAACGCGTCGATATATTCAATTGGAATCACATTTCAAATGAACTGAAGATGAAATAAAGGAATTGAAATCATACTACCAAATGTATCATAGAAAATCATATGCATATAAAAAAGCGTTCAAACAATACAGAATGCTCAAGCTAATTGGTAATCTCGTTTCCATTTTAACAGCATCTGGTGGTATAGTTGGTGTTGTTGCTACCAAGGGTATTGGTTTGATAGCTGTCAGTACAGTGGCTTTATTGATAAAGGGTTATATGGAACACAAAAACCTTGATGTGAAAATGCATAATTGTAAATTTGCTTTTCAATCTTACAATCATATTATGATCATAATAAAAGAAACAATGAGAAGTGGTAATTTTGACCAAAATGAATTAATTTTACAGATGAGAAACATTGATGAAGTCGTAAATGAAATTTGTCCAACAGTTGATAAATATATTAAAATGTATAATAAAAAATATCAATTATCAAGTATCAACTGAATTTTGTCACCAACCAATGATAGAATATTTTTCCAAAATTGTTTATAATATCTGATTGTCCTCTTCGACTTCGTTACTTGGATATCTTTGTAAGGAAGCCTCAGCATCTTGAATAATTGCTTGATAACATATTTAATACTTATTATCCGTTTACGCCCATCATTAACCTTATGAAGAACACTATCAATCTCAATGAATACTTTATGAATCTGATCCTTTTGTTTATGAGTTAAATGGGTATTATTTTCAAAAGATATACTATTCATCACATTATCAAGATAGTATTTTCGATGATATACTGATTTTTGTTGTATCAAATACATTTTGTCATAGAAGTTGAAGCTATCTGTGACAAAATCATAACCATGAACTAAACCACAATTCATACAGGTATTCATACCATTTACAGTTTCCACATCCTGTTCACTACAACATTGCTCAACCACTTTATTAACTTCTACTAATTGCTGATCACAAAAGGGGCATGTTAAGTCCCCCATACTCTTTATTTCATCATGAATTCGAGAATTACAAACCATCTTATATTATTATATAAGATTATATTTAATACTCTTCCAAATTTACATTCACAAATCTCAACTTTTCTTTTCTTGGAAAACATCATTTACCTTTTATAGTCATCTCATAAGCTCCACAATCTTGAATATGTTTTAATAAACATTTCATAGCCATACAAAACTTACCACCACACCGACACTTTATAAGATAGATTCTACATATCCTTTCACAAATATCACATTTTTTTTTGTTTCAAACGGATTCATTATATATATTATATATATAAAATAATTTATATTTTATATATTGGTCCCAATAATGATTTAAGGTTTTGGTTCCAGACCGATGTCCCGGGTTTTGGTCTTGGTTCAGATTTTGGTTTATGGTTTGGTTCAGATTTTGGTTTATGGTTTGGTTCAGATTTTGGTTTATTGTTTGGTTCAGATTTTGGTTTATGGTTTTGGTTTATGGTTTGGTTCAGATTTTGGTTTATGGTTTTGGTTTATGGTTTGGTTCAGATTTTGGTTTATGGTTTGGTTCAGATTTTGGTTAATGATTTGGTTCAGATTTTGGTTAATGATTTGGTTCAGATTATATATTTCTAAAATTTGAATCCGATTTTTTGATTTATATTTGTTTTAACATTTGGATTATGGTTTGGAAAATTGATTTGATGATAAGGTTTGAAAAATGGTCTCGTACCCCCAACCACTATACTACTCTACTTAATACTGTGTGATATGTTTTTTTTAATTATATTTTTTGTGGTAGGCGGGCGAGGAAAAACGGTCACTTATTTTTGAAGTGAGAGGAGAGTTTAATTATTGATACAGAGGCTCTTTAATTTTACAATGCATTTCTGATCGACCAGTTGCTAATATTTCAAAATGATCCCACTTAATTTTATGGTTGGTTAAGAAAACATGATCAGCAATTGCAGATTCGTGACGATTTGTAGTTAGGGCTTTAAAATGTTCTGTTTTTCTGTCACGTAATCGGCGCTTCGTTTTCCCTAGTTTGCTCTGTACACTACTTTTGACCTGAAGGAAGGAGCTAGTTTATCTTTGTAAGGGAAAAACGACTTGATTCTTCGGGTGTTATGAAAAACTATTTGACGATGAAAATACCCAAGAATTTGTTTATACAAGACCTCAGCTGCTTTGTGAGGTGTTTGCTGTGATGACCTAAGAAAGGCAAAACTTCTTTTTTCTTAACTGTTTGTACTGGATCTTTTGGCTTATTTAGATGTTTCTCAATGACATCATTCATATGATATTTAACAGTTCCCATGGGGTAGCCATTAAGTATTATAAGATACTACGCAGCTCTGATTGGTCAATAGAGTTGCTAAACCTATGTTCTATTGTACCGGTAAACCACGCTTCCCGATCTATGGCAGCTCTACGCGGGAACTAGACAACTCGGAACTCTAGCGATACCAAAATGTAATAAACAGTTTTGCCTTTCACTGGCTGAGTTATTAATAACACGAATATCTTTTCATTCAACATATACATAGAAACCTGCAAGGAAAAACAGGACCAGAAGCTGGTTGTCATATAAAGCTTCATCTTTTTTCCACGGCAAAACCTTTACTCCGACTCCGGTTACGCTTCAGATTAAGATTAAAGAAGTTTTAAACCGTTGTTTCGGTGCTTTCCACGGTCTGTGGAGGACGAAGTCAGCTTGGCTTGACTGATCAATTTGGGTTGTCAAACAAGCAAGGAAAAGATTTCTTTCTATTAGGAATTTTGAGTTAAAACTCAATGCATTCATGCATAACACGATATATGAATTTGATTTCAATGAGCTTAGCTTTCAAGCAATACGGTTTTAATTTAGCAAAATACAGAGAGAAACACAGACTTCGTAGCCGTCAGCATAAGTAAATAAATTTCGGAAGCAGCGTTTCTGTTACTAACCTTTATTCCACTCTCAAAACCTTGGGAAATTATCGCTAAACACTGACTTGAATCACTTCACCAAGCACATGAAGTTTGTACTACTTGCACACTTTTCGTAAAGCCTTTTACTTTCGTGATGACCGATTCCACCTACGAATCCCTGCATTTCTCCGTCAGAATACCTTTGAGTTAATTAATATGCTTTTTGCCTTTCACCGATAACTTTTTTCCTTCCTTTCTTACAGTAGAACTTTCTTAAAACAGTGTGAAATGTTTTCGTCGCTTCGTCGCTGCGGATTTCGTGTCCGGTGCGAAGTCTGTGTTTTCATTCTTTCAGTCTCTGTGATTGGTTTGTTGCGTCATCTCATGAATTTGATGAGAATAAGCAACTTGATCACGAAAGTACAATAAACTTTCCTCTCATTGACAGACTTTCGCCTTATTTATGTCATAAAAGCGATAGACCACTCTTTCTATGGGTTTACTGGCGTAATAAACCACTTGGGATGTTGGGAGAACACTCGAAAAGCTTATAAATCACTCGCCGGACGGCTCGTGATTTACAAGCTTTTCTCGTGTTCTCCCAACATCTCGCGTGGTTTATTGCGCCAGTAAACCCATAGAAAGAGTGGTCTATTGCTTAAGCAAAATCCTCTTGAGGTCATCTAGGGCAAACTGTAAAAAATTCTAATGCAGCGATAAACCAATGTGCGGACTAGGTTTATTTTGTATTTAAGCGGAGTAAGAGTCCCACTTGGTGTAAAGACCGGTGAATGTCTTATTCCGATAGATTGATGTTGAGAAGGAGCTGTCAAGATCGCGTTTCAAAAGGATATCAAGGAATGGAATGTTATCGTTTTGTTCAAACTCAGTTGTGAATTTAATGTTGTTATGTCTCCCATTCAGCATCATTTTTGTTCTTGAAGTGAGCCGCTTTGAGACGTTGCCAGGCAACATTGTACACGTGCAGTTGCATAAAAAAGAGCTGCGTCTATATTGGTTAATGCACAGACGTCCCAAACTCACGATTCGAGGAATCGATCAAATATTAATGATTTATGTACGCGTATCGAGTGAGACGTCACTGACTTAAGTGCGCGGTGTTGTGTTACACATTGGGCCGTTGATAATTTGAGCGCTCTACAAGGCATTGTATGGAATTTATAATAACGAAGGATAAAATCGCGCAATGAAATAAAATGTTACTTTTGTGAATGAAATTAAGTAAATTAACTCACCTTGCCTGATTTCAGTTGTCCACTTTGCCCGTTTCGTCGTTTATGGGGGGTTTTCAGGTGTTTGTCGTAGCTTTCTATAGACGAAGTCAAGGCTGGACACTGCTGTTTCGAAAGACCTGAACCGCGAGGCCGTTTTTTCGCCGAAATTCGACTCCGCTGCTCGACCTTTCCCTCCAAAGCAAAGAAGGATAGTCCATTGGTCCCCTTTTCCGGTCGGCTTCGAAAAATCTTAAAACTTTCCGCTCCAATTCGAACGATTTTTGCTTCACTGCTGGAGGTTTCAACTTTCCGGCGTATCGTGTGACCATCCAATGAACTACGGCACAGTTTGAAATCAACATTAGCAACCGCTCCTGCGTGACAAATGCCACTTAACGGACGGGGACACAGTCAAAAAATTTCCGTTAAAATACAACCCTCTCCTGAAACTGTGCACCCGCCCTTTGCGAGTTAATATTATTTCAGTTTTACTCTATACTGCATGCGAACTAAGAATGAACTAGGAAAAATTGTGGGAGCTTGTCTTCTTGCACACGGAAAACTTAAGTTGATGGCACTCAGTAATAGCAACGTTTTAATGATGATTGTGAATGCCTTGGACAAAACGTACAGACTGGTAGAATTTTTTAGGATTGAAAGATCAGTTCTTATTATGGTACGTTATCTCGACATCAGAATAAACTTGAAGATAGTAAACACAAAGGTTGAACATGTCTGGCACGAAACTGTTACAGTTTTCCATTTACAGTACCATTTTGTCGAAAAACACGACTCGCTAAATCCTTCTTTCTTTGTTAAGGCAGAATTGGTCTCAAGATCGGAATTAGTCAATCAAGAAATGCCTTGCAGACAATGTTTATTCCATCCGTTTTAACTACGATTCTCATGGACAGGAAAGGTAAAAAGACAGAATGAAAACAACATTGACTCCACGTCCGGATTCTGATATCTGATAGCCAAACATAATCCCAAACAGATAAAAAACTCAGTTTTTTGTAGACCCTTCCAGCGGAAATAGAAACGTCACTCCTCCGATCGTTGAAGACTCGTTATACACGGAGCAGCTGCAGACCGGTTAATACGTCAGCGAACCATGCTGTGAGCAGCTTAAACATTGTTCAATGATTCTAACATTAGTTGAGATTACCTGTAGAGTTTCTGCGTATAAGACCTTGATCTTAGAGAGTCATTAAATTCTGCGAATGGCCAAATTACACAGGGAGCCAATCGCCAAAAAATGTAAGCAAATACTTCATAATGTGACGCTGTTAAGTACTCATTCTGCGTATTTTCCATTCGTGATGTTTTATTAAACAAGCGCCTACTTTCCAGTTGGTTTCTGGAAAATCATGTAGAAAGATCGACCAAAGACGGGTACGGGTGACCAGCAAAGTCTAAACAAGTTGAATGCTGAAAACCAACACTCAAGTTATGCAAATACAAAAGATTACTGGAGCGAAGTTTAACTATTTAATCGCGCCTGACGAAGGCTGATTTAAATGCATCGATAATTGAGCTTTTATGTTATTCAAAACGAAGTAAAGCATTTGGACTCTTCTGGTAATCGCGATTTCGGGTAAG
>CM042751.1:25447163-25458848 GCA_022496165.2 Catalaphyllia jardinei | reverse complement strand
CTCTCTTCAGCAACTCGTGGTTTTCGACCCACATGATAATTTAATAGACGAGCAGACTTTGCTGGGCTTGCGTTTATGTTGTTGCTTGCGTCACTTGCGATCGAAGAAGATTGTCTCGCTGTCCCATCTCTTCAAATTGTTGCCAGTAACCGGATCCAGGGTGCGAGTCAAACGCCGCTCATATTTCTCATTTTCATTGAAATAACTGTAAAAAGCGGCAGATGGGGATCGAGTAAAAAATGATTTTGTCCCGCCAACGCACGCGCCAAACTGTACTATCCGTCAAAGTTATTTTCGGGCCCTAATTTTATCCAGACATGTTTTCATAGACCATGCCAGTTCAAAGGTTAAAGCATCAAAATTGTTTGCTTTTCCAAAATTTGCTTGTCTCATTCTTTGTAAAAGTTCGTCCTGGTGATTTAATAACACGAGGAGACATTTTTTTAAACTTGAGGTTTTCGACTTCCATTTGACACCTGCTTTTTTGCGGGGCCGGGGAGGAGAAATGATCACTTACTTTCGAAGTGAGAGGAGGGGTTTATTATTGATACCTCCTCCATGACTCGCCCATTCTTTAAGTGAAAAGTATCACCTAAGTATGTAATACTAGCCACTGATTTAATATTGACCACTAATGTAAACAAGGCAAAATCTGCGTACGAGTCATGTGACCCATCAGGTCAGAGATTATCCTAGTTTCAACAGGAATAGTTCTTCTCCCCTTGCATGGGATCATTGCTCGTCCATCACAGGGCTACCCCCAGCATCTAACTCACCGGTACCCATTTGCACACCTGGGTGGAGAGAGGAACTGCAAGAGCAAAGTGTCTTCCCGAGAACAAAGCACAACATGCAGCTAAAATCCAGGTAACAGTTGAAGTAGAACGCTGACAGGCCATAGCGGCAGAGCGTAAACCCATAGTCAGAACGGTATCGAAATAAAATTGTCCGTCCCACGTATATCCAAGTAGATAATAGTCTCGTGGGTCCACCGGAAATTGGCGATACGCTCTAAGAAGATCGCGCTTGTAAAGCAGGCAGCCACGACCGAGAAATACAATAACATGGACGATAGCATCAATGGTCGGATACGTCAGATCGAGCGGCTCGCCAAGAAGAGAATCACTTGGTATCCCATCGTTCACGGACGAGCCGCTAGGTCAACTCAAATCAACAATAACGCGCCGTTCGGTAGAGTCGCGCTTCGGCACCGGGTGTTAAGAGGGGAAACGACAAAGGCGTCTGAGAAGGGCGGTTTATCGAATGGTCCTGCAACACGACCGAGTAGAATCTCACCGTGGAGATAATGAGCGACGGCAACGGGAAAATTTAAGGCCCCACGTTGAGTACGAGAAGAGTGGGAAGAGAATACCCGAGGAGCCAACCAAATTCTAAAAATTCACAAATTACATTGTCATGATTGTCGCGAAGTAAAGCGCGCCACACTTCCATGTTTAGTATTGGTGGAACTGGGAGGCGAACAGAACAATAATTGGGGTGTCGAGAAGAAGCAACGACACGATGAGCGGTGATGAAGAAACCTGAAGGAGAACAAGGAATACCTGAAGACTCGAACCGTCCCAAATTAGAAGGATCAGGAAAAACAGAATCGCGGCCAGAAGCAGGAGATGGAATGCATCACTCCGTATTGACCACAAACGCAGAGAGAGGAAGAGCACGTCAGTTTTTTTAAACTGCCACTGAATCCGATCCACTACTAGCAGTAAACGGACAATCGGCTCCTGTTTGCGATTTTCGACCCAGCAAGTAGCACAAATATGCTTAAGCCACTTGCGCTCACCGCGAATGTAACCGTAATGCTCGCTAGCATTGGCACAAGCGTCGCGCTGATAATCGCGACAAAATAGAGTAGACACTTAGGAAGAAGGCTTGACCGACGACTTGAGAGACGATTTGTCAGGTAACGGATGGCCGTACAATGTACGACTCTCCAAATGCATGAAAGAGTCTCCCCACTTGATAAGACCCCGTTCGATCTCGAGGAGAACGGCGCCATGGAAATTTAAAACCGCCGACCATTCGAACTGTTGAGCAAAGTACATTAAAGACACCAGATGCTTGAGTCGTTCTGACCTTTCCAACGCACTAATATCTTTGGACTGTAAAATTTGGGCGTAGCCAGCAACAAATTCAGCCAGTGAACGATCCTCATAAATAACCTCGCGCTTAGCACGATTTAGGAAAATAAAACTCTGAGGCCACAGTTGAGGGTAAAGAACACTACTAGTTGGTTTTGCCTCCCGACCCGATTTCAACTTACTAGCTGAATTCTGTGAATGTGTCGGGTGTGATGGCGACACATCGTTCTGGCAAGGAACGTCCTCGATGTCAAAATCGCTATCTTAATTCCGAGGGAATCAGGCCAAAGTGTTCGACACAGCGCTCAACCTGCTCATTGCCCGGAGCTCGGTAAAGTAACCCGGGACGTCCTGGAGGGACTTGTGAAGAAGAAGGGGGCGGATCCGCAGACCGAGGAGGCACTAACTTGCGTAAGTCCTGAGTCTCGTGGCGAATCTCGCAAACTTCGTTTGACAAACGATGGACGGAATCCACTAAAGACTGTAAAAGGTCACGGTCGGTAGTAACAACAGCATTATTACTGGCTTCGCAGTCTACAACACTCCCGGAAACACTAGCATTGGCGGTCTCATCCTCAGCGAGAGCAGGACCGGGGCAGTGTTTACCAGGACGTCCAAAGTCGTGAACTGACTTAAAAACTTTACATCCATGGCATTTACTTGGACGACCCATGATGAAAACGAAACCAGTAGGAGCTGTGTAACGTACAAACAACTAACTAAAGTGAAACACGAACCACGATAACCCGGTACCCATGGATTCAGTTGCGCAATTAATCCTTTTGAGCACGAGCCTACCCAAAGGGGGTAAATTATCGGCTCTTCGCACGTTCACTATGGTTCAGTGTATGTTTTTTGTTTAGTTCACTTTTGTAGACCGCCGAGGTCATGTTTTTGTCTAAATAACCTAAGAAAAGTTCAAAAAAGAAGTTCCCATTCATTTTTCAGTTCTCAGACAATTATTGTCGTCACAAGAAAAATTCTAATTAATTCTGTTTTTTTTTTTCGATTTCGCTGAAACTTTAACATGATGAAGCTGGATTGTTAAAGAATAGAATTTACTACTGCCGATGTGTGGTAGCTATTTATGCTTAAAGACAATACGCTTCAAAGTCGGGGTTTTAGAGAGATTTTTTTGCAAAGCGTAACTTCGGCGTGATTTGTAATTAGAGATTTGTGTTGACCCTAAAGGAAAAAAAATCTCCAGAAAAGGTCACTTCATCGACGATTCAAATGAATATACGTTTATATATGTTACGAGCACAATTTCTAGTGAAAAAATACTTTTTGACGAGCGCAAATGTTTTTCCCGCGAAAACGGCGACGACAAAATCTTTAAGTATTTGACATCAGGCATTTATGTTATGGTCAATCGTCTGCTATTAAAACAAGGAATCCGCTGACCATTACCACGCACCATGTCCCGGGCTCAAGTTTAGAGATCATCGAGGTGACGTGTTTTTTTAAACTGACCGCTCCCCAGGAACTGGTTTTTCGCAGGTTTTTGGTTTGATCGCTGGTTAACCTATTGTAATCAGGAGCTTCGCTTTTAGGATCGGCTAAATCTATAAATTAGTTGACAGTGCAAATACTACATGCAGCAACAAGATTTGTTACAATCGTTTATTTCATATTATTTCGCTTTGAGTAGAAAGCGTTGTTATTGGCGCGGTTTGCAAAAGAGTTCTCCGTGCGAGTTAAATTTGCTTTTACGACAAGATTGAGGATCATTTTCATATGGCACGGTGAGTTGTGACGACATCTTGTAAAGTTGTTCAGTTGATATTTCATCGATCACAGTGCGTTGCCAAGTACACCTTTTTACAACTGAAAAGCTGTCTTTAGCTTCCAAACAGGGAAATAAATTTTCAAACTATTTCCTTGAAAAATGCTAAATAAGTCTTGTCTCCCAGCTGTTTGCCTTCCTAACTACGATTACTTTAACGAAGAACAATAAGTCAGAGGAACGAACACAGCTTGTCATTATCCTTTTTTTCCGATTTTTCAATTAAGCCCTGCGGTGTTGTTTAATTTCATATTATTTGCTTTAAAAATGCACCAAGCTTTAAGACCAAATTAATAATTCATAAAACTATCCATTAATGTCTTTCCGGCTGTCAACATTAAGTACTACCATTGAACCTGTAATCACAAACAGACCGTAAAATCTGGTCAGTTGGGGTTTTCATTTCGTCTTTTCACGGGGCCATCAAATAAAAGCAAATAGGCCGGCGCTAAAAAGACACAGCCAAGTAGGGTCGAAAATCCTTTGCGAACGCTAAACCCAAGATAAGTCAGTAGGATTAATAGCATTGTAATGATAAAAGAAAAAATAAATGGAGAAAGAAACCTGCATAATTGTGTCACTACGAAATGCTATTATGCCAAAGTGACCGGGAGAGATAACTTTGATTTATTGTTTTTTTCCCTTTTAAAAGATTAAAACCTATTACGTGTTTCGCGACATCAATTTCTCGAATTCGACCCATTCGCGTCGACAACAAAACTCGTAGGACCCCGCAATCGCAAAACATAACCGCAAACAACAGACTGGTTAAGACGCTTTTCGTTTGAAGGTATCTTACGCCTTTATTACTAGTTAGAGTATTCTTTATTGGGTTATGTCTGTGTCTCGTACTGTTTCCGGTGATAGCTTTCTTGGTTTGGTATTTTAATTATTTTCTTCCTGTTGAGCTTGAGTAAGATCCCGTTTAGATCATTACCTATTACCTGTTTATCACTAAAAAAATTGACGACAGTTTGGCTTAAACATTTATGTTATGGTTTTAGGTTAAATTTATCGTATCCATTATATATCGATCGATTTTGTGTATGATACGCCTGCTCGCAATGTTTTGGTTTTTAAGTTTCGTAGCACACGCGTCAGTACGGCAGTTACGGCTGACTCTGATAATAGGACAATTGTTCCTTACAATTATGAAACCATTAATTGTCAGTTGATGGCCATATGAGAGGAAACAATGGGTGACAGTTTTAAAGGAATATTATTCGGCTCGAGATTTCTTTGTGGCTCGGGATCTGACCAAGATTATTGAGCGAGTAGCATCATCATGACCATATGCAGACTAATTCAGTAAAAATTTGGCCTTCGTTGTTCCCTGAATTTAAAAGGCTTTTAATAGGACGTAATGACGCTGCAATAAATAAGTTCATATTTTTTGACCTAATTCCGAGCAAAAATATATTTCTTTTTTCAATCATATCTTTGTTATTCATATTCATATCTTTCGTTCATATCGTTTTTTCGATTGTCATTCAATTTGTTTTGTATGTCTTTCATAGAGTGTTCAACTTATTTAATTGGGGAGTATTGACTGTATATAACTTCACAAAAGTTCAGGCCTGTTATTGCTACAGTTCTATTTCGTATGGTCCAAACTTATAAGAACCAATCTCATCAGGCAACTTCAACGATGATTATGATTCTTATAATTCTGGATCATACGAAACAGAACTGTAACAATAAAACGATGATTACTCCAGAAGCCTGAACTTTTGTCAAGTTTTCTTTTATCATATATCTTTTTTTTCGTATAAATCTTTTATTCAAATGTCGTCATGAAAACAAGTTTTTCTATAGCATCAAGTCAGAGGAAGCGCCGTTCCAATTGCTCTTGATGTAAAAGTTTACAACTGGCATCGTTTCGCGCTAACAACTAGTTTAATGACCGCTCAGTGTATAAAACTCGAGTTACATTTATCTTCTGTCTTTATATCTTTATAATTTGATTCGCATATTTTTTGTAGAGAACACTCTTAGAATAGGTGAGACAACTCATTCACTGTTGTTCCATTTGTCTTTTTTCATTTTATATATTCGTGAAAACCAGTCATCTAATGGACCTCAGTTGAAAATTGAATGAAAATGGCAGTAATAGACCATTACACTTTATGGTTTTTGATGGTGTGGCCCATGAAAGCTACGCAACGTAGATAGATGAGGTTTTCAAGCGGCTGCGAAAGGACATCAACCATAACACGATAGCTTTGAATTTACAACGCTCAGTTCTATTAGAACAGGTCTACCCAGGATGCTGTACTTATTACCACAGCTTACACAGACTGCTACTTTTAGAGAAAGGAAACGCATGTCTTTGATATCACTTATTTATTACAAAATTTCATCCCCTTAGCCTTACGCCATCAAATTTAAGTTAAGTCGGGAACTGTATGCAAAAACGGTACGAGATACTCTTTTACACACGATCAAATGATCTTAGGTAGAAAAAGAAGAACTTGTCTACTTTTTTGGCTCTTGCCCCGCTGTGAGCCACATGCACATATTTTTGACTAGTGTTATTCGGTTTAGTTTGCCTTCTTCCCCGCGAACCTAGGAAAAATAGGAAGAATCTGTCAGTTTTGATTTGGGCATTGATCATTTTAAATAAAATCAGCTGCAAACTTTGATGTGATTCTGAATACACCATATTTGTCAATTATACGAACTTTGCGTTTTACTAAGAAAATGTCAGACGGGGTTCAAAATTGAGCTTGGTACTTGTCGACTGAAATGAACCGATATACAAACAAGAACCTCAACAAAAGCATCCATTAACTTCAGAAAAGCTGCGACACATTTATGTTTTCCTCGCATATGTGGGGCATGATTTTTATAATAAATTACTACAGGGGGTAGCGCAGCCGAGTGGTTAGAGCGCCGTAGCGGATTTCTGTTCTGTAAACGTTTGATGCCTTTTTTCAACGGTCGATGCCGTTATTGATAACCAAGTTTTTTTCAGAATGTAGAACGCCATTAATTTAGACCTGGACAAGGTAGAAACTGGTTATAATTTGTTGATGGAATAAACGTACTCACCAAATGCCTAATAGTTCATATTCACTCTGCTTTGATTAAGGTTACCTTTTTTTTGATAGTTGAGGCAACTCTATCATCAATATTTAAGAGAGTCACTTTTTATAAATACATTTTGCGGTTATACGGCGGATCAACCTGGTAGTGTAATGGTATAACAGGAATTTTAGAAAACAGAGCTACTGACCGGGTTTAATGCTGGGTGGTTGCTTTCAAATTTTCTTTCTTCTTTCATTTAGTAGAGAAAAATTCGTTGATAGTCAAAAGGTGCTGCGAAAATGGCATCGACCGTTTACGAAACGGAAAACTGCGACGCCGGACTTGAAATTCGGAGGTCGCGGGTTCAAGTTTCGCTCTGACCACTAAACTGGAGTTGTTGCTCGGTAGTCCTTAGTTCAAGTCCTCGGTCATGCTTGTAAATAGAGGACTGGTCGATCTGTCTGCTGCCAGTTGGGATTATAAAGCCTATTATGTTTATTTAAAATATTCGTTTCTCTCATTCGGTTTAAGTGGCATGCCTGAAACCTAGCTAGTTGTGTAGCGAATTGTATCGACCACAACATAAAATTTCAACATTCAATTTCCTTTTTAATTAACATTAACATTCCACCCCACCCCACCCCACAATAGACCCACCCCCCCCCCCCCCTAGCTATACAACTCTTCGTCCCGCTTAACACAACATAACCAAGAAAGCTTGATTGATAGCATTGTTAACAAAGATCATTAAAAGCGTGGACAGCATAGTGATATTACATCTCCGGTTGAATAAAGAGGTGGAAAATACAAACAGGAACTCAGTTTTGCCGAAGCCCTCCAGGTATTTAACTTCCGAAACACAATATAAAAACCATAACATTTGCAATGCATAGATCTGTACGCGCGTGGAACAGTTACTGTTTTTGTTGGTAGGTATAATAGCCATCTTTCATGTCAGTTAAAATGAATTTGTTTTTCTTCAATTGGAATAGCTAACAGTTCATTTTAAAGGTCTGAAAATGAAAACACGGCCTTGCCTAAACATAGAAACACGATTTTCTTGTTGGTCTTTGAAACCTTCTGAAGTAATTTTCTCCGATATACGATAACGTACGTCAACCCACTTAAGGTGACAAGTTAAAGCCTGTTAGTTAGGGTTGTCAAGACATGCAAATTGTTAAACGAAATTGAACCTACACATTACTCTCCAGGAACGAGAAATCGACGACAGCCGTGGCACAGGAAAATGTACATAATTACTTAAGGTGATTCCCGATTATTTTTCAATGCGGCCCGTTATATCACACAGAGTTCGACTTTTTTTTGATTGCTTATTCATCTACGTCCGAGAAAAAATGGCTTTAAATACCTTGCATTATGAATTGATATTTTATCATTTAAAGGAACATAATTTGGACTTGCTCTATTGGGCCCGTTTACATCGGATATTGTGATCATTGAATTTATAAACGAAAAAGTGGGGGTCACCGTGCTCGTTTAAAAAAAAAAGCGCTTTCATCTCGCTATCGTGCTTGTTTTCATGCCACGATGCTGACAAATATGGTTATTTAGGTGACGTTTGGTTATCTCAGTGCGCAACAAATGAGCTTGATTATTTTTCATTTATTTTTTTATTATTTTATTATTTTTATTATTTTTATTATTTTTATTATTTTATTATTTTTATTATTATATTATTTTTCGATTATTTTTTTATCGAGATGTGTTGGCCGTAACCGTGCTCACATCGTGGGTGGCTCCTCCTGAAATGTCCAGCAATTGGTATAGGATTTAATGGAGCCGAAACCAATTGTGGAATTGCACACATTTTAGGCATCCTACTGATGAACAGTTACAACCCGTAGATACCTTTTTAGCAACTACTACAATTTTCAGTCTGTTCACTTTGAATTAGTTTGAGGGAAATCTCTTATGTTTTGTACGCGCGCGCGCTCATGTGCGCGTGCTGATGACGCAATTTCGTGCGCAGTAGGAATGCGCAATGCAAAACTCGGGAATCACCTTAAATAAACAGTTTTACTGAAATGGAGTAATTTGAGTGTTCAGATTCGGTCTCTTTTTCCTTATTAAACCCATCTCATAAATAAGGCACTCGAACTTCCCGCGCAATTCTTAAATCTGAAACAGCTTCAACAAGTAGCGTAAACAATATGACTGAAATGTAAATATCCTTTCCCATCGCAAGATGAATCATCTTCTGTACCAGTATCACCACCACAGTATCATCACCATGTATTGCCTGATTAGTTCAAAAGGGTTCATTTTTAATTCAAAACTATAAATTAAACTCCAATTCATAAAATCCATAGCTACCAAAATCAGTCTACAGCAGCAAACTTTCTGACCAGGTAAGTGGATTTTTTGATATATCCGAAATGTCTTGGGCACCTTTGAAATGTCTTGAGCACCTCTGTATACTAGATTTGTTTGGTAAGCCGCGTCAACAACGAACTGCGAACGACAGAGTACAGAAAACCGACGCATACCGACAGATTACTTGACGAATCATCCTACAACCAGACTTCACACAAAGCCACCACAATAAAGGCTTTGATGAGACGAGCGCGACTAGTTTGTTATACACCGGACAGCTTACGTGACGAAAACAAATTCCTTAAACGTGTTTTTATCAAAAACAACTACAACGTTGACTTTATTAGACGAAACATTTTCCGACCTACTGAAGCTGACGCAACAAACAAGAACCCGACACCTGTTACTACAGTGACTATACCTTACATTTAGGGCACTTCTGGGACCATCTCACGGATCTTACAGCCCTACAACAACGGGGAGCCCACAAACCTACAACTACGTTACGGCACTTACTGACCAGCGTTAAAGACCGACACGAACCCAACAACAGACAGAGAGCTGTTTACAAGATCAAATGCTCCAACTGCCAAGCTTCCTACATTGGTCAGACCGGCAGAAACCTTAACACGAGACTGACTGAACACAAACGAGCCACGAGAAATGGTGATGTCAACAATCACATGGCTGTGCATCATCAACTGACAAACCACAAAATTGACGGGGACTCTGGAAAGCTGACACACTAACTTAGAACAAACGCCTCTTAACAGATGTCAACAACTACCTACACCTTACAAACGACTTATCCGCGACGAAAACGAAACCGACAAACGGACTTCTAACAGACCGACTTATCCGTGACGGAAACGAAACCGACAAAAGGACTTCTAACAGACCGACTTAATTTTGACTAACAATAGACGGACCTCAAACAGACCTATTTGATTAACAAAAGACGGATCGAAACTGACCAATGACTGATGACAAACTTTAAACGAGTCTTTGAGCCAATACCATCATGGCTTAACTGACCAATCACTAGGAACGGACCAGACATAACATTTTGGTCTGAAAATGAATATGTTTTTCAGTGTGACTTAGCACTCACATTTTATTTACAAGAAACTGCACCGATATTGGTAAACGTGTAGCCCCCCTGAAATGTTTGCGTAAATTGAAGCCATTTCCGGTGAGCTGCGGCCATTTTTAAAGTCGTGTACTCATTTTGAAGGTTTGTTTTTCCCTCCGGTCTGAAATGGGCTTGGGTCGCACACCTCCAGCAGAAACTAAAAACGCGATGGTCAAAGCCCTCTAAAATAAAAAGAAAGTGCGCAAAAGGGCTACGCAAAGGTTTATAAGAAGCAAAGTTTGTAAGATCAATATTCTCGTGCCCTCTAAAAATTCAAAAGCCTTCGGGCTTAATTTTGCCTTAATTTCTGTTATTTCTTGACTTTTTATGAAAACAGCGAATTTCAAAAATGGCAGATCTAAGATAGCCAGTCAAATAACGTCATTTGACGTCATATACCTTCATTATATATAAATGCGGCATCACCACAGGTTACCCAAACATAATACAAAGTTTATGAATTTCCGCAATTCGATGAAGATAAATGGAAGAAATAGTGAATTATGTCGAAAACGTTAAGTGTTGGCCAAGCCTGCATGAAATTAAAAAAAATGATAGGTACACAATTGATATTGAATGCCAATATTATTGAACCTCCGCAAAACGTTTTGATTAATTAGGCTGGATATCTAAAGATGACATTGCACGTATTAGAATACTCCTTATGCTTCACAGAGTTAGCCAGGGTCATTGTCATGAATATTTCACCTCATATTTTAATGATGTTAGGTCTACACATTGTTATCGAAATAGATCTGCTATCTATAATAACGTTTTGGCACCATAATGTAAGAGAACCTCGAGGCTCAGGACTCTTCCACTCAAGTGTATGTCGTCTATGGAATAATTTAGGTAACTCATACAGAAACATAACTTCCCACTCAAATTTCAGAAAAATGTTGAAACATGCAGAGTAGCTTTATTAAAGAAAACTCTTAACTAGAACACTTAAAAATCAGTAGGATTTAGTAATTTTTTTAATGGATTTGAATAGTTAGTTGGAAGTTTAATAATTAGTAGGATTAGCAAGATGTTTTTTTTCTTTGTGTGTGTGTGTTTTTTTGTTCAGGTCCATTATGTAAACTACCGGGCTACCAGTAATAATGTATAAGTGAAGTATGATCCTCGCAGTAAATTTTCCAATTTAAGCAATTGGAGAGAAGAAGCCTGAAAAAAATCAGGGCTTCAACGGGATTCGAACCCATGACCTCCGCGATACCGGTGCGATGCTCTACCAACTGAGCTATGAACCACACATTGGGAGCAAGGTCAATTTAGTGAGTTCATATCTCCCGTAAGGAGTGAAA
>CM042751.1:25427940-25446763 GCA_022496165.2 Catalaphyllia jardinei | reverse complement strand
TTCACCTCACTGTCTCCTTTTCATTAATATAAATCTCTAAACAGTTGAAACTCATTTCATTGGTTTATTTTTTTTCTAGATACCTAAATTGTGTAGATTGAGCTCCATCAGTCATGATATCCGAATCAGGCCAGGCTGCCATAATCGCAATACTTTCTATATTAGCCATCATCGATATCATTGGAAACTCCCTTGTCTGCGTGGTGATCACTAGAAATCCAGATATGAGGTATGTCGATACTAAAATGTCAAATGACGGATGTTACATGTACTCTACGAGTCATGCATCTGTTTTTTTACCCCCTTCACATAGTTATCAAGGCCACATTTTCTAGCCTGAACAATAGCTCTATCATATCATCAGTGTTCTCATTTGAGAACCCCTTTGATACGGCTCCTTTTACATTACCAGAGTTTGTGGCCCGTTGGTGACTGTGGGCTCACTGCACTTTCTAATATAGACACTCCATATCCTCTTAAGTCAGGCCGATGCCACCTCCCTCGCGGGCGCGCCCCCCAAAGAAAAAAAAGTAACCAAATAAAATAAAGCAGCTAAAAATGGGAAAAATCAAGGCAAAGTACGTCTTTGTTCGCTATGTAAAGAGCTGAAAGACACCGCCAAAACGCAGCGTTAACAGACCTCTGAGGCAACTCGTGTTAACGGTCCTTGCATTGTAAGTCTGGAAATACCGTAAATTGCCTTTCTATAAATACAACAATAACAACAACAAAGAAAACACCAGACAGAAGCTATTCCATTCTCAATTATAGCTTTGTACGCGCACCAGCGACTATGTTCTGAATAATTATGAGAACTTTTTAAGGTAATTCCCTCGAAATTGTTCTACTATCAAACTTTTTTTGAAACTTGGCGTAATGAACATTCATGATATGAACATTACAAAAATGCAATAACAAAATGGGGTCGCCGTGCTTGTTTACTCGTCACCAGGCTCTTAAAATGGGTATTTTTACTAGTTGAGCGTTAAACATTCGAATCACCTTCATACAGAGTCAAGTGTTTATTTATTGCCATAAGCAGTATTGCTTCACTTAAACTGCTTTTGATTGCGTGGCTAGCTTGAAGTCCTCGCCTTGGCCAAAATACTCCCAGTTGGGAACTATTTTCCAAAAAATATGGTGCTCTACTATCAAACTTTTTTTCCTCTTCAAATATGTTCTTCATTAGACTGTTCTCAGGAAATACCTAAAAAAAATCGGGGGTCACCGTGCTCGTTTAAGAGAAAAGGAGAATTTATTCCGTTATCGAACTTGGTTTGAGGGAAATCTCTTTTGTTTTGCACTCGCACGCACCCATGTGCGCGCGCTGATGACGCGAAAATCGTGCAGAGTAGAGATGCGCAATGCAATACTAAGGAATTACCTTAATCAATAAGTTCACTTATGATATCTTACTTGCTATTTGTTGTTTGAACAAATAATTATATTGCTAGAAGCCATACGTTATTAATATACTTTTTATCCTCCATTGAATTTATTAGGCAGCATCGGTTCCAACAAAAGGAATGTTGCCCTTATATTCTGGAATTGTTCTTATGTTCACAATTCAATTCAGAAACAAATGCATGTGTACTGTTTAAAAAGATCAAATATTTCTTTCACATATCGTTTAACAGGACTCCTTTCAACTATTTGCTTGTAAACTTAGCGGTGGCGGACATGATGGTGGCAGTGTTTTTTGCGCCTTTCCACATTTTTTTCCACACGTTCAACCACCCAGATGGTGTCCTGGGTAGAGTGTTATGCAGCTTGGTGACAGGTGGAGGTTTCGCTTGGGTTGGAGGTGCCTGCTCAGCTTTTACGTTGGTTGTCATCGCAGTTGAACGTTATTACGCAGTGAATTATCCTCATGGCAACAAAGGAAAACTCACCAATGCCAAATTGAAGGTGAAATATAGTACTTTGTATCGTATCTCTTGTGTCTTTGGGTCATATCGTCAGTGGAATCCACGATCGATCACTGAACATGATTTTGGGAGACATTAACGGAATTAAAAACATATAGGCTTCATCTTCATTCTTGATTTTTAATGATTACATTCTTCCTTAAAAATATAAATATATCTATTTTGGCAGCTTGGTAGAAACAATGGAAGTGCTAGTTGCAGTAGAAAGTGCTTGAATTACAATGTTAGATTTAAAGTTTTACTCAAATAAATTGAAATCGAAATAGAATTACATTACAGGGTCCGTATCAGGTTTACTGATCAATAATGTGATGTACCAGTGCGTTTAAAAAACACGTCAAGGGATGTTAATTTCATTTCAGGTGATCATTCCTGCTTCTTGGATCTTTGCAATAACCATGGAAAGTCCAGGGTTCCTGAGCTCGGATTACAACAAGACTCTTTCCATCTGTACTTTGGCGTTTCCAGATGAGTGGATGGGAAAGGCTTTCAGCGTGGTGTGGTTTCTGGTGTTTGGAGGTCTTCCCATTCCATTAATGGCTACATTTTACTCTACAGTGGTGTACAATCTGTGGTTCAAACGCACCGATCAAAACGAAATTTCCTACCAACAACAGGTATGACAGGGGGCCGTTATGCCCTTGTTTCATTTAGTGTTATTAGGATCATGTGGAAAACGCATAAGAATTTAAGCCTCCACACGAGCCAAGTGACCTATCAGGCAGGCGCTTATCCCATGAAGCAACTAGGAGTCTTTCTACCTCTTCTGGATGGGACGCTGGTCCATCACAGGGTAACCCCCAGCATTGTATAGGGCTTGTAGTCCTATTAGTTCTGCCCGACGGCTATGCCATGCTGGTGAGGCCTAACAAGGCCGAAGCAGTTGTCCATGGCTTCCACTGCTCCGGTGCGCATGCGTAAGGTACTTGCCAGACCGTGGGTTGGTGTTAGAGTGTGTTACTTGCTTTTATTGTTTGTTTGGTTTTTTTTTTACCTATTTACGCCTGGTTAGAGAAAGGCACTGCGAGTAAAGTGTCTTGCCCCCAGCCAGGACTCGAACCCGGACCGCGCGATCCGGAGACGAGGGCACTAACCATGAGGCCATCGCACCTCATAATTAAGAAGAGCATGAAAAAGCAAAATTCGCATTTTCTTGCAATGATCAAAATGAACTTTCCTCCTAACAGCTGTTATGACCAGAGGTCTTTATGTCCTTATTCCATTTGATGCACTTCATATTGCTAAGATGTTGGTCTCACTATTTCTTTCTCATTTGTTCAACGTTTGCATCTTGGTCAAGCCGGTATGAAAGACTTGTCCCACCCTTCCAGGAAAAATATAGGGGATATTACTTGGCCGCGCGTATATAGGAAATTTATCTTCTTGTGTTAAAAGTTATCGCTTAATTAAGACAACACCTATTCAGGAAAAAATAATGTGAATTCTCATTAAGACAATGCGTTGAGTACATCTTATACATTAATCATTTTGCTCAAACAGCAAAAATACAAGACTAATGCAGCGATAACTGACTTTGTCTATTTAACAATTATTCTATGAGCGCGCGTTGGATATGAGTTGGCTATAATCATCTCATATCAAACTAGCGCGAATGGAATAATTATTTCATTAAATTCGGTACGGTAGTATGCTTGGAAATTATAGGTAAATTTTATTGGTTCTTTAATTTTACAAAACGACCAGAAGTTCACGTGGCAAAACCAACAGCAAGTGGGAAGTCACATAGTATGCGCGCCGTTTGTAAACTTTAGTTGAATGAAAATTACCATCATCTATAATTTAAGGAACGTCTACCAAACGAAGAGTATTCAACCTTGGTCAGGAAGTTTAAAAAGCGTTCAAGTTTGAGTCATCGAGAAGAGGTTTGATTGTGCACTTGCACATAACAGTTGTAAAAGTACTGCGGAAAACTTTGATCGCCATTCGACAGACGTTGTGTCAAAATTATTCTCGACAAGAACTCTTTCAGCGTTCCCTTGCTGTGGCTGCCTTCACATCAGTATGTGGAGATGATTGCTAGCCAGTTTCAGAGTCAGAGACAGAAATTATCTTAGCATCGGATTAATCTTCAGAGTCTCCGAGACCTTGATGGTTTTTCGTGGCTGGCAAAGGTTCCAGCCGACGCTTCGGTTAAGCTCATCAAAATGTTCAACTCCGTGATGGATCTTTCGCAAGGACAGTTTTGTTAGCGTTAGATGGCGTTGAATCTCTTGTCCTGGTAGGCCAAGAGAGAGACTGCGGTACAACTAGGTCGTCTTCGGTAGTTTTGCGGCATTTTTGCTCTCTGACCGTCCAAGCCCACAACTGCGGAACAGTTTCTTCATCTGTTCATTTGGAAATTGATCGATCTCTGCAGACCTGCCAACTCTCACGGTTCTGCCGTGAGTCTCATTTTGTCATTTCTCACGGTCTTACAACAAGGCTCCCAATCTCACGGTTTTAAGGGGAATTTCTGAAATGAAATAAATTTAAGTTGTTGAATAAAACGGAATATTTACGAGGAAGGCTAGTGCCATAAGTAATAAACTAATAAAGAAATGCACTGCACTTACTACTTTTTTGTACCAAGCTGTGATCTTTGCTTAAGTTCAACAACTTGTCGTTTTTCTCCGCGTCTGTCCGCCATTTTGAAAGGAAAGTTGGTATCTAGTTCCCTCGATGGAAAGGGGGTTTGATCGGGGAAAAATAGTAGAATCTCCAGATTTTTTTTTCATGGGTCTCCAGATTTTCCTTTACCAGGGGTTGTCAGGTCTGTCTCTGACCTTTTCTTATGAGCTTTATTAGGCCGGCAATGTTGCCTGTTTTTCTGAGGTCTTTTGCAAATGCTCTAATGCTTTATTTGCTTCAGTAAAAGCGGGGTAAGAGATAGTGAAAAACGGTTTGTTGAGCGGCAGCGAGAGAAGGAAACGATCAATGGCGGCTCTCGGATGGATTTTATTGAAGAACTTTTGTAAACTGTCAGCGGGCCATCTTTCAATATTCCTCGCAGACGTACAAAACCTCTTCCGAAAAACGTTCAGTTCTCCTTCTGACATTTCTTCTATCGGTTTCGAAAATTTGGCGCCAACAGGACTAGCAAGCCATTCAGTAACATTAAGGTAAAAATTGTTGTTATTACGTAATCTTCATGAATGGGTAAAATCTCGATGTTCATGTTTGAAATTTTACAGAGGGAAACTTGACGGGTACGTACCATTGAATGGTCTCATTCCGAACTTTATGGCTTTTTTGTTGTTACTGGGATGGGATTGTCCAATTTCTTGTATTTCTTCTGTAGACAGCCCACCGAATTTTTTTTTTCATTCAATTTTTGCCCACGGATCTTGGCTTCCCACAAAAAATTTATGCTAAGCCACATTTGCCGCATTAATTTCCATATAAGGTCGAACGTAGGTATAATGGATGGTAACTAATTACATATTATAATCAGTAATCTGAAGCTGCTTCTTTCTGTTTGTTTTCAGGGAGTACTTAAGATACGCAAGCGTGTAACTTTGACAGCAGTAACCGTCAGCATCATCTTCTCGATCTGCTGGATGACTGACGCTGTTATCTTCCTGCTAAGCTATCACAGCACCACTAGCAGCCCAAGTGATGTCACTTGGGCCGTTGCTGCCGTGATGATTTTGTTCAATTCAGCCATCAATCCCTTCGTATATGCCCTGATCAACGAACGATTCAGAGAAAAGCTCAAGAGATTGATAGGCTACAGGTTTCGTTCAAAAAACCAGATCCAGGGTGCAACGGAGGCTCCTCACATCAATCTGACAACCAGCTCCACTCAGCCAACCCAAATAACAGCAGAATAGTGCTACAAAGAGTAACCCAAAGAATTTTACAAACTTTAAATTTAAAAGCAAACTTTCATATGTTGGTAGATTCACTGTTATTTTTATCCAGTCCTTTCCAGTTCACAACGGTCTATTCCTTTTTCTTCCTGTCTCTTCCTGTGCAGTCAGCTGGCTAAGTTCAGCTCATCTCAGCTAAGAGCATTTGTGATTTTGAGTCATTCTTTGTTTAGTTAATCTAAATCGCGATTAATTAGTAATTGGACCTCGTGTCGTACAATCCAGGTAGCAATCTAAACTTTCTAAACGTCCTTTTCAATAATTTTTTCTTGGTCTGTTGGTTTCACCGTGACGTAAATACCCATAAACCCATGAACAAACAAGTACTGACTATACGCATGACGTGACGCACGATCAACAACACATGAACAACTCACAGATCAAATGTCCAAGTACTATAAAAATCTTTTTTTCATCTAGCTCTTGTCCTGGGATATACTTAATGATATGATCGAATTTATGAAAGCATTTGAATATGGTCTATCCAACACGGTTTTGCTGGTCTTTTTAGGAGGCGTTACTTAATGGAACAACTTTTGCCGTTTGTCAATGTTGCTGACTACATACTGTACTCTACACAAATATATTAATTTGAGTTATAGGTAAGGAGCAATATTCGTAAACGTTTTGCTAGAAGTCACTTTCTGGTTTCGGGACGATCGCGCGCGGAGCACATGAAAAGTGAAAAATGTCAATCATGTTTTTCGTGCCAACATTTACGCTCTGTTTCACATCCCTGAAGTGTAACAAGTCGACCTCTTGCGACTTACAGCGCTCGCACTCGTTGCTTGAGAATTACCCTCTTTCTTCGCTCGAGGGAGATAAATAAGTCAAGGATTTAGAGAAGGTCGACTTATAGCAAGTCTAGGAGCAATCATGCTCGTAATTGCAAATCGGCCCCGCGCTTCGCGTGATTACTCCCAGTAGTAGTAGAAGTAGTAGTAGTAGTAGTAGTAGTAGTAGTAGTAGTAGTAGTAGTAGTAGTAGTAGTAGTAGTAGTAGTAGTAGTAGTAGTAGTAGTAGTACACTCCTCCTTGGGGGCTTGGCAGACATCAGTGGCGCTTTGCGGACCTTGGTAATGGCGCTGGGGGGACATGTGGCGTTGAGCGGACAGCGATGGCGCTGAGCGGACGTTCACCAGTGGCGCTTAGCGGACGCTGTTGCGCTTTGCAGACAGAAATGGCGTATAGCGGACATTATGCAAATTTTGGTGCTTAACGGACTGTACGGTGCAATGGCGCTTTTTCCCCTTTTTTCAATCTTTGCCCGTTTTTCGATAATACAGCCGAAAAGGTTCATACTTTGTATTCTAACACACACTTACATCTTCCATTTAATGCACGTTGTTTTTAGCTGATTCTACATATTTTTGGTGTGCATTTTCCTTGACAGGTGTTCTTCTAATTGTTCGATGGCAGGATTGTCCTACGTGATAACCAAAATGCTAAAATTGGACTATCTAAAGTCTTGCTGACTTTGAAGTTTTTAGGTACAAAAAAGGAGAGGATATAACTGTTCAAGGATAATAATGCAGCCGCTATATTGAATTAATTTTGAAAGCTCCTAGAGGTACATGCAATGGTCTAGAAACTGTAAATTGTAGTGATGTTAACGTATTGCAATAAACAGTAAAAAACATGTAAATGTAAATCTGATTTACAGTGGACATGCACTTAGCTTAGCGTTAAGTGACTTTTAGGTGTTCGTAGATTTACATGAGAGTTTTCTATAGTTATGACATATAGAAATTGTTTTCAGACATTTTTCAACAATTATTATGAACTAATAGATTTTTAAATTTATTTGTTTATAATAATTAACAAATTACTTTTAAAAGATTCCTTACCCCTAACCCTAAGAATTTTCCCTTTTAGGTCACCGTTTTTTTAGGTTTAAACACAATCTAAGTTTAATTTTTTTGTGAGAAAGTTTTGAGCTTTTTTTCTTTATTCTTTTTATGTAATTATACCACAGAAAGCTTATAAACAGTCAAAATTGACTAGACGACCATGTGCTTCAAAGGAGACTGACAATTAGTAGAATAAATGTGCTTTTCTCAGGGTGGTGGGGACGGGGAGAAGGTCGGCACTTTCCTTTGGAGATATGTCAGTGCCTAAAACAGTACAAATTGTGTGGTAATCAGGGGCTTTGCTACGAATGACGTCAAACCAACCCCTGTTTTCATTGAAATTTAGGGATTCTTACCATTACTGGAGCGCGTACATGATGTTCCATATGCGTACTAAGCAATAGAAAAATTAGAACACCTGACGATTTATTTCCTGTCTTTCTTATCATATTTCGCCTGTACTTAGATTAACGTCGTCCCTGAAAGCATTTTTTTTTATTTGGTGGGGTTACACCCCATTACATTTCGTCATGGTTATCCAGAACCTGTCAGAATGACAGGAAACTAAACTACACGACAAATCCTTAAAATCATAAATTGTGAAATTTAATGTTTTTCAAGAGCAAATTGACAGTGCTCCAAAGGTAAACATAATTGCACCTGTATGCCTCTAAATGAATAATCCATTTTTCTTTGTTCAATTGATTGTTAACAGAATGGGAACGGGAAAATGACACACTCATCCTGCTAAAGTTCAAATATGAATAACTTTATTGACAAGGCCTTGTAATTGGCAATAAATGAATGACAATAATAAAGTACTCATAAACATACGAATCTGTGTAGATCGCATTCGACATGAGGTAAACCACGTTGAAAGGCCAACTTCTTCGTCAGTGAAAACTACTTAAGAAGCTGTCTCTCTAAAAACTGACCACTGATTTTACTTCGAAAATTCGATTTTTCTCATAAGCTGGGATTTTAAAGCCCTCACCTAGTACCCTTACTAAAATGATTCTTTAGCCATGTTGCAATTATAATTCAATGTTGTTCCTTCAACGGTTAAAAGCAGATTTTCTATCCGTTAAATCGCGTTTTGAACCAAACACAAAAATAGCGCTACTTTGAAGGCACGTTTTAAAAATGTGGCACCTGTTTGAAAGTGCTGAACTACATGAATAGAAATTAGAAAACAGTCCTAAGAAAGCACGCGCGCTGATTGGTTAAAAATCCTGTTTGTATAACTCGATGTAGACACAGAACTAGCGCGCGCTGTTGACGTAGTGACGGCGCGAGCAAAGAGAATTTACATTTTGATAATCAAAGTTAACAAGTTGTTTTCCTTTTTCTCGTCGTGGTGTTTTCTAAAAGAAATAGAAAACATGTACTCGTGTTTGTATCGAGTGGAAACACTCGCCTGCGGCTCGTGTTCCCACAGCATTTCTCGTTCTCCCAAACTTCCACTCGTGTTTGTATAACTCGATACAAACACGGTACATGTTTTCTATTTCTTAAGTATAAATGACACTTAATTTATAACAATAATGTCTGCCCACTAGGTTTTCAAAACTAACTAACGACCGCTTAAAGTTCAGGAAATACTCGTCTTCGTAAAGTGCGCCGATAAATTCACGTAAATCTCTTACCTGGCTTCAAGATTAAACTTTTGGTCCTTTGTAGCAATCGTTGAATCCTGGGTAGCATTAAAACTGCCAGCTTTTTCTCCCAGCGGTAGGTTTGTATACAAGGTACATTTATGCGTTCCTGATCTGTGTCGAGCGTGACGGTCACATACTTCCATGTTCTTTGTATTACTGATCATTGTTTTCCTTGAAGTCGGTTTGATCATGTAGAGTCGTCTTAAAAGGTTTGTAGAAGCACTCTTTTGGACAACTCTCGACTAGGATTTCGTTTGTGCTCGTTTGGCTGGTTTTTTAAATTCTTTGCCTTAAGGACAACCGCTACAGCAACGGCACTTAATGGGAACGTCGCTAAAACAATGAGCAGGACAATGGCTGTGTATGCGCATTATAATTTTTGGTTCATTTCCTTACCGTCCACTGCAAAAGGCTACTTGAAATGACCAAATTCTGCGTTTTCAGTGTCTGGAGAAGTCGGAAAGCGTGAATCAGAGCGGCTAATTTTATTAATTTCTGTTTTAAATTCACCGCTGTATTTTAGATTTGCAGTCATAAAGAAAGTAAAGGACTTAAGAATACCGCAAAATTTGCATGTAAGATATAAATTCGTTTTCTTTTAACTCATCCGTGTCACCCGTTTTCGTCGTACTTAAACTTCCTATTGTTGGTAGAGGGAGCAACTGTACAAAAAGAAATGCATTAAAACATGGCGAGGGCCATAACTACTCTGCTTTTTGGATATTAAATTTAGAATATCACTGAAGAATACAACTTCACAGCGCTGGAGGCTTCTTTCGTTGTGAGAAGAAACCAAACATAAGCAAAACCTCCGCCATTTTCAAAAAGTGGAGAACGCCCTGGGAATGAGGTTACTTGGTTATAGGGCCTGTATGGAGGATTCACTCTCTTATCTTAATCTTCTCTTGGGCAAGACCGAATATAAGGACTTGATTCCTAACTAAAGTTATTACTCAACTTCTTATATAAGTCTACAAAAATGAACAAAATTAACAAAAACGTTTTGCCAATGCTGTAAACGGGTAGGGAGAGCAGGAAGAAGAAAGAAAAACGAGGCTTCTTTAAAGTGCACCTAACACCAAAATCTTTTTCGCTAAAATAATAGGGCCTATTTTGTGGAGTAATTTAGCGCAAAAATGTTTGGATTTGGTTAAATCCTCGAATTTTATGCCCCGTCAAAACCGAGTTTCCAATGGTTCGCGACTGCACATGGGGAATCTGGGGAGAGTTAACGCTGTGACGTCAAATCGAGAACGCTCCGGCTGTCCCAGTCAGTTCTTCTATTCTGCACGAGTGCAAGAGCCATTTTGCCGCACAAGTTTTTTTCTAGGACTCCTTAGAATTATTTAAACTAATGCTTTCTTGATGTAGATCAACTGATCCTCTCTTTACGCCCAAAAGCGTGGAAATAATTGTAGCGTCGCTTCCCTTCAAACATGAGCAAATGTTATTGCTGCACTTAAAAGGTTGTCAAGACTCAAAGAAGAGTGATCTTGTTCTTGAAGATTTTGGATGTTCAGGGATTCTGTACATACCAATTCTCAGTATTTCCTTGCTTGAATGTCTTCCTGCATGGCCACATTTGGTAAACGATGAGTCTTCCAAACTAGTGACTTCGAAAGAAATTGAGTTCTGCCAAAATTACCCTGCCATATTTCTCTTTCAAATTAAGAATTGACCAAAGAAGGAAACTTAAACATTTCAAGGCAGAGAACATTTGCTCAGAAAAAAATCGCTCAGTATTCTCCTGCCTTCTGTCTCTATCGGCTGCGCTGACTGAGACTGACTGCTGTTTCACAGATTAGATACAACAACGGATGCATGAATCGATAGAAAAGCGGTTTTCACCAAATCCATGGAGTCAGCAAAATCCCCTCCTTTTCTTAAAAATCCAGACGTCGAACTAAATTATCTGGTTTGAAATGCATAGAACAGATTAAAGAACTCCTAGACGGCTCTCACTGTTAAATGCTTTGCGCGTTTCGCTTTCACGAAATCGACCCATCGCTTTCTACGTTTCTTCGCTTCAAGCCGATCATCTCTAAATAAAATCGGTATGACATGAAGCGTAAAAGCTCCTGTAAGTTTGTTGAGTTGCTTCATCCCCCTTACAATGCACCTTTCAGGCAATTTTTCAAACTATTTCCTCAGCGTTTCCCACAAAAACAAGTGAATATGGGAACTACAGAATCATCGTGTCATATCCGGCCCTCTACCCATGCTCCGTTAAACTCGGTCGTGAACCAAAATGGCGGCATTTTGACGTACTTTGACGGGGCATAACAATTCGAGGATTCAACCAAATCAAAATATCTTTGCGTCAAATTACTCAAAAAAATAAGCTCTATTGGTTTAGCGAAAAAACGTTTTGGTGTTAGGTGCACTTTAAAAAACATGACTCCAAAAAATACCCAGTTGAGCGCGCGAGAGCAGTGAGCCACTAATTGAATGAAATCGAATTCGATGTTGCAATTATTTCAGGGTAAGAAACAATTGCTTTGCTTTGAGTTTATCAAACCCCAGACTGATGAGTTTGAAGTTGATACATTTAAAAAATTCAAATTTTTCAATCTCAAAATAATTGTTTATACGAATTAGTGTCGGGAACGAAACACACTTCTGAAACCAATCATTACTAAGTTATCGTGCACCACTTTTTAACATTTTTGAGGTAGTTATTCATTTACCGTTGTGGTATTCCACCTGGAAAAGCTTATTTTTGAAGTCACATTGCGATGAGGGTCCCTGTACATATAGTTGTACTCAGGTTACTACTTCATCGGCCAGCAATCTATTTAAAAAGATGGACTATTTAAAAAGATAGACTGTGTTCGGGGCTCCAACTGAATAGATCCAAAACAGAGGCATTATGGTTAGGTTCAAACAAGAACAGAACCGATACACCGTTTGGTATTCGCTGGTCCAAGGATTATGCCAATGCAATTTGGCATATGCTTTACAACGGACCAGAATATTTGTTTTTAAAACAGAAACTTAAAGTCAAGATTGCTTTCCTTAGAAAAAATGTCTTAACGCGTGGTTTCTTTTGGAATTCTATAAAAAGGAGAGCTGGTTCCAAGGCTTTATACTTATTTTAGCCTGCGTTAGAATCAAAACGCAGAAAAAAAGCCATCTCTTTTGTATTTAGAGTTTTGTCTGGACTCATTTGAAGAAGACTGGGTACAAACTAAAAGTAACGCCCGTTGCTTTTTGTTCAACGTTACTTATTTCAAATGAAAAAAAGAGAGGCGGCCTAAGAAACTGAAGCGGACGGGGACGAGAAAATTTTGTTTTGTTTTTTTACTTGGCCCAATTAAGTTTTGTGTTTATGCCGTTAGTTTTGCTGTTTCAGGCTTGTTTGATGTCGTAAATTGTCGATAACCCTGATGCCTCTATGAGCTCGCACAGATTCCTAGAGCAGTCGTCCTCAGCTCACGTACACTCGTAAAGTTGTAGAGAGTCACCTTGTAAAAGAACAGCATAAGACGGATATTTTATACCGCGCCACTTGACCACCACTTCGCCTTAACATTACAACTCAAGAACATCAAACACTGCCTATTAAGTTTTGTTTGAACTTTCGCTGGAAATAGGCGACAAAGAAAAACCGCTACTCATTTTAAGAACCGTGCTCGCCCTAGGCCGCGCGGTTATTTAAGTTTGATATTTGACCCTGTATGATGTAAGTAATAAAATGTAAAAACTTTTCATAAACTGAACAACGCGCGTAGTCTTGATCGGGAGATTTTGATTACATCAAATAGAAAAGAAGAGATTTAACCCGAGTCAAGAGTTAACAGATTTTTGATGATAGTGGAGGGGAGGGATGAGCCCAGAAAAGCATGCTTATATTTTTGATAAAGAAGCGAGCCTACCGAAATGGCGCATCTTTGACTAATTTTTAGGGGAAGTCGTCTGTACGTATTTACAGTAGACCAGTTTCTCTATATTAAAATTCTATCTTGGCTACTAGACATAGAGGAATAAGACAACAGGAATAGCATTGAGGATACGGGATAATTTGTTTTTTATTCTTCTGGAGCTTCGGAGCCGTACTACGGAGCCGAAATACCCATTAACTTCAAACATAACGTGTTGGGATCAAAATTCCTTTGAGGTGCGTGCTTTTCTTTCAAGTTGCACATTTTTAACAATTATTCAAAGCACAGAATCATAACGTGTGATGTATTTCTTTTGTTCAAAGCATATTTCTCACAGCGGGAATGAATTTTAATGCATGTAAAGATATATAAAGAAGTGTAAAATGGCACACCCATTTTAGCGTCGGTCGCTGTTGAAGGCAAAGACGAATTTATTTTAGCGGATGTGCTCCCTTCAGGCAAGTCCGTATTTTCTCTATTTTATGTGCCCTTATTCAACTAATTGTTTTCATTGCATGCATTCGTCCGTGACACCGAAGATTGTACAGAAAACGCGAAGTTGAAATACCGAATAGAAATCAATCTTTCTTCTTGTGAGCAACTATTACAACGCTTATATAAAGTTTGATTATCTGTTCGGTAAGCAAATTGGCTTTAACATTCACAATTTGTTTCGTCCACTCGGAGCGCTACCTTGTACACTCTTTCTACCTTGCAATAAAAGCAGAAATTATCCACCGCCTTTTCCTTTGCTCTGACATGAATAGAACAGTTGTGTAGTTTATATCAAAACCTTAAACTAACTTCCAGTCCGTTCCCACGTTGCACCACTTTGTTGGCAGTCGTTGCGAGTTTTATTCCACATGTTGCGGGAGGCTTGTATAGCGCAAGGCCGTAAGACGTCCGTTTGCTCTATTAATTCAGTCTTGCTTGTGTTAATATACGAAAACCCTAAACCATGACTTTCTTGTTGTTTCACAGTAGTTAACCAGATGCAGCAAAGAAATCACACTGGAGTGACAGGCGTCAATCACCAATTCAAATGAAGTGTAGCAAGACCAGCAATAGAATCCTGGCAAGCTTCCTGTTAGCAACTCGACTGAAGTTCTGATAAGTGGATCGCAATTTTCGCTACTTTTTTTATAGATTATCTACAATCTACCCTTCCCTGAAGTGTTGCAGGTAAGCCCAGTTTCAGTGGGGGCATTCAGACGTGACATTATAACTGGTTTTTCAATTATTAATAAACAAAGGGATGTGATAGATATCAGAATGAGTGAATGTCGCTTGTAATTTTACCTTGCGCCTGCGTAATTTTAGTGGACGAGTCTCTGCCATAGGATTTGTGTTTGGACATATTCGTGGTTGCAATTAACCCAGGAGACAAATGTGACTGGCTAAGTTTACCTTGAGCCCACCCCCGGGGGTACTCCCTATAATGGCCTATACGGGGAGGCTCCGCCCAAAAGGGGTACCTTTTTTAGGCTTTATCTATATAAAAGGGTAGGGATTTCACAAGTTGAGGCATGTAAAAGGGTAAGGAAATCGGTCATTTAGGAAATTAAAGGGCTTTTAATTATAATAGTTCGACTAGACCCCCTTTACGGCTGTATCCGTTTTTTTATTGAGCACTACATGAAAATGAGAACAAAACTTCCTAAAGTAGGTATGTGAAAGGGGTATCTTTTTTCAATAAAAGGTACATAAAAGGGGTACCTTTTCTGCTAAAATGGTAAATGGTATCTAAAAGGGTAAGCGGTTGCACCTCGGAGCGGAGCCTCCCCGTATTAAACTTTGTTAAGTATCCCCCCCGGCCTTGCGCTGAAAAAGAAGTTAAATTAGAATCTTCATTCACCTCCCAAATACAGGAATTTGTAAACTCGTTAGGCTAGCAGTATTGCTACTCGTCTGCCAACAAAAGAGCAATTGGCTTTTGAAACAGTTCTTTGATTAGAAACATTAAGTGAAGAAGAAAATTGACCTCGATGGGGCTCCAAGCATTGAAAAATGCTATTAATCCCGGATCTGTTGACAGTAAAACCGGTTGCTGGAATGTTGCCATGGAAATCAACTGCAAATAAATCCGATGGACTGTTCACATACTTGCTAAGGTTGCCTTGAGATGGACACCAACCCGGTCGGCCATAAGCCACCTGGCGCCTGTCATACAGAGCTCAGTGAGGAAAAAGACAGTGGCTGGCTTATTTTCCATAGAGAACAAAGCCGATTAAGTAAGCGGTAAATATCGCCAAAACCTTTTCGTTATAAATAGCGCCTGTCCTTCTTTATCAACTCATTCTTACGCTGCCAAGTGAAATAGAAATACATGATAATACATATTAGTATAAATTTACCGTAGTCTATTGTGAATCCGTGAATTTGATTGGCTATATTACCGTTTTCTATCAGTGCTGACAGTCGACAGTTACGCATCAGCGCACATCGCGCATCACGTTTGAACCTGATGTAACATGATAAAACAGTTCTTTTCTACGCGTTACTTGACATTTTTTCTTTTTATGCAATGAGACTACGGTAAATTTATACAAAACAATTAGACTACTCGCCCTCGTTTTCTACGAGCGATAGTTAACTCGGCTGCCCCTCGTTGACTATCTGCTCGTAGAAAACTCGGGCTCGTAGTCTAATTGTTAATTAACAGAAAATATTACATTATTGCTTTGACGGCAAGAACTTTGGTAATTATGGTGCAACTCTCTTGACTACGACCAAGGATTTGAGTTAGTTATCTGTTCAACAAACAATCATAAGTAAATCAAGGTGAATGAAAATAACTTAAGTTTTGCCGTTTCTTCTGCATGCCATCTCTTGGAGGAGTAACTGGATGTGCTGCAAGACAGCTCGTGAGATTCTGAATGTATTCATCAAATGGTAGTTTGCAAAGCTTAACCTCTGGCTTCAGATGACTATTAGAAAAATATCTTAGCTCAGTTAAGAAGAAAACGATTTTTTAATTTCTTTTTTTCAGCCCAAGAGTGTTAAAAATCGTACTCGAATTGCAAAATTAGCAAGTCTCGGTACCATTACTGTATAAGCGTACGGTTGTCTTGTTGTCCACTAAATGCCACAACTTGCATCAACAAAGTATAGGTGCACTGTAAAATTTCGTTAATGATTACGTATTGAGACTACCGTTAGTTTGTAAGAGTTTTTGGTGCAGGTCTGTTGGCCTAGATTGTTTTTGCAAGGGAGGGGGGGGGGGGGTGAGTTATTATGGACAGGAACATCTTACATTTTTCATTTTGTTGATGGAATTACAATGCAGGGTCTGACAACATTTAGGTTGAGAGAAGAATGTCACAACGTAAAACGTCCTAAAAAATCTTTTCAATCATAAAATCAAGGTTAAATAGCTACCTTATACCATTAACCAATTTAGAAATATTATCTGCCGTGCACTTTAGAAGAGCGAACAATACAACCCATAGTGGTTTTCATGGAAATCCTTATGGAAATCACTTCTGTTGTCCTGAATCTATAGTTACCAGCCCTATGTACCATAGACTTAAAATTTATCAGTTTACTGAGTTTAAAAAAGTCTTAATTAAATATTTGTTTTCTTCCCTCTCTCCAGGCAATCGAAGGCAACATATTTAGCCATCTTGGATCGCATTCTTCTATTGGACTCTGGCCCAAGGGTACTGTTCGGAATATCAAAGCTCAGATAAGTGCATTCATTATTTCTACTCACGTTATTTTTAACAGTTTCAATGCAAGAAAAATCTAAGAAAAAGATAAACCAGAGGTATTGTTTTGATGAAGAACAAAATTTTCAGAATTAGCGTTAAACAAAAATCGAGAAAACGAGTAATGAGGATATAGATTTTGAGCATGGGATGTATCTAACAGTTACCACCTTGAAGAACCAAATTCTTACAGTTAACATATTTTTTGGACATAGGATGTACTTAAGATTTACCTTTTTGAAGAACCAAATTCTCAGAATTAACATTAAAAACAATATGAGATAACTGGTAATGAGAAAATACATTTTGGGCAAGGTTTGTACTTACGAGTCAACACTCTGAAGAACCAGTTACGTTTTGAGCATGGGATGTGTTACGAGTTGCCGCTGAATCTAAAACTGTCGAATATGTGTCTCTTAATTCTTGTGTTCAAGATATCGTTGAAGCGGACCAGAACCAGAACGACAAACATTTAGATGAAGAGGAAAAGGTAGTAATTGTGTAATTAGTCGCTGCTTATCAATAAAATTAGCACTTTTTCTACCAATTTCAAGTTAATTCAAGAAATGCTTCTTCATGTGAGTTTTATTGCATGAATGACCTGATTAAACTTGAAAGATTGGGCTATGGGCACTTTATAAAATAGTCAGGGAGCCACCAGCAACACTTTGTCTGTCTTGGGATAAAATGTTTCAAAATTTTAAAAGTAAGAGTACTTTGTTCGTCACGTACAAAATTGGTTAAGTCAGTTTCCGTTTTGGCAGTGGCCGAGCCATTAGTTGACAGTTCTCATGTTCAAAAATGTAAGTTTTCAAGTGCTAATAATAAACATACAATTTCTTCTTACTGTATTAATACACTCTCAAAAACTCAGATGATCAGAATAAAGAAATAAAACAACTCTTGGATATTGTCTGTGATTGAAGAATTTTCTGCTATATAAGTCTATTCAGTGTATCCAATGATATCACGTTTCGCTAAGAGTTCCTCTTTTCATCCGTAGAAATTTTCCGATTTTTTGTTTGCTAAAGGTCTAGATCAACAACTCTTATTCATTTTAGCATCCAGTTTATGACATTAAGATGTACAGTACCGGACTTCGTCATTGAGTGGCACCGAAATGTTGACGGCCATACATCCAACTCGGAAGACTCGAATAGCTGATGTCTATAGAAATGTGTTTTCATTATGCGTGGCTCGGCTAATTTAAAAAGTATTCTTGCCGTGCTTGCAGGCATGATGAATCCGTTGGGGCTACTAAACTATTTTACATTTTGTAAGTTATGCAAGAGCCACTCCAAAGTGTCTCATTCAAATTTGCTTTGTAATTTTTCAGTTCTTTCTTAGCTTTATGATAATGAAATGCTCACTATACATCCTGTATCAGCTAAACAAGATACCCAATCATGACGCTGAATCAAGTCGACAGGCACGCAAAGATGACAAGATGAGGCAAGAAAATGATTGTTGCGCTTAAAAAAAATAAAATTAATCCATTTAAAAATAAGTCTTAAACAAAAAATGTATCTCGTCATAGAGGAAAAGCTCAGTTATTTCAAAAAAACACTATTCGCCTTTACGAGAGTACTTAACCGATAAAAAAAAATGGACAATAGCTTTCAACACAAACCCCTTTAAACAAAATAATTTTTCTAAGCCGCGAATTAAAAAACATAGATTTAGTAAGACTAAATAAAAATCTTTCAACTTATAACAGGGTAAAAGAGCAAATAAAGATACTAAAGAGGACGAGCTCTTAAAACCCCAAAAAACATAACATAAAAAAAGTAACAAGAAACCACAATAAAACAAGCCGCAAAGTAACTTATTGTGGCAAAACATGTCGTCCTGTGTCCATTATTTAGATGCCTAAATAAACACATGGCCGGGACCAAGTCTGCGCTCCCTCGGGGAGGGGCAGGCCGGGACCA
>CM042751.1:25407413-25422413 GCA_022496165.2 Catalaphyllia jardinei | reverse complement strand
ATATTTAAAATATCAGCTAGAAGCTCACTTAGTTCACAAATTATGAATATGTTATAAGTGGTCACTAATTAAGTAAAAACGTCCTTTCAGAAAAAGTACGAAAAACATGCCCCCAAAAAAACGTTCCAGTGGTACATACCCAAGCTCTCAAATATTACAGTTTATGCGAAATTTTAAGTTTTCAGGAGGTAACTCAAGAAAAGCTTAAGTATTGGCGAAGTTATAGGCATTTGAACATTAGACGCAAATGATGTTTGCGTCGTTGATCGGCGACATAAACAAATATCTGTGGAATGCGTTTGCAACCAGAATTTTTGTTATACTTTTAATATGAAGGCATTAATAAGATTTTCGTTTTGGACAAGTTTTGAAAAGTTACCATGCAAATTATTTGTTTTAAGAATTTTGAAAATTTTACTGTTATTGCAGCCTTGGTGTATGTCTTAAACTGTGTAAATTAACAAGATGTCTTTCTATTGATCTAACCAAAGGTGCACAGTTGTAAAGAACAAAGACAGTTGTGAAACATACTTAGGAACCAAGGAAATTCCTTCCTATATAAAAGCGCTACATCTCTCCAGAGTTAGCCCAAATCACCCCTTTGTGGCGCTTTGCGGACATGAAAAAATTTGAAAAAATTTGTAAGAAATTCCCTTTAAGGCCTAATAGTTTGAGGCATTGCAGACAAGCATGTAAAACATATTCTTTAATGTGGTGTACAATAACTGCTTAACTCTCACGGTTGAAGACAACTTCTTTTACAAAAGTACAAAAATAGCACACTGATGGAATGGCGCTTTGCGGACATTTTGTCACAATCAGACATTCCTCACTAAAAGACGTGCTGACAGTACCACATATATACGATTTAGGTCAAACTTCATATACGCATTGCCCATACATAGATCTAATTTTGGGATAAAAATCATCTCTAACTCTCGTAAAATGATAGAGTTAGAGAATGATGAAGTCAAAAACGTGCAAACATGGAGCTTCCCGATTTCCGCGTAACCTGGAACACCCACTCGACATAATACCTTTACTGAACTTTTTGGGACGAAATATCTAGTCGTTTTAAAATTACTGGAGTTACTTGCCGTAGCTCTATAAGCCTGTTTAAGACACCTAAAGCCAACATTTGGTCTATTTCTGGGTTTTAAAGCGATTTCCTAACACGAACGGGCAGCAATGGCGAAAAGTGGACCCATTTTTGCCTTTACCAGAATATTTCTCTAACCCAATTAAGCCGAATGCACTCATATACTACAATCACATAGACCTTAGTCTTAGCCGTGCTTTTGCCAAGTTTGAAGTTATTTGTGTATATTGTTGCTGAATAATAGCCTTTTGGAGTTACCAAGAAAAAGTGTCCGCTCAGCGACCCAACAGGAGGAGTGGTAGTAGTAGTAGTAGTAGTAGTAGTAGTAGTAGTAATAGTAGTAGTAGTAATAGTAGTAGTAGTAATCGTAGTAGTAGTAATCGTCGTCGTCGTCGTCGTCGTAGTAGTAGTAGTAGTAGTAGTAGTAGTAGTAGTAATAGTAATAATAATATTAATAAGCAGGAAACCCTACTCGCCAAGTTTGTTTTCAGTAGGGGCCTAAAATCCGTTCAATGTCAACAAACGTAGGAATGGTAAAGATTACGATACGTACACGTTTAGTTTACTGGCTTAAATGGTGAATGATGCAAATTTTGTAGATAGCTATGACTTTTTTCGCCTTTTCTTATTTTCGTCTACATGTCTACTTTGATTAATAGATCTATTCAGGGGTGAAATGCTGGAGAGGGAGGAGTAGAATGGATAGCTAGCGAAAGCCCTTTTTTAGTGTAATTTCTTCTTTGTAGCATTGCGAGTATTTCTCGCAATGCCCCATCGATCCTTTAATCCAGGTCCCGCCCCCCCCCCCCCCCCCCCTTTCCTTTGAAAAAAAATCCTTCTCTTGCCTGTTATACAATCTGGGCGAAGAAAATAACATTTCAGTCTCCGGGATTTCAATTCATTATTGCAGAACTCAAAGCCATGTCCAATAACGAATGAAGAGTAGTTAAACGGACATCTTGCTGCCCCCACGAATTCAGTAACCCTTCATTTCTTGTTTATGTTGAATATCTGACATGAGTTACTGGTCATATAAAGGTCTTGAAAGAAGTAGAAAAAATAACATTGTTAGATTGCCCTAATTTGCCCTTAAATGGACAACAGATATTTATGTTATCCAGATGTCATATTAATTTTTGATATAAGATTGTCCTGACAGATTGTGAATTGTGAACTAAACGTGTAGTTTTCACCCCAAGAATTTGTAGTTGTATTAGTTAATTGAATAATACGTTCTTTATCGTTATCGCCGTTTTTTCTTTTTTTTTGTCATAGTAACGTACTGCTTCTGCTAATTAAAAGACATCATTTGCAGCTATGTATACGTATTACAAACGCTGATAAGGTTCCATTAAAATCAATCACCGTTCCGACGTGTGCATAAACATCTTACCCCCAGGAAACTGATCTGGAAAATTTAACTTGAAAGAAGTTTTCTTGAATGGAACTGAAGCTTTCTTAACCTATATCTGCTTTCCTAAAATTTACGTATTCATGTATTTGCCTGGTTCACTTATTTTTAAAGTGATAATATCCAGGGCACTATATAAATTATCATTGAAATTGTTGAAGTTAAACCGTAATTAAAGTAATTGAGGGCGTGGGAATGATTCGACTACGGTTTATGCGTCCGATGTTTAAGCCTGGGCTGGGTTGTTCGAAAGCTGGTTAACGTTAACCCAGGGTAAAATGTTAAGTGAAGCATTTTGTTTTCTTGTTTAAAAGTGTTTTTCAACTCTAATGTTTGGTGTAGTTTGAGATTACTACAGCTCAAAACTTAACGGCCAACAATATTAACAGACCACTTCACCAAAAAATTATAAAACTGAAATCAAAATTCTGGTCAACCCTGGGTTAGCTTAATCGGACTTTGAACAACCCGGCCCTGGTCTACAAGTGCAATAAAATTTTTATGTTACAGGTTTTATGTGACAAGTACGTTTTGAAAGTGTAGATGGCACAGCAAATATTTCTCAGCAGTTCAAAGTTAAAAGTGCGCCAGTAATGACTTCGAACAGCAGAGTCAGGCAGAAACAAAGCGGGGCTGCTTAGTCGCTCCCGAAAAAAAATGCTTAGGAACATGTTTGCCACATTTTAAGGAGACGAGTCCTCTACACGAGCATTGGTAGCAAGTGACAGCTTTTATCTCTTACATAAACGCTAACGCATCAACTTTTCAGAATAAAAGTTAATTGTTAACAATGTCCATGGTAATTAAATTATCATTTTCAGCAAAGGTGGGGCGAAAAATGTCCCCCACGGCTGGTAAACGAGAACACATAGCATAAATGTTGATCCGAAAGGTAAGGAAGCGGAGGGAGGGAAAGATGTATACTCGCTGTGGTGCTGAAAGCAAGAGGGATTAATATTCATTGAAATATTTCCCCGTTTCTGATTGGTTAAAACCACACTCATAATTCACCACAACCAGCTGCTGTTGACCAGATATTGAACCAATGACGTCAGAAGTGCAGCCCGCTGCAAATTATTCAAATTATTGGACTGGTGACGTCAGAAGTGCAGCCCGCTGCAGATTATTGAACTGCTGACCGAGGAAACCTGGGGAGGAGGCTGGGTTATTTTGGTGGGCGGAAAAACAAAGAGCGAAATGGCGAAACTCCTTTAAGAACGGGGAAATAGTTTGAATGAATAATAAAGTAAATATTGAATTCGGCTTTCATGATATATGCAGAAATTCTTCATATCCTACTCAGCCTCATTCAATAATTGCTAAATATGTGAGACTGTGACCAGTCTTTTATACTGGCGAACAGGTGACACTCTTTAACATGTCACATGACAGACCACCATCGGGTCAACAAATATGTGCCTTGAATACAATAGGTCAATTTATCGACATAAATAACATCATGCCTTGGCTTGATGTTTCTTTTTTTCACATAAAAATTGGACAATACTTTTCATCCACAGGAACAAAAAAGAATTGTATCATAAAAATTGCTCGTGTAGACGAGGCTTTAGTTTAAAGACAGGCGAACACATTTGAGAACACATCAGACATACCTGGTATTTCTCTTCAAAGCAACTAAGCCGTGACATCCTGAATTCTGATTCAAGACGTCCGACAACAGATTTTGTAAGGCATTTTGTTGCGTCGAGAGGGGAAGAAATTACATAATATCGAGTTTTTATTTGTTGAGTTCCGGTTGTTGGATGGAGCTAATTAACCGTTCACGTGAATTTCTATTTTTATTGAGAAAGAGGAAAATTCCATATGATGCACATGCATAGTTAGCTGTTGGTTCTTCTAAACCTAGCATGATGACTATGGGTTTATAATAACCACCAAGAAAAAGGAATGCTCTTTCAATTTCAGTGTTGTCAACGGCAATCTTGGTTTCAGTAATCCTGTTGTTAATTTCACTGAAAATGCTTCCAAATAATTCTTTCATGGAACTACAATCTCCTTCTCCATTAAGGATTGCTTAAGTTCTGTTTCCTTTTGCTGTCACAACCTAATCACCAGATTGTACATTGGAAAATGACAACGAAAATGCTTGAATTCTGAGAAATGCGTGCCTCATCACCATTTGCGTTGATTTGGATGCTTTCAGTTGTGGAGTTTTCCTTTAGGTACTCTTCTACATGTTCCTTGCTCACCTCCTTGAAAGTACTGACTTTTGCCCCAGGAGCCTTTCCAGGCTTAGCTTATCATCTTGGCTTTACATTGCTAATTTTAAATATAACTTTATAAGCCCATCAGTGACCATAGAGGATGGAAGAATCACCCGCATAAAACTTGCCAAGTAGGAAATTAATTTATTCTACTTGCTTTTTTTCTTCTACAGAAATGGAATTATACTTCAGGTTTATTTTGTTTCTCGTTCTTCAGACAAATCACAGGGAAATGTTTGCTTTGTGGCTATAGTGTGTTTACACATGTGTCACTCAACTTTATCAAAAAGCTTTCAATATTTAGTCCAATAAATTTGCTGTACCAAAAAGCAGTTTCAGCCCTTCAGAAAAAAATTTTAATGTCCTTCCTTTGTTTTGGCTGGTTGGGAAAAGCTTTCCTTTGTATTCAACGGTGATGGAGTATTTCTCCAAATTAGCCGCATACTCTTCCAATTCCTTATTTGTATTTTAAGGATATCCTTCTCCTAGACAGTCTTAGTCATTTCTTTGAATACTCCCAGGAGCCCATTACCCCTGATACTCCTCTTTTTCCCTTTCAATATTCTTTTATTTCTTTCTCCATTCATTGATTTCGCTATTTAGTCTGATCATTTCCCTTCGAACATCCTGAGAGGATTTTACTACTCCCTCAAAAATGTGAAATTTCTTGACCCTTTCATTAAGGGCCTCTTTTTCCCTACCTTTTGCTGTCCTGTAGAGGACAGAACCCGCTCTTTTTGCTAAAGCTTTGTTTATTCCATGTCTCTTGGTTTTGTCATCAGTAAAGAAAACTGCATGGTCCCTAATTGATCTTTCTAACGGGGCAACATATAATGTAACATACTCTGTAGGTCAGGCAAAACTGGTCCACTTTTCTCAGTGGGGTCCTAAAAGATTATTCTATGTCATTCTCTTAGCAATGGACAAGGGAATTTGTTTCTTATCAAAACGAACGACGTATATTTAATTTCCGGTTCACTGAACTCAACTTTTCTTGCATATTCACGCATACATACAACTCCTTGATTCCTCCGACTTTTTAAATGAAGCTTGCCAAAATAAGCCAAACTATGTTGTCTAAACGAAGAAAGATTAACTGGCTAGAAGAGAGAAATTTCAAAACGGTAGAAGAAGCGAGATCCATTTCACATGGTTGGACGAACGGTTTTTGAGCGAGTGCACGAATGTTTATAGTTTATTATTTATAGTTTATAGTAATTTTTTATAGTTTATAGTAATTTTTCTTGGACAATTCTGTCCAAGGGGGAAATTTGCATTGAGATTAACCCTATGTGAAGCACTAACCCGTAAGACAAGGCCAAACCACAGGTGTTGGGTTCTTTAACGTCCCTGTCAATCATGCAGGAGACGAGTCTAAGGTTTATAGTCCTTATCCAAAAAGACTTGAACATTGCACATTGTCCTCAATTATTTTAAGACCTAGCCTGAGTACCAGAGGTTTTTCTCGCGCGCGGCGGACGGAAATGGCGACCAAAGGCCGCTGGCACTGCACGAGCGAAAGATATTGATCTGGGCCGGGTTGTTCAAAGCCTGATTAAGGGCGCGTTCGTTTGGTATATTCCGGAATAAGAATATATTCCGGAATATATTCCGGCTATTCTGCTCCTGGGAGTAGAATAGCCGGAATGGAAATCCAGGTATTCCGGAATGAGAATAGCTCCCAAACAAACGCTCGCTCGCATTATTCCAATTATTCTTATTCCGGATTGATCCCAAACGAACGCACCCTAAGTTAACCCAGGGTTAGCGAGAATTTGATTTTACTTTTGTAACTTTTTGGTGAGGTGTTCTGTTTATATTGTTTGCCCTGCAGTTTTTAACTGTGGCAATCTCAAACTACACCGAATGTCAGAGGTGAAAAACTTTTTTAAACAAGAAAAAGTTATGCTGCAGTTAACGTTAAATCCTGGGTTAATGTACCCAAGGTTTAATGTTAAATGAAGCATTTTTGTTTTTTTGTTTTTCTTGTTTAAAAATGTTTTTCACCTCTATTGTTTGGTGTAGTTTGAGATTGCTACAGCTCAAAACTGAAAAGCAAATGATATTAACAGAACACTTTATCAAAAAATGATAAAACTGAAATAAAAATTCTCGCTAACCCTGGGTTAGCTTAATTGGGCTTTAAACAACCCGGCGCTGTATATTATGCATGGATATCATACTGATAGTAAGAGGGAGTATAGTCAAAGGTGATATGAGTGTGGATTTACTAGGTGACGACAGGAGAAACCTGAAAAAGAAATCAGTAGCTGTAAAGCGGCATTTATGGTGGGATAACGACAGACGGTGGGCCGGCTCGATGAAAAATAAAATCTAGTTTGACATGCCAGTTGTTTTATCTTTTAGTCTTTCAAAGGCAGGGCTGTAACCAGAGCAATATTATTATTGAGGAAAAGTCCATGAAAAATTGATGACTGAGGCAAAGTGCAAGGTTTTATTCTCTTCTTAGGAATTTAGTGGCTTACGATGACTACAAACAACAAAAAAAGGGGAAGAAATAACTTAGGCAAGTGTCTCGATTTGCCTGTTTTTAGCTACAGCACTGAAATGAAAATGGGCTAAAACAATTCAAAATTTCCTTTCAATTCCTTTGCCTTTATCGTGAATAGAGCAACTATCTTGTGCGTTAAGTTTTTCGCTGCATTTTAAATAAAACAACATTAAAACCTATATTAAGTGGACACCCTTGGGACCCATTAGCTTACTAGTGTCCGCGCTCAATACAGGATGTCCGCTCTAAACAGGTTCTTATATATTGTACAATAACAGTTAATTATTTACCCTTTTGAGATCAAAGACTAGCTAAGACTGCCCATAGTACGATGTCAAGTCAGTTAATTTATTAATCTGAAATCATCGCTGAACAGTGTTAAAGAAGTCTCAGCTGAACCTTTAGAGATAAAAAGCCCTTAAAATGCCCGCTTATTGCAGGTTTTGCGCAACAAAATGGCTTAATATTGGTGTCCGAGTCCGTTTTTAACAGAGCTAGGTGTTGCTGAATGCAGGTTTATTTCACAGTAGATATGGGAAGAAAATTAAGGAATCGAGCTGGCGTCAACTTAATAGAGGGTGTCCGCTTAATATGGGGTCCACTTAATACATGTTTCACTGTACAAAAATCAATAACAATCAATGAAAATCGATGAAAATCGATACTCACAACTTTCTTGAGCATCGATTTTCATCTCCTTCTGATATAAATCGATTAATTATTATCGATTATATTGTTAAGAATTGATTAAATCGATTATTGGTGTTCATTGATTGGGCAGGCCGGGTCACGATGCATGCCGTTCGACAGAGAGTCTTTATTTTACGTAAAATGTACTACATTACTAACAGTTGTTTGAATAGATAATGCTGCGAAGTATGTTAGGCATACATGTATATGTAGGGAGTCCTGAGTCAGAAACCAATCAGAGAGCTGCTCGGGGCGTCTTTAAAAGCACAAATTACTATATTTCCCTCTGATTTCTCCCCTTCACTCCCGAGTGGAACATAGGGCACCTACAATGTTGCTTCACTAGTAACGTTCTTGGATAGGCTCATGGTTGTAATTCACTCCATTAATCTTCCCTGTCTTGTTCGGTTGAACTTTTCCAGTTGCTGTTGTGTTTTCCTTCCTCGCCAACGCAACGACAACAAAGTGCGAAAATTTGACGGAACTTTGACTGTCAAAAAGTTGCTGCATGCACAAAATGATTCAATCTTTATATTTCTTACCCGCGTGCTTACAATACTAGTACTCATGTTTGGTGGATACAGTTCCATCTTTTTAATAACTATCCGTTTCATATACGCTAATATGACTCGCACTCTGCATGAAACACATACTATGACATGATTTTTTTCCTTGGAGTGTTCATTAAGTCCTCCGCCAGTAGCAAAACTTAAGAAGCGTAAAACATACAGCCACAACTAAGACTTTGATGGTCAATTGCACTACGCTCTCTAGATTTCTTTCTCACAGAGTTATTAGACTTCCCTCTCTACTAAAGTTCCCAGATTTCGCTTGCCAAGGGGCTAATGTTAGTTTTGCTGGCCAGTACGCATAATTGTTATGGCGTTAGTTGTGTAATTAAGTACCCGACTTTCGTGGTCCATCAGTTTTCAGACCATCCTGCAAATGCGAATGGCGTGTACTAAACCGACTCACAGTGTCTTTCTTCATAACATAGGGTGCTCACAAATTTTCGTCTTTCTCTGTATGATTTTAATATCTACTCCTTTTTCCTTAATAAGTTTGATTTCAGTTATTCACAAATGCCCAGAGGCAAATCACGGAAATAGACAGATCCGAGTCAGAGTGTCAAAGAGAGTTTACCACGTCTTGTAAACTATGCTGCCTTTCCAATTATCAACCCGAGAAAATTCCTCCCCTAAATTTGAGCCCATGGCTCCCCTGAATATAAGCCCTTAGTAAGACAAGAACATTTCTTCTGATTGGAAAGCCCCAGACTAAAAAATTGTTTTGCATTTTTCTTAAGAATCTTTCCTAAGTTTATTAATTGATTATAGGGTTCCGACATTTCGTCAAGCGAGTTTCAGCACCCAATATTGTTTTGTGGGTACCTAAATAAAAGCCCTGCCATTTTTGCAATAGCAGTTTTGTTCCAATCATAAGGTAATGTCTTCTTAAGAGACACCTGGCCCATCACAACGACACTCGTCTCCGGTTCCTGTAGTCTGAAGCAACTAAGAGTAATTATATTCCCCCCTGAGTGGGACGTTAGTCCATCGCTGGGTAAGATAAGATAAGATAAGATAAGATAAGATAAGATAAGAACTTTATTACCGTGTCAAAATCTCTAGCGTACAACGTGCGCTAATTGGGGACACCTAATTGTCTAGTAGTGCTAGAATTACTTTAAAAATTACAAAATGCAGCGGCCAAGCATTATATTCTCCAGTATACCGATTAATACACCTAGGTGGATAGGGCCACTGTGAGAGTAAAGTGTCTTTCCCAAGAAGCTAAGACAGCACATTGTTCCTAGCCAGGGCTCGAACCTGGACAAGATTCGAGTACAATAACCATGAGGCCATTGTGACTTTCGCGCTTCCGATAAGGTGCCCGCCAAACAGTCTGCCGAGTGGAAATACGTGCAGAGTTGAACAATCACCACGATTTTACTTTGCATGCACAAAATGTGAAATTGACAAGTAGGGGCACTAAGATTTCCTTTACAATCCTTACTCCGATGACAATGCGACTTCTCCATTTGTTGTATGGTTGATAGTTTTGGGGCACTCAGTATAATCACTTTCCCTGGTGGCATCGATCCTGCTATCGGAACAAAAGGTGCAGCACATCATCCCCTTAACTTTCTCCCGAAATTGTTGGTTAAACAAAGCGTAAACAAAGGGGTTTACTGCAGAATTTAACAGAGCCATTGTGTTAGTGATGGCGACGTTACCAATATTTTGGGAGGTAAAATGCTTTAAAACGTAGGAAACTGAACTCGTCCCCCAAGAGATCCCAAAGATTGAGCTGACAGTTATGACCATCAAAGTGACTCTCTTCCGTACTTTCATAACACCCTGTGGATAAAGATGCATATTTCGATTTAAAAGGTCAAATAGATCAAAAATCTTTAAGCCAGATCATCAACATTGCTTTCCAAATTAATTAACAGTTCACCAAATTTAAAGAAAGAAACCATAGCCCGCGGCAGTGTTCAAATATCCGATCTAATTTAGCACAGATTTTTCTTACGATTCTTACGTTTTCCCTCTAAGTTTGTCTCGGTTGAATAAATAAATCAAGCACTCAAGAGAGTGACTAATTTCAATTTAAAAAAATCGAACTCCCTTAAATATATTCCTCTACGCGTCGTTGTTTGAACTCAACTCTTCTCGGTGTTTGGACATGTGGTCAAGCTCGGTCCTCCGTGTTTGATATGTTCTATCCCGTACCAGTTGCATGACTGTGCAGGCTTAAATTTCAACCCGTGACACAAGACATGACCCGAAATGCTGTCTTAAAAACTCAAATTATAGTTGACTCATACCTTTTGTTGGAAGGTAAGTTCATTGTCGTCATTACGTTTGAACCACAAAGTGTACACGACCATGGAATATAAGCCAATCATCAGTGTTAAAGGAAGAGCAGTTGTGGCTAAAATCCAAGTCAAGCTATAAGCCTTTGCCATCCACTCACTAGGAAAGGTCTCCCCACAGCTTTCGATTTTCTTGTCAAAGTTCGTTACCAGGAATCCGGGGAGGGTGATGATAAGTGAAAAAATCCAAGAGCCAGGTATGATCACCTAAAATCGTAAAGCCTGGTTTTCATATGTCGGGAAAATCCCAGATGATCAGAGATTTTACGATTTGCCGACCATCCCAGATTTTGCCGATATATCGGATATTCGCCAGAGGTCTGTCCCAGATTTTCCCGATGATATCACTCGTGGAGGGAGACGCCATGTTTATTTTTGACAAGGGGACTGGCGCCCAGCAATTTAAGGGATTGGTAATGAGCGAAAGACGGACGCCGACGTTTCATTTTACGGGAATGATCGCCGCCGACCATAGCAGAAATCTGGGCGATTCTCCAGATTTGTCTCCGTTCATCACAGACGATCGGAGATATCTACGACTTCGAGTTTTCATTAGTGGGCAAAATCTGGGATGGTCGGGCAACAGTTTAAATCCCAAACCTTCTGGGATTTTCCCGACATATGAAAACCAGGCTTAATAGAGGAATTAAGAGAAACAATCTTAGTGGTGTTGAAATAATCTCTTGAGGTTTTATTTTTACAAATGGAAGACAAATCTCGGCATTTTTAGGCTCACTTGTGCGTACCAGTGTAATATTCCTCCGTTTACCAGCATTATAAACTAAAACAGATAGTAACAATTTAAACATGACGAAGGATAAAACCTATGTAAGACGAAAGAAATTTGATGAACCTTGCACAATACTCACCTTAAGTTTGCGCTTCGTAAGCCTTCTTTTGTTCCCAAGAGGATACATCACAGCAAAGTATCGTTCAACAGCAATAACCACCAGCGTAAACGCCGAGGAAACTCCACCAAGCCAGCCCAATGTTCCACCTGTCAACAATCTGCATAAAACTTTACCAGCTGCCCCGTCTGGGTGAGTAAAGGTTTTGCTTAGAATGAACTTTGGTGCAAGAAAGACAGCGAAAGTTATGTCCGCCACAGCTAAGTTCACAAGGAGATAATTGATGAAAATCCTGCAGGAGAAAATGTCAGCTTTAGTTTACAAGCGAAAAGAGATCTTATATACTCTTTCAATCAAACGTTTGGGTGCAATAAAACAGCCCTTTTCTAAATTATATATTATAAAGTCGTTTTAACCGATTGCAAATATTATGTGGAATGGCGAGTTCATTTAAAAGACTGAATGGCGCTGTCCAAAGGAAACATAACCTCTCCCAGATGTTCAGCTAGTTAGGGCGCATAATCTTTTGTTCCAATGTTGACGTACCTCATTTCTCTATTTTTCAATATGATGACACAAACAAGTGCGTTTCCAACAATGTTTAAAATGACGAGTATGCAGTGTACCGTTGTTATGGCATCATCGGCAGATTCTGACATTTTGGTTTGATGTGGTAGAGCTATAACTACAAAAAAAATAAAATGCAAATGTAATAATATTAAATATGGAACTACTTAATAAAAATACGGACAGGTCATTTATGGCCGTTTCTCGCGTTGACATGTTTTTAGCTTAAGTATTTTATTAGTTATATATATATCACTTTCAAACTCTTCTTTTACTCTCTGTATTTCCTCGTGTTAATTGGATACATAAATGTGGTAGCTTGGATGGTCATTATTGCTTGAATTTGTTTCTGCCAGATCATTCAAGGGATTATACTGAGAAAATTTTAAATTTTATTTTGCACTTGTTGTTGTTCGTGAGTTCGTTTGCAACTGTCGTATTATCCGATAACAATACAGCCACTTAGTTGGAGTAATTTAAGCGAGATTCAAAACAGGACACAGGTATTTTTGAAATGGGGGAAAGAAAAGGGAAATTAGAGCTCTCGCATTTTTATACTGCTGCTGTTGGATAATTTTAATGTTTTGACTGGTACGCTTCTAACATTGACTTGGAAATGGCAGATGGCCAAACTCCACTCTCTTGTAAAATATTCATACTATCAAAACAGAAAAGTTCGCGCAACATTAATTATTGTTTTGGGTCGATTTTCAACACACGGAGAAGATAAAACCCTTTGAAGCTTTCTAGTGCCAAGCTTCAGGAAGCTCTCAGGTGATTTTGAAAGTGTAAGACATTTAAAATTACTCCTTGGCATCAGTTTGAGCGAAATATATATAAAGCGGCTTTCTCATCATCTGGGCTACGATTGACACGTACTATATTCTTTAAGGGCCATAATGAAAACAAATGTTACCGATGCGATCCAATAAATTGACGAGTTCTTAACTGACTTAATCTTTGTATCTCGCATATATATATATATATATATATATATATATATATTTTTTGTGATGTGTCCAAGTTTATCCTACAGGCCTGTTTCGTGGAGGCTTCAAGCTTCCACTCTTCAGGGCTTTTAATTAAACTGTGCGTTGCCTGCAGTATTTATACATGATCATCTTTCTATATACTTGCGTACAAAAATTCACGAGGTCAAATCAAACCGAACTGAGTAAACACATATGGCAATTAAAGGGAGAAGGAGCTGACTATCAAGTAACATGGAAGATTCTGGGAAAGGCGAGAGCGTACACAAACGTAACAAAAACATGCAATCTGTGTAACTTAGAAAAGTTCTTTATTATCTGTCGCAGCGAACTTGCATCCCTGAACAAAAGATCAGAATTGATTAGTACATGTAGACATGCGAGAAAATTCCTCATAAAGAACGGATAGTGTGATAACAAGCATTTAAATTATCATTTGCATACATTTCTCTCCTTTGGATAATATAGTAGCCTGAGAATAGTCTTACAAGGTACGTAATGAAGTTATGCCAAATCGTCTACGTCGAACTTCAAATAATTCGCTTTCTTCTACTCAATCAATTGAGAGCTTTTGGCAAATAATAGCTATAGTTGTATAACGTTATTACTACTACTCCCATAAAGCTTTCAACATTTTCTTTCGAGCCTCTGTTTCTTCTTAATTATTTTAAAGATAACAATAGTCTCTCTGTTTATCTAAATAGCACGAAAACTCCAGTGTCATTTACCAACGGGATTTAAAGAGGCAGGTCGAAAACACAGTCAAAAAAGATCAACCGAAATGAGGCAACTCTAAGGACAGGCAGAGCCAGGAGATTGTGATAATGTAAAGCATTCTGGCATATTTTTTTCTGATAAACTGCATCTTAGGTGATTACAAGGAATAGGTCCATACGTACAGCGAGCGTAGAGCACCTACCTTTCAGTATAAAGCAGACTGCGTAGATTAAACAGTGGAATATGTGAAGTTCGTTGGTAAAACGACTTACGTACAAAAACCTCTCGTGCTACGTTTGTTAAATCGATTTTATCTTCTCTTTACCCCAGAGTATTGATAATAAGTTATTATCAACATGATAAACATGCGCATAACATTTTGACATCTATCATCAGGTGTTCTTTAGTAGCAAACTTCAAGATGTAAACGATTTCAATCGTCCCTTGACTATTTTTATTACAGCTCCTGACGTCCTTGTGAGATTTTCTCTATTTTCTAACTGACCATAATTCACTCTTTTTGCTCCCCAAATTTTTCATAAACCATTATTGTGAAAGGCTCTCGGGAGGCCTGCAATTTTTTTACGACAGCGTTTCACGACAATGGCTTAGGCAAAATGTAGGAAGAAAACAGATTGAATTATGGGCAATTGGAAAAGAGAGAATATCGTTTTTGTTAAACCTAAACAATATGGAGGGAGAGCTGAGATTAAACCTCTCGCAGTGCGTTCTCTGTATTGCAAAGCCAGAAACCATTCTGATAGGTTATTTTCTAGTTATTAACATATTCAATAGTCTTACCATACCACCATACCGTGCAGCTGTCAATGTCTTACAGAGAGCACGTGAAAAGCTGCTACTTGATTAATATTCACCAAAACTGTTTTCACAACGTTCTAAAAACGGAAATATTTCAGAATGCTTTTAAATAGTGGAAATACGCATAATGTCGTGACTTTAATGGAGCCAGGGAAATTGTCAATAAATCGAAAAAAAGGTGTGAATTTTAATGCAAAAGTTGTCATAAAATTAAAGTTAACATGTGTGGTAAAGTATAATTACAG
>CM042751.1:25380510-25407098 GCA_022496165.2 Catalaphyllia jardinei | reverse complement strand
ATTATTATTATTACTATTACTATTATTATTCTATTTTTTGCCACTCAGTCAACTTCTCGAAAAAACCTTTAAACCACGCAGCTTGTGATGTTTTATAGTAGAGCTATTGTGCGTGCATTGTCCCTAAGAAGAGCCAGTGGTGACAGTCATGAAGATTTACATGTAAGGACATTTTTACGACATGGACATAACAATACTTTAACGCAGAAACGCGCAGAATGGCAAGGCAAGAAAGCACAGTCATCAATCAACTTACAGTAGAATCCCCCGTTGCGACAGCCTCTCGTAAGCGGCCACCTCTCCTAAGGGATCAGTTCCCAAAAGACCAAACGTTTTCAAGCCAAATCACTACATTTAGAACCTCTTTTAAGCGATCACTTTAAAGATAAAAGTTTGATTTTTTTTTCTTTTTAACCTCCCGTGAGCGACCAATTGACAGATGATAGAGAGGAAAATGGATAACTGAGGTGTTGTAACATTATCATATTCCTAGATAACGCAAAAGACGAAAATTTCTCGATAGGACGTACTGACTTTTTTCTCGAAGTTGTCTTCTTATCAACATTTGAAATATGGGTCTCTGCAGTTACCATATGCTAATGAGGCAAAAGTTTTGATGCACTATGGTCCAACCTACACCTGGATGACAATGAGAGGGGCTCCGATGAAATAATAGACAATTTCAAAGATGCCTTCTGCCTCCGAGTCTTCCCGTTATTGAAACTAGGATTCCTTTGAAAAAAATTTGTACCCTAATCTAGGTTATAAATATAGTTAGTATAATTTCAGAGCTGAACAAGGAGTTTCCAGCAATCTGATTGGTCGAGAGGTTCCTTATATGACGCTATATAAACCGCTCCAGGCGGTTTATATAAAGCAACAACAAAATGGCTGCCAGTAGCAGCCGGTTTGCAAATGTTTCCGATGAGGAAATCGCGGCACCTAACATTAGTGCAGTTCCTAAGTCAACGCAGTATGCAACCAAGTATAGTGTTAAAATTTTCAAGCGTAAGTCAGCCTCCTTGAACTTATTAGTTTCTTTTGAAACTATACAAAAAGCAACAGTATCGACTGCTGGAGCTGAAATAGTCAACAAGTAAATTACAACAGGAGCCCATCACTTGGAGCAAGCAACTACCCCACATTCCTGTCGCGGCGTTTTCACAGACCGATCTATTTTTAGTTTGAATTTGCCGCGAATTCTAAAACTCAGTGACCAATCGCAAGTACGGACTTAATTTTTAACTGACGCCATCATTTTACCGGAAGAAAACAAAAAAATGAAACAAAATGGCGGAGCGAGGCGAGGAATCCTCTGATAGTTCTGGTCCTTCTAGTGTAGGTTCCTGTGAAGATTTTGAAAGTCCCTCGCCAAGTAGCAGTTCAGAAGAAAGTGCGAATGAAAATGAACCTGATGCGAGCTCGATTTCACGTCCGTCAGGTGCAAAAAGGAAGAAGAACGATAGCCAGCCTCGATCAACTGGGAAAGTAACAGGAAAACAACAAAAGAAGCACAAGAAACAAGACTTTAGTTTAAATAACGACGAAATAGAAGAGCTGATCTCCTGGATATTTTCAACCCGAGAGGCCGCTCAAGTGGAAGCTGAAATTCGCATGCAAGTTGCCCGCAGTCCACGCGTGAAACTATTTTTAGAAAGGGAACGCTTCACAAAGCACATGCTTAGCGAGGAACAAGAGGCTTATTTTCAGCTTCTCATCACTGGATTTTGCCGCAAGTTTGCAACACTTGCGAGTGACTGCACTAAGCTACCAGATAAGCAAAATAGAAAAGCTGTATTCTCAGCAGCGTGGATGAAATTACTATCAAATTTTCGATCTGGAAAGTCTTCCCAGGAGTGGTTAATTGTTGACAGATTTTTAGTCGGCCAACATCTCAACATCGAAGTGGTCCATGCAGTTATTAGCCCTGTTCATGAATTGGTTTATGCCTGTGTCCATTCGCGTATTCAGGGTCGGAAATTCTCTGATGCAACTTTGGATACAAGAACAACAAGGCTGTGTACAGAGTCAGACGAAACTCTTTACAGATATTGTTGAGCGGCACTTCACAGAATGATTAAGCTTTGAAGAGAAACTTTGCAGCAGAAGAGAGGTCGTGGGAGGGTTTCGCGTGAGAGAAAGGGAATTATGGAGCTCGAACTCGATTTGCTTCAGGATCTTACAATGGAAGATTTAGATGAAGGAAATCTTGTTTTCCCAGAACGGAGCTTATTCCTTTCCTCAGGCATGTAGATGATAATGTGCGCGAGTTCACGTGCGACTCAAACCTAAAAAGGTTTCCTACCAAATTTCTTGAGATGTGTCGGTTAATGAGTTCATGAATGCTAAGGTCGAGAGACCTCAAGAAGGACGGCAAGGTTTTGGACGCAGATGAAATGCTCAGACCTAAACTCGAGTCATACACATTGTCTACCAAACGCAAGTAACTGTGTATTGCTATTTTCTAACTTTGTATTATTATTTGCAACCAAGCTCATGTACACTGACTGTTATGAGAAGAACAAAAGATTATTTAAAGGATTTTAAATTCGACACTACCTCCGCCTCGACTACGCGGCGTAGAAATGCCGTTTTCATATACTCTATTAGCTGATACTGATGTATCAGCTAATAGATCTATAGATGATGATGATCTATTAGCTGATACTGATGATGATGATCTATTAGCTGATACTGATGTAAATATTATTAATATTATTAATAAGTATGATTCTGCCATTTTAATATATTTTTATGATTTTTTATTTATACACGACCCCACAAGCTTGTGGCTTTAATTTTAATCGTGTTTAAATAAAGGTCACATACATACATACTTTTTATTCAAGGTCGTAATATATTTATTATGTACCATGTTTTACAATTTTTGAATAGCTCCTTTACAAAATGTCAGCAATTCGAGAATAGAAACTGGGGCCTAAAAATCATTCATTGATTCTTGACTTGTATTTCTTTAGCTATTGGAATTATTACAATATATATTTCACCCAGTTTAAGGTCCCTAGATCCAGAGTGAGATTCTGATTTTTGAGCAGGCAATTGGCATATTCAATGATAGCTTTCTTGGGATCATTTGCCATTATGATCATGCAGCCCCCATTGCTATTCACATGTTGAAGGCTATCAATAATGGCACAAAGGTCATTGCTTTTGACGAAAACCCCTACAGTCATATTCTGTGAAATCATCACACCGTAGTGGTCTGTATGTAATACCTGGATCACTCCATTGATGTGGTCAACTAAATCCTGAAGTTCATTAGCATTTGTAAATGCAAATATTTGATCAGCTGTTTCTACACTAAATAAATCCCCTACTGCATTCACAACATCTTCTACATCAAGATAAACAGCAGTGTTAAAATACAGATTTCACTGCAATTAGGGTACATGCATTGCTGCCAAACCTATCCCCAATTGTGGACTGGGAAATGCTTGTTGGGAAAGTGAAAATGCAGTGGCAATTTGACTGCCTTTGTAGAACATACAACATTAGCAGCAGCAGTGCCACTAATATTCAAAACCACATCCCTATAACCCTTTTCAGAATTTTTATTCTGTATCATGTCCTTTCTATTGATCAGTTTCCCAAGAGAAGGACCATATGATAGGGCAGACAAATTCCCTCCACTGGAAAACTTGAGGATGCTATAAATTGATTCAATAGCACTTCCATTTATACGGAGTGGACTGATAAAATATTTGCCATTTGGAGCAACATTGTGAAAAAACCAGTCACAGAATGACAGAAAGCCATTGACCACAAGGCGTAGAAGATCCCAGGTCTAAAAAAGAGAGATATAAATATTTAGTGAGGGGTGAAATGGATATCCAGTTAGTTGTATGCTTGTACAGTTATGCAAATTATCTATAAACATGCCAGATAGCTGACTTGCAAGAATTCTCCAGTCTGTTGTTAATTAAAGAACACTTTTCATGGAGGGGATTCGCAGCCAAACCAATATATACCTGCCATGCTAAAAACTTCTTCTGTCAGGCTTTCTTGGAATTGTCTGTGTATACTGCAATCAAAGTGTAGAATAATATTCAGTAAACTAAATGAACTAAGAATTTTTCTTTGAAATATTTCATTTATATTTCAGATCAACTTGTGTTGGCAGGCAGACAAAGTATTTTAAATATAGATCACCTTTTTATCATGCTGAATGCAAGTGGCTTATAGAGTCAATAGAGGTGGCAGTCTTGATTTACTTGCCCTGCTGGCCTTTTTCCCTTCAGTCATTTCTTCTTTTTTACCCAAAATAAGGATAGGGGCCCAGGCCCCCCTGGGCCCCTCCCCTAGATCTGCCACTGCACAATATGTCCCAACTAAAATTAGGGAAAATCCAAGTAAAATTGTGGTATGTCCAAGCATGTTCATATTTACAGGAAAGTAATGAAATACCTGCATTATTTTAGCTGGCCGTACATTCAAACGTGTCCAGTTGTCCCGGTAAACAAAAGCATATTTTAGTCCAGGGACCTTGCGACTGAGTCCATTTTCTGCCCGTTCCATTTCTTGTGCAAACACTGTTTCCACTGTTTTCCAACCAAATTGGTGGTTGTCTTTAGTAAATTCCTTTGTTCCTTGTTGCCTTGAGCTATAGAGTGCAGCTATCATGTTCTTAAGCTGTCAAAAATGAAAAAGAAAGAGACTCATTGTATTGATTGAAAGAAGGACAGTGGTAAGAAATGTTCTAACCAAATTGAAAATTGAACCACGCAGTATAATACAGAGTCCATAGCAGCACCAGATTATACATAAACCCAAAATTAATAATTACAGTGCATGTCCTGTTCTTTTAACCTTTAATGCACTGCAAGTTGCAGACTAGCTGCACTTTGTCTCTTGAATGGGTAGGCATGGTCATGTACAAATTAATGAAGAGTAAGGTTGTTTAGTTGTGTAATCTTCTGTTCCCATAATAAATAAATAATAAATAAATAAATAAATTAACTGCATATATCTACAATCAGTTTCAAATGAGGATAGCACATTTTTCTCTACACCTATATTTTGAACAGATAGATCTTCAGGGTAGAGGCTGGTCTATCTGGTCAAAATATAGGTATAAAGAAAAAAATGTGTGTTATCTTTATTTGTGACTGATTATATATGGATTACGAGAATAAAACCTATGCACATTAAATGCCTGTGACAAAATTATATATATCTATAGATCAAGCAGAAATTACCTGGTGGCTTGGACATATCATTAAGAAAATAGGGTTGTCAACTGGGTCCTCTGGGTTTGAGAAGGATGCTTTTACGAAAAATCTTTCCCTAAGTGTTTCAGCATCAGGTCTTGAAGGAAACTGTGTTCTTGGTTGCCCAGAAAGAATCTTCATTAGAGTCAAGTTTGATGACGCTCCATCGCAGAGAAGAATGAACACTTTAAACTCATAACTGGTAAATGCTTTGAGGGTCATCATTACCATTTCTTGTAGAAAACTGGAATCCATTGAGCTTCCAATGGGAAAATAAGGACAAATCAAATTAAAACTTGATGTTAAGTCACGCCACAGAATTCTGTGCACCAGGCTGTACAGCTGAACTGAACACATCATGTAACACCTTAAGCTCATCCTCTGATGTGCAGAAGCGTGTAATTCCACCTCCTTTCAAGTTCCATGCAACTTTCATCTGGATCTTTATGAGGAAAAAGAAATATGCATGTTATAGTGATTTTAATATAATTTGGAAATGCATTTGAGCCACTATATTTGTGATAATATCACAGCATACAGGATCTCAATAATACTGGGAGCCCCAACTTATAATATTTATTCTCCAACTAAGAGAAACCCAACGTGTGGAAATAGTTCAAGAATGTTGATTGTGTAGTGTACTACCGGTAATCACAATCAAGTTCCGGAGAGGAGAGCAAGCCTCAGAATCACAGACTAATTAATGTTAATGTTTTTGGTTCAGTTTCCTCATGCCTAATTGGCTTATTCCAGTAAAGAAATACTTTTGGCATTCGCCCTTTTCTAAGTTTGACGGTAGATTTGGAACTGATTTTGTTACAAAACAAAACCAATTGTAGTACCATCTATAACCCCATCAGGTGTACATGTGTATGATTTGGCACTTTGATTAACCTTGAAACTGAGTGTAAATTGATATTACCACCTTGACTTCATCCCACATCATGACTCCAACTCCTAATGGTCTGGGATGTCCTTCCTCCTCTCTTTCCTTCTGGAATTTGACATAGGCTTTGTGTTGACCATAGAGGTACTCATCATCAATACCAGCCTTCTCAGAGCCATCTTTTATTATCTGCTTTAGAGTTTTAGAATGTGGCAACTTCAGAATCTTCAGGTCCCTCAAAGCTTGGTATGCTGATGGGCTTCTGTTGTAGACAGCCAGAGCTACTCAACAATAAAGCAAAGAAAATGGTATTTTCAGTAATGAATAGCATTTGAACCGGTTGACTTGACTGACTGACTGACTGACTGACTTGTGGAGAGGCCTGTAAACTAACTATTCTGTCTAAAGAATTATTCTTTCATTCATTCACGCATTCATTCACCCATAAATTATTCATTCATTTATGCATTCACTCATAAATCATTTATTCATTCATTCATTAAATCAATAAATCAATCAATCAATCAATCAATCAGTCAGTCAGTCAATCAATCTGTCCGTCAGTCACTTAATGACAGATTTACCAATCAGGAAGTAAAGAGACAAAAGACTTGCATCCCTGAAAGACAGCACCCAGCATATGACTGCAGATTATTTGTTGGTTTCAAAAAATACTTGCTTGACACTCACTTTTGTCTATTACTTACCAACTCGTATAGTAACTGATGACCATCGATTGCCATTCTTCCCATTCACTATTAGTGAAATGAAGACTACAAGTCAATGCAATTGATTATAATTAAATGTATATTGGTAATCATATGAATGCAAGTGCAATTATTAAGGATTTACACCACTTGTGATATTTGAAAATTTTGTCAGTTTGAAAGAATGTTCAGATATCTTGAGTGGTGTAATTCTTTTATAATTACTCAAGCTTTCATGGAATTACTCCTTTATTACTCATGGAAACAGTTATGAAAGCGTGTTAATCCGCATTGCGAATTAAAAATTGATGATAACATTTTGCCTGCTCTAAGCCAATCACAATGAAATAATTTTCTCAGTCATATAATAACAAATTGTAAAAGACAGGGACTATACTAAAAATTAAAGAATAGCAGCTAGGAATGACAGACAGGGTAAAATGGCTGTGACACATAATTATGTGGCGGCTGAACACTAAAGTTGCTGTAAGCAGAGATGTACATGTAAACAGATAAAAGCATCACATGTGTAGAACAAATTTGCTACGACGAAACTCACCATTGTCCCGTTGACTTTTAAAGAAACTCTCTCGATCTTTCTCCCATATGTCTTTCACGAAGTTTCCAGCTTTACGTCCTTTTCCATCTTTTTACTGGTTCCCTTCCTCGACGATCCTAGAAAGTTCCTCTTTGAATTCCCTTTATTAGACTGAGTTTTCAATCGCCTCTAAAAGCTGACAAAGTTCAGAGGACTGTTGTTGTGGCAATTCGAATCTTGTCTGTTTGTAGAGCTTTCTCGATTTCTTGTCCATTCGCGATCGAAGTTGGCGACTGTTACTTAGCCGAAGGGACTTGCTTTGGGGAGACAAATATTGAATTGGGTAATTACTACTAGGATTTCGCCCCTCCTCTCGTTTAGTTGAATCTAGAGATTGTCTATTATCGAGTGCGCGTTTCGCATATCGTTCGCAGATGAGACAATTCCCACATATTTTCTGCATTCGGTCTGAAGTCGACTTGCGGTAATTACTGCCAGGGACATGCCATACTTTGCAGTTTTTTGAGTACAAGGATGTCCCATTCAAAAAGCATACGTTTTTGGGAAGGTAACCCAGTTCTTTCTGCAAGTCATGACCATCAAGACCAACCAAGCCCGGGCAAAGAACATGCGTGTTTGAAAGCCATTTGTTAGCCAAATTCACAAGTTCCGCGGACTTCACTGGAAAGCTCAATCTTCCGTCTTCTATTTTCCGATGTCCCAAAATTGGGCTATCCAGCCGCCACTCGCCATGCGGATAAATTATAAGTCTAACAGGCTGAAACGGACCGGTACTTGGAGAAAATTGCAGATTTCTAGACTGTTCAATGATCAAGGCACTGGAAGAAGGCGCCGTGGATTCAGCCGGCAACGGAAATAAATCACTATCCACCATCAACCGCACATCACAAAAATAACCTGCACTCGACAAGGTGGAAGCCAAGGAGGTTAGTGTAAAGTTATCCTGAGCCTTCGATGCAAGCTCCTTGTTTTGTTGGGCTTGTTTCTGCGCAATCCTGCAGCGTATAATATCCTTTACGGAGGTCGAGGTGGTCGAGGATGAGGACTCATTCGCATCTTGCTTGCGTGGCTCCTTCTTTTGACATTCTCGGTCATGACCATCGCTTGAATTGTGCCGCTTCATTATTATCAAACACTTTTTACGGCATTATAAAACACAAGAACAATGTCCGAAAAGGGATAAAGTTTGATCAAAAAGAAAAATACGAAATAGTCACTTTGACTTCACCCCGACTCATCGCTGACGATGAGTCACTACGATGGATAACTTTTTCCATCTCTCTGTAAGTTGAAAGTGGCGGAAAGGATTGTGGAAGACTGCAGGTGCTTCTGGGAAGACTGGACGTGAAGAAAGTATGGAATGGAATTTAAAAAATGGAGAGAGAACTGTTGTATTCGGCGTATTTTATTCTGTCAACATGTCCACCTGAGGCCGCCATTTTGTACTTACCGGTGCGTGCTGACTTAAACCGGAAGTGAGCTATTTCGCGGGAAAAAAGCCTTAAAATTGACCGGTCTGTAAAAATGCCGTGACATAGGCTCAGTATGGGAGTTGCACGCTCCTAGTGATGGGCTCCTGATTACAATCGTAACTCTTAATTTACCTTTCACAGAATGGTTTGCACAACAAACCGAATTCAAAACAGAATTTGAGTGCATGGATATCCACGGAATGAAGAAATGTCTTTCGAAGGTTTATTTTTTCGCACGAAATCAAGACGGAAGCCATTACAAGAAAACGTCGTTGTTGTCAATCAGGGCGGCCTTAGATCGTTATCTACGCTCACCTCCACTCAACAAGAAATTCTCAATTTGCTACGGAATTCAGTTTAACGAAGCAAATAAAGCTTTAAATTCTTACTTTAAGCACCTTGCCAACACCGGTAAAATTTCCGGGACAATCCACAAGAATCCTTTGATCACTGAAATTATCCAAAAGTTATTTGAGAGCGGAGAATTGGCGAGTGCAGATACGAAAATACCTCGCGCTTTGCTGCAGTCAACATGGTTTTACGTTTCGCTATATTTCGGTAAAAGAGGCAGAGAAAATCAAAGTCTTATGAAGAAATCCATGCTTCGCTTGGCAGTTACAGCCGCAGGTGAAGAGTACTTTGAACTCAACAAAGAAGAACCAGGCGCAGTGCTTTCCACCAAATATCGCACGGGCGGCCTTGAGGGGACTGAAGATCACGCAGATGGAAAAATATTTTCACGCCCCGGTTCCAAGAGATGCCCAGTTCAGACCATCAAGTCATATCCAACGGCCCAAGGCAGAATCTACAAGGTTTAATCCAGAGGAAGATAGTGTCTGGTTTGAGAGGATGGTGTTAGGCCATAAAACGCTTGACTATATGCTTAAAAACATTCGCAAAGAGCCGGGATCCAGCCGTATTTCACCAACCACTCCCTGAGGGCGACCACGGTCACCATTTTGTCTCCAGAGAACGTGGAGACTCGACAAATAAAAGCAGTTACTGGCCACAAAATTGACGCAAGCGTCCAAAGCTACTGCGAAAGGCCCACCTTGAATCAATTCCAGCACATGTCGTCCTCGCTAAGTTCTTTCATCGACAGGAAAGAAAATACCCCACCAAAAGCCGCGTCCAGCTCCTCAGCTTCAGAATCCAACAGAAGTGCGATGGCCCGAAGAAGTCTAGTTCCACCGAGAGAAATCAGCGTCTCCACCACTCAAAGCGACGAAAACGTTCTAATTTCCAACGGAATTAATCCGAGTTCGATTCTGCCATCGGGGAACTTTCAAGAATGTTCATTCAACATTACCTTGAACATTAACAAGTGATGCGATGAAATTTCTTTCATCCAACAAACTTTTAGCTGCTTTCGTTTGAATTATGTCTTCCAAAGTACTGCTTCGCTGCAAATTCGAGTGCAGTTATTGCTTAGAGACGTCTTTTAAGTTCGTTTGAAAGCTGAAAGTTTACGCAATGCAAAGTCTGTTTGAAGTTTGAGTCAGTGATTGATCATTCACACGCGGGATTCCCGCTAACGCATGTGACCTATGCACCGGAAATAAAATGTTATGATTACCGAATTTCTCTGTTGTTCAGCTCTGAAATTATACTAAAACAATTATTCGCCTCAGGCTTGGTGAATATTGTCGAATAATCCCCTCGACTTCGTCTCGGGGATTATTCCGCAATATTCACCTCGCCTTCGGCGAATAATTGTTAAATGTAAATGTACACGTAATTGGCCACTCCCAATGGGGCTTTTCAGGACCAATGAAAACAAACAATGATAAATAAATAAATAAATAAATATTCAAATAACATAACTAGGTTAAGAATCCCAACTGGCGGCAAGTAGACCAGTTGGCTGTTTACAAGCGTAGCCGAGAAGCTGAACTCGGGGCTACCGAGAGCAACATCAGCTAGCGGTAAGAACGGGATTAGAACCCGCGACCTACGGATTTCAAATCCACCGCTCTAGCCACTCGCCCCGCTGCCTCCTTCATTTTTATTGAGGTAAAGCGATGGGATTCAGTTCATCCAGATACATTTAAGTGATATACAATGTTAAGAGAGGAATCGCATCAGCCTAGCTTAGCTGGTTTTGATGCATGCCGGTGATCTAGCTTGGTCGAATTGGGCAGTCTAGAGTGTTGGTTTTTGTGGAGGGAGGAAAACCGGAGAACCCGGAGTAAAAGGCGAAAACCAACGACAAACTTTGGAGCAATAACGATAAATATTAGCTAATAATATTACCTTAGATGTGGGACTTGGTCGTTTATAGGGAAATTATATGGTCTGGGATTCCTTTACAAAATGGACCAAAGAAAAGGTCAATACAACCACATGTTTGTTTTTGTTACACCACTGAGGCATTTGACACGCTTGAAAGCTTTAGAAACCTTACCAATATCTATAATCTCCTGATGACAGGAATAAAGTTAGTCCTCGGCTTCCTCACTTTCCTCTCTTGAACAATTATATAAGGATAGAAAAGCAGTGACGCGAAAGCTCACAAAAACTTGCGTACGAACGGCCATCTCCCTGAAGAAATGTGTTATTACTCATTTTTTGTTGCAATTATAATTAGTTCGTATATCACACAATACGAACTACTGATATTCCTGGGTTCAAACCATTTACTATGTTACGTTCACTTAGACGACAGAGCGATCGGCTTGCGAACAACTACATCAGTTCGGTAAGTACTGTCAGACGAATACGTCAACAACACTGGTTCAATCACCGCTGCGAAGACCACGGTCTCGTTCCGGCCGGACTTAAACTTTGAACACACAAGAGGCCATCCAGATCGTCAAATCCACCTGTAGACGTCTGGTCAATGCGCAGATAAAAGACTGTCACAGAAGACTCAACTACTGCAACAATAAACTACAACAACAACTTGATAAACTTAAACAACTGTTTCCGACTAACTTACTTGACACTGTTATGACAATCGCCGACAGGCGAGCCGACAAAACCAAGGATCCGCGTTCGTACTGACACGGCACTTGTTAACGACAAACAAACTTACGAAGAACTTAAACGCGACCCGACGCCAGCACTTCAACGTAAACTTAACAGCAAAATACTTACGCCTAAAAAGACTGACGCTATTGACACTCAACGCTACCATCGACTGAGGTGCTCAGTACCACAACCACCTAAACTTTACGGACTACCAAAACTGCACCAACCTGGTATACCTTTGCGACCTATAGTCTCATTCTGTGGGTCCCCTACGTATCAACTGTCCAAACACTTGACTAACATACTGCAACCACTAGCTAACAAATCAAGACGCAAACTACAATCGACGGAGAACTTTATTGACGCTATTAAGACAGTGCAGATACCTGACGACTACAAACTTGTGTCTTTTGATGTGAAATCATTGTTCACCAGTATTCCACTTCAATTGGCGTTACATTGTACTGAGACCGCTATGCAACAATCCACAGTAAACTACCGTTACTGACAGAAGACATTATGGACTTACTGAACCTTTGCCTTACATCTACTTACTTTCAGTACAACGGTAAACACTACAAACAGTTACATGGAACAGCCACGAGGTCGCCTGTTTCTGTTGTTGTCGCAGAAATTGCGATGCAGCACGTAGAGGAAAGCGCCCTTGCAACTTCCGACAAACAATACCGCTCTGGTTACGCTACGTTAACGACGAAATTAACGCTTTCCACGACTACCTTAACGAACAGAACGCCGACATCCAGTTTATCAAAGAAATCGAAGAAAATGGAAAACTTCCTTTTCTAGACTGTTTGTTAAGCCGTGACAACAACGAACTGCGAACAACAGTGTACAGAAAACCAACGCGTACCGACAGATTACTTGACGAATCATCCTACAACCCGACTTCACACAAAGCCACCACTATAAACACTTTGACGGGACCAACGCAACTAGTTTGTGATACACCGGACAGCTTACGCGAGGAAAACAAATACCTTGAACATGTTTTTATCAAAAACAGCTACAGCTCTGACTTTATTAGACGAAACATTTTCCGACCTACTGAAACTGACGCAACGAACAAAAACCCGACACCTGTTACTACAGTGACTGTACCTTACATTAAGGGCACTTCTGAGAACATCTCACGGATCTTACAGCCCTACAACATTCGTGTAGCCCACAAACCTACAACCACGTTACGGCACTTACTGACCAACGTTAAAGACCGAGACGAACCCAACAACAGACAGCGAGCTGTTAACAAGATCAAATGCTCCACTACCAGGCTTCCTACATTGGTGAGATTGGCAGAAACCTTAACACGAGACTGACCGAACACAAACGAGCCACGAGAAATGGTGATGTCAACAATAACATTGCTGTGCATCATCAACTGACAAACCACAACATTGACTGGGACTCTGCTCAATGCTTAACTTACAGTACAAACTATTTTCAACAACTGACTCTGGAAAGCTGTTACACTAACTTAGAACAAACGCCTCTTAACAGATGTCAACAGCTACCGGCACCTTACAAACGACTTATCCCCGACGAAAACGAAACCGACAAACGGACTTCTAACAGGCCGACTTAATAATTTTGACTAACAATAGACGGACTCTAACAGACAATTTGACTAACAAAAGACGGATCGTAACCGACCAATGACTGATGACAAACTTTACACGAGTCTTTCAGCCAATACCATCATGGCTTAAATGACCAATCACGGACCAGACTTATAACATCATTGACTGACAAACACTTGACGCTGAAGATGACTTCCGCTCAGGTTATCGAAACGTCAGTCACCAACAACAGTTTTTTTTTCAGAACTACACCCAACTCAGACGATCACACAATACGAGCTATTATAATTAGTTTTAGCTGACAATGAATGCTGAAAAGTCGTTACTGTTCCCATACCTAGTTTTAGCACTGAACTAAATGAACCTTTATTTTTCAATTTCATAAAACGATGCCTCATGCAATGAGCTTTTTTTTTCAATTTATTCACCATAAACTGATATGGTGGCATGCTTGGCCATTCACTCCTTGGATAGTATCGCGCGTGCATTAGTTCAAGTTACCGTATTGCAATGGCAGAACCAACACTTTAGAAGGAGAATACCGTACTTCTACACTTTTGTCTTCCGGTTAAAGGAACTATGCCACGCTTCACGCATCTTGACAAGTTTACCCTAAATACAATATTTTTGTCGTTTGTAATTCGTGTTAATCTTATCCATTTTTAACCCGACCACAGTTCTTGTTCCTTAAGGTTTCAATTGCGGCCCACCCCATGCAACCCCTCCCCCTTATTTTGGGTAAAAGAGAAGAAATCAGAGAATGAAGAAAAGCCGGCAAGGCAAGCAAAGCAACCCCCCTCCTCTTCCCCTCCTTGACCCAAGGGCTGGACCCGCCACTGGGTTTGTCATTATCTCTTTGGTGTTTTTTATCTTAGTAAACAACTGTTTTCAGGTTTCCTTCAATTTACCATGAATGAGCACTTACAAGAGAGGAAGCAGCGCACAAGGTGCGCTCGAAGCTCTGGGATTTACAACGAAAAATAGCTGTCCATTCGTCGATTGGACAACCCTTTAATTACGGTCGTGATGTCCCCCAAACAGTGGCGATTTGACATCCAGCCGCCGTAGAACCACATTAGGATTTATGAAGAAAAAGATCGTTACTTTGTTATATTAGTTGTTTGTTTAGTAAGTAATTTAGGCCTAGATTATACTTTAAAGTTTATTCATACGAATTTAATTTAAATTAAATTCGTCGATCAGTCGACGATTAGTCGACGGGTGACTTAGACGTCGAAATTAATAAGACGAATTTAATTTTTTTAACCGAGCCTTCCGCATTTATCTAACCAGCGGCAAATTCAAAAAGGAACGCATGTAATGCGCAGATTAAACTAGGGTACCAGGGCGGGAAAACCAAAGCAAAATGCGAGGTTTACCAAAGCACCTGCAGTAGCAAATTGCACAAGGCAGGCAACTGCTACCTCAGTCATCTGTTAAGCCCTAGACGATGACAGCGCTATAACACTTTAGCTTAAGCGTTTTACAGTAAAAAAAATAGAAAAAACAAATAAATGTGCTTTGGTTTGGTTTGGGTGTATCAGGCGAGTTTGGTCCCTCAAGCCATCATGTGTTATTGTTATTATTATCGTTATCGTTATTGTTATTGTTACTATTATTATTACTATTATTATAGTACACTAAACAAAATAACCCAATTTTGATTGGTCGAGAGCAGTACAATTAATCCCAAATTGTACTCCTTAAGAACAAAGGAGACTTTTGTCTGCGCATGCGCGAAAAAGTGAATTCACCACTTTCGTTCATGCATTGCGAGAATGCACGGATTTTGGTGCTGTTGAGTTTGACAACAAACCTTCGAAGGAGAATCATTCTTTATTTGTTTCTCAGTAAGTCATGTAAAGCATGTTACCGTGAAAAGCAATTCAAAGTGAAGAGAAAAATGGCCGTTTCACAACGGTTATAGCAATAATCCGCTTTTCGTGCACACATGTCATCGACAAAGATGGCGATTTCCTGGCAACAAAGGGAAGGGAAGCAAGCATTGATTCGTTTTTGCAGTACTCCGAAGAGCACCACAGACCTTATTCCATAGTAAACAAAAGGAACATGGCTACTGTGGTAAGTAAAACGTATTACTGGCTCCTTGAGCTTATATTTTAAACTTTTCTTTTTCTCATCTTGCGGAGATGAGGAAACCATGTTGTTCTCATTTTCGATTTCAAAGTGTGGTTAAAAAAGATCGTCTCACCATTCTATTTTGCGTCAGTCCTTCACTAAATTCGAGTCCAGCATTGCTATGAAGTTATTTTTTTCATATCCTGGGTACCTTTGTGGTTTTGAGTTAATCCATTTCATTTTCAAGTGAAGTGAATGTTGTGATCGATAAATGGACTTTTTGTTTTACCTCAAAATCAAAATCTGTCTTCAAACCTCCGAGACTTTTGTGTTCCTTTGTCATATGTGAATTCCCATTAATGGGTGACTGTTTAATGTGTACACTATGCCCTGGTAAAATTTCGTACCTGGTTTCCCGTGTTCCGCTGTTTACTGTTTGTCGGATGAATGATTCGAGGTCGGAATTCAATTCACGAATTTCAGTTTATAACGCTTCGCGTTTTACAGCTCCTAAAATGAGCGGCATTGTTCTCCACTATTGATGAAAAGCATTCATTTGATTAAAGTTGAATGAAAGTTTGCTCCAGCCAGCCCTTGTTGTTATAAACCTTATCAAACAAAATATCCCCGCATTTTATTTTGCTACACTCGTTGGCGACCTAGTTTTATCGGCCAGTCCAGCTTGACAGAGCTAACGGTTTTGTGAATATCCAAAAAACTAATTTGTGATATGGAATCGGCTTTAACTAATGAAACTACAGTTATTCTGCTACAATTTAACGTATAGAGATAAGGATGTTTCCGGTGTTCTGGTTGCTCAAAATTCACCTCGAAGATGGATCTTCCACGACCAAAATTTGCTTCATTCGACCATAGCGTGACATCAGTTTGTCACGAACTATCAACCGACTCGAAAATAATTTATTGAAATTCATAACTTTATTTTTGGTTTAGACGCTGTGAAAAATGTATTTTGCCTTTGTTGTCTTGCAAAATTGAATTAAGCGTGACATATTATGTAAACTTATTTGTACAAAATAAGGTAATAAATTTGTAGTTTCCTCAACAGTTTCTCCTTAAGTGTTGACTTCTTCAAAGTTAGATATGTGGGAAACCAGATGTGGTGCTCAAAAATTGTTTAGGTACATGGAAAATATTACTTTGTCAGTCACTTGTCATTAGGCTTCTGTACATTATGCTTTTATTTCCCCACTAAATTGCTCCACCTTAGTGTTCCATTTTTTCCACTGAAATGCTCGGTTTCAATAAAAAATGTCACTAAAATGTTTGGTTAATGCTCATACATAGTGGTTTTAAATTTTCAGAATAATATTAATGTCTCGACACAATTAACAGTTCAGAGTGCTTAACAAAAACGTATACTTATTATAACAAGTTAACAACAACGAATGTAAAATTAATACACCAGACGATAATTCTCTAAATGTTCTGTTGTTCTGTTAATCCTTTGTCCCCTTTCGGTGATACTTAAATGAAGAGGACAAGTTTGTCTTCATTTTCCTGTAAAAAAAATAATTTTTATTTCTATATTCTGTGGAAGAAATATCAATTTTCCTGAAAAATGTCACTACAATGCTTGAATAATGCTCGATGCTTTTGTCTCCTTGAAATGCTTGAAAAATGCTAGCATAATGTACAGAAGCCTACTTGTCATGAGGGAGACAAAAGGTTTCTCTTTGTGGCCATTCCTACTTTTGATACTGGATCATTGACTGCATTTTTGACAAGTTTTGTTTGTTTTTATGGCTCTGAAAAGAGTGGTTCAAGTGATCCTAAAAAAACCATTTCAATACTAAGTGGTCACTATATAATGTTCAGTTTTACAAAACAATATGGCTTACTAATCTCAGAAGAATGTTATAGCCTCAATTGGATGGTGGTCCAAACTGCCATCTGAGCATAACTCTATTTCTATAGCATGGATGAGATGCCGGTCCATTGCAGGGTTACCCCCAGTATTAAATTCAGTGCAACCCATTTATACAACTGGGTGGAGAGAAGCATTACAAGACGTTTGGTAAAGTGTCTTGCCCAAGGACACAATGTAATGACCCCTGCCAAGGCTCAAACCTGGACAGCAATTTGGAGCCCAGCGTGCTAACCGTCTCCGCCTCCGCTCCGCCTGAAAGGGGTACCTTTTTCAGGCTTCAGGTATATAAAAGGGTAAGGATTTCACAAGTTGAGGTATATAATAGGGGAGGGAAATCGGTCATTTAGGTATTTAAAAGGGCCTTTAATTATAATATTTCGAAGAGACGCCCCTTATGGCTGTATCAGTTTATTTATTAAGCACTACATGGAAATGAAAACAAGATTCCCTAAAGTAGGTATGTGAAAGGGGTACCTTTTAAGGGGTACCTTTTCTGCCAAAATAGTATATAAAAGGGTGAGGGGTTGGACAATGGCTGTGTTAAAAATCTATCAACCTGCACTTGAACATTATTGAGTTACTTCACATCCATTTATCATTCTTATCGCATATAAAAACAGCAACCAAACAATATATATATTCTTGAAAGCAACAACAGTACCTACAAACAATACTGTGTGAAATGTTTCTCTGAATAAGGAAGGGTAAAGTGCTATCCATAAAGTTTCTCTGCTTTCAAACACAATAGTCCTAATTGTGTTGTATAAGGGAATGATAATTCTAATTATTGTTATGTCAAAGGGATACTTGAAATCGGTTAGTACAACAGCTCAAGAGCTTTCCCTCACTTTATGTGTACTTCAATGCCATTTTTGATGTAACTTTTCGATCTTGCAAATGTCCATAAAAACAGAGAAAGATTCAGAGTGGTAAGAGAAATTTCCTCAGTAACATCACATTGATTTTCAAAGACAACAACAACAACTTTATTCACCCTTATTGTATTCACCCTTAACTAAAAGGGTGTTGGCTTCATAAAGGCTAGGAAGCCAATAAAATTGATTTTTATCTATTACAGAATGATTGATACCCGTATCATGTAAAACGATATAACAGACTCCTTTTCACTATAACAGTCTTGTTAATTAATTAACTTACTTACTTGTTTTAGCACCTTTTGTGAAACGTTTAATTTTTCCACCCAACAAACGGCAACAAGAAGCAGAAGAAGCAACGAGGCAAACAGTTGCTTGCCCAGTGAAAGCGAGAGCGGTAACCTACGAAACGTTTGAGCTTTATCACCCAACATTTTCCTGCCATTCTGAAAAGGACAAACTAAGAAACCTCCCACATTTTCCTGAAACTCTAGAACAAGCAATAAAGCAAAGTCAACCTGAATTCGCTCCTTCGGACGCCATCTTTGTTTTTAAGATTTTCGGCAGCGCACGCTCAAAAAGAGTCTGAGTACTAGTGTAACAAATTAACCAATCAGACAAAAAACTCCCTTGCTCTCCGTAAGAGTACCTATTAAGTTTCCATGGAAACGAAGCGTACGCACAATCATCAGCGGCAAATTTCAACGTCAATGTTATGATCAATAGACACCTGTCAAAACAAGGCATCTGCTGACCAGTAGCAAGTGACCATATCGAGGGCTCAGGTGTACAGCTCATCGAGATCATGTGTTTTTTAAGTTGACCGCTGCCCAAGTGCTGGTTTTCGATTGGATCGCGGGCTCATGTCAGGTTACCTTGTTGAAAACCGGGCAGGATTGTGCTAACTATTGTGCTTTGATTGTGATTGTTCAAACATGCATGATGAAAAGGCGAAGAAGACAGGTGAGTTGCCGCAATTCGTGCGTGATTTTGGTGACTATGCATGTAAATTGAAAAATTACATCATTCTCTCACAAATCGTAGTTTTGTTGAATGTACTATAAATAAATAAATCGCACGACCTCGCACAATTCGTGATTAATAGATACTCGTGATTTTGAAAATTCTCAAATTACTCTCGCGTAAAGGCTCGTACAATTTTGGGATTTTTCAAAATCACTCGTACCTATTATTACTCTTATCAGTAGACCGCGACACCCAGGAATTTTTTGCCGCCTTCAAAGCAACGTTTTTGATGCCGCAAGTTTGTTTCAAATCAATCACGTGGTACATTGAAATGCACCACGTGGGGACATTTTTCTTGTGTCGCGTCATGACTTTTTCGTACTACGTGATGTTCGTTCGCAACATGTTTATCTTCAAGAGGAAAGCTTATCGTGGTTTTTGTCTGCCATAGAACTGTCAGCATGGCCGCTGTTTATCAGCTGAAGATAAAATATGATCAGGACAGATTCGGAGTGGTTCTTTTAGACGCAAAACGCCCGGTAAGCTTTCCTCTTGAAAATAAAGATGTTGTGAATGAACATCACGTAATACGAAAAAGTCATGACGCCACACAGAAAAAATGCCCTCACGTGGTGTATTTCAATGTACCACGTGATTGATTTGAAACAAACTCGCGGCATTAAAAACGTTACTCTGGAAGGCGGCAAAAAATTCGTAGGTGTCGCGGTCTACTGGGAAGAGTAATAATCACGAATTGTACTCGAGGTCGTGCGATTTCCTGTACTTATTTTGCCGAAAAGGTGTTTGAGCTAAAATACCCGTGGCGAGACCAAACAGCCTGTTTTGTTGGAAAAGCAATGGTTCGATATTTACTGCAAATCTCTAAATTCGGCCAAGTCACCACGGTATCATCGCCATATCGATTCAGTTATTGGACATCGCAGGGTATCAGGACAGTAGAAACAGCTTCTGATCGCATGCTAAATGTATTGTGAATTTAGGTATGTTTTTAAATCCAGCTACCATCCAGCAGAATTGTCGCGGCTGATAATGTTGGCCAACCTCATGGTAGGAGGCTCGGGCCTTGCTCGGACCTTGCAGGGTGAACTCTGGCTCTAGACGAAGCCTTACAGGTTATTGTGCTCTTGATCTTCTCTCTGAATCGTTGGTTTAGCAGAGCGTATACAAAGGGGTTGACGGCAGAGTTAAACATGATCATCGTGTTTGAAATGGAGTACACGGCTGCACCAAACCTGTCTGTGTTGAAATGGCTCACGATGTAGACTATCGAGTCGGTTATCCAGCATATTCCAAAGATAACACTGACAACAACAACGGCCAGTGTTACTCGCTTCCGTACTCTTAGCACACCCTGTTTACAAATATATACAAACCTAGATGAGTTCCCTGTCAAGATACATTGTCATTACTTACGTCCATAAAGCTCTACTCTGATGTACCTATAAAAATACTCCTACCTTTAGTTGGTGTGTAAGTGCGCTGTCGTCAATCTGTTTGAACCAAAGAGTGTATACGACTCTGGAGTAAAAACCAGCCATCAAAGTTACAGGAATAACTGCCAAGATTACAAACCACGCAGCATTGTAAGCTCTTGGCATCCACTTCTCGGGCCATTCTCTTGCGCAGGTTCCACTTTCATTTTCGAAGTTCACAACCAGGAATATAGGGATGTTCACGATTAAGGAAAATATCCAAGCGCCAGGTATAAGCACCTAAAATTATTACAACAATCCTAGTGAATAGTTGTTAAATTATGTTGTTGATGTTGTTGTTATTGGCTATTTACAAGCATAACGGAGATTTGAACTACTGTAAGGTATGCCTAGATGAACCCCTAAATGAACCCACGAACTTTCAAGTTAGACTGCCTAATTACTCGGACAACCTGCTTACACATCCTCTACCGTGGTCGCCAGTAAATCCCGAAAGTAGCGATCTCCCCAAAGGAAGCGACCCTCGCGAATATCCAACGATTATTCGCATCATGCAATAGGGGTGACATAAAATTAAAAGCACCAATAGCCAAGAACAGGATGCAGCTATAGTGGGCCATATAAAGTTGCGACCCCGGTGGGGAGGAAGACTGGGAGGGGAGAGGGGTCCTAGGTTTCTCAAATGAGTAATGAGACTTTTATACAATTAACCATCACCGGTAATTGATGACGTTATGCATTTGATAATATCAACCATTTTGTATCGCCAACTTGGATTTCACTTGCAGTTTGAGTGAAAAAAAAAACAAACAAACAAAACAAAGAAACACGAAAATAATTTGTATATGCTGGAATAAGCTCTGATAGGCCTCTTGCACTAAGAGGTCACGAAACCAATGCCTCCCTTAAACAGTGAATTGTAATCTTGCCGATGCCAAATGCCGATGACAAAACACATGAAAATTATCTTACACCCAAAATTTGAGAGGAAACGCATTTAAGGGAGATATTTTATGGTACTTTGATTTTTCAACAAATTAGTATGATTTGCATTGGCCGCCATGTTGGAGGGCATAATCTTGCCCTCCAACATGGTGGCCAAAACTAATTTTTTATCCTGATATATCTTGTTTAATGTTTGACAGTTACGTTCAGATGTGCTATAAACGTTACCACATCATCTTGAAGTTTAAGTGCAAAATTTGTGTCAGAAAACGGTCGTTCATAATTTTAAAAATCAAGTTTTAGTCACGTGACCAGCTACGGACTTTCTCATTTTAAGCAAATGCGGGTGCGGGTTTGAAAAACCAAATCACTATTCTTTTGTTTAAGAGATGACCCACTAATAGTGTTTTGAAGGCAAACTCATGTAACTTTCATTATCATAAAAACGATGTCACATGACCTCTTAGTGCAAGTGGCCTATTTACCACTTACTCATTTACTCACCATCAGTTTACGTTCGGTTAGTTTCCCTTTGTTACCAAGAGGGTACATCACAGCGTAATAGCGTTCGATGGAGATATTAGCTAAAGTAAAAACAGATGAAGCTGCTCCGACCCATGCAAAGTTTCCACCCGTTAACAATCTGCATAACACCGTGCCAGTCACACCATTGGGGTGCGTGAAAGTGTGGCTCAAAATGTACTGTGGTGTAATAAACGACGCGTACATGGTATCTGCCACAGCTAGGTTGATAAGGAGATAATTGATGGGAACTCTGCGGTGATAAAGTGAATTTACCTTAATATTTCAAATGAAGAAATTATAAAACTAGTTTCCAGGTCAGGCAATGTACTTCAACTCGGCAGGTATTTCAACATAAGAGAATTTATCTTTTTCAACTTGTTACGTTTACAGATTTGCTGTTTGGGATTTTTAGGTGCAGAAAGCAATCCGGCTATTTATGTTTCAAGACCCAAAGTAAAAATTTTAATGAACAAGTGTCCATGTTCCTCTTGAAGATTAATCCAGTGCAAGTACGTGCCGTCGGAAAAAAATATATATATTGTACACGTATTGCTTTCTGTAGATATATAAAACGTTACTTGCGTTATTTTTCTTGAATCGCTGACAACCTGACAATTTTTGCAGTATTCATTTACTTCTTAATCTGTGTGCTTATCTCTTCCGTTTGTTTCTTGCATTTGCTGGCGCATAGAAACAGTCCTGCACGAAATTCTCAAACCTCAGATAATGCGGAGTTACCTGACATTTGCGCGCGAAGCTGTGATGTAGTATTTTACCTCGTATATGCATGTCGATTTTATAGAATTCCACACATATAGTTGCTAGAATATACAAGAAAAGCATAATTTTTCCAAAACTTTTTTTTCCCCATACTTCTTTCTAACTAACCTATCCAAGTCTCAAACGAGCAAATTTTGAGCCGCTAAACCATCGTATGCATTTTTGGTTAATACGAAGTAACTGTTACGAGTTTACCTCATATCTCGATTTTTCGTTATGACAACACAAACGAGTGCATTTCCAAGGATGCCCACGACAACCAGAATGGAGAGTACGATTGTTGTACCAACATGAGTTGAATCAGACATAACTTAGCTTTTAGTGTGCGGCGCTCGTCTTAGCTGTATCTACAATGAAAAGGTAGAAAATTATGATCTCATATATTTAACTGTCCAAATATTTAGCTCTAGTGTGCTAATTGTAGATACCATATTAAAACAAACAAATATATTAAATGGAACAGTGTTCTTAATAACTGGTTAGAGGCTGACCATTTGGCTATCTAAAAATCGTGGAATTCAGGAATATCGAATGCATTTCATCCAGTGTCGTAGGAGGCAGATTAATAATGTGAATCTTACGGCTTCTCGAAAATAGTAAAGTTATGAAATCGGTATAAACGTTGATAAAAAACGCACTAATAGCCTAATAATTGCAAAATTCATGATAATGATTAATCAAGACATGATCGGTCACCTCGGTTATACACACAACTTAAGCGTTGTGGAATTAAAGCCTAAAAAAATTTAGGCCAGAAGGGGATTCAAACCCATTATCCCTGCTATACCAGTACAGTGCTCTACCAACTGAGCCTTCAAGCCAACTGAAAGCTGGTCACATTGTGAGTTCGTAATATACCCGTAGATGATGAAGAATGCAAATGAATGTATGAAAGATAATATACTTGAACTTCAGAGATAGAAAATATGAAAATATGATTGATCATCGCAGAACTTAAGTAGATGTTTAATTTCACAACTGCGTAATTTGTGTGTGTAACTACGATGATCAATCACGTCTTCAGGTTTGCTGCATGCAGTTCAAATATATGATGACAGCAGTTTCGAAATAGAATAACAATTTTTTGTTCCCACGGTATTGTGCAAAAGTAGTGCAAGCAGTAATCTTCGTGTACTGGCATGCTTGTGATATTTCGGCGATATCACGGAGAAATATTGTGTATATAAGTGACGCTTTGCAACGAAAGTAAGGAGTTTAAAAAACCACGACGCAACGCCGAGGACGGAGTTTACCCCAGTGTAAAACCCGGTGAAGTTTTTCTTTGTTTTGTTGCTATTGTTAGGATGAGGGTCTATTATGTTGACTTCTTTGTTTTCTTTGTTTTCCGTCACTGGTGAGTGTCACAGGTTTTTACACCGAGGTTGAGACCAAGGACGATGTCGATCAAAAATGATTTTACCTACAAATGTTGTGACACTAACATCATTTTCCTTTGTTTGGTAGTGTCAAAACTATCACTAAAGTTGAATATGGGACAGGGGAAACATTTCAAATAATAATAATAATCGTTATAATAATAACGACAATAATAACAACAACAACATGCGAATATTCGGTAAAAACAATGGGGACGATATTTTATTTCTTACTTTTATTTTTTCTTTTCATAGTAGATTTCCAATATTTGAACTTAATATCTTAGATCTTATTATCTTACTTTTGCCATATCAATGTTGATTCTAGAGGATCGATTGAAATTTTCATGCAAGGAACACGATTTCTAAGAATTATGTACTATAGCACTGTATTTCTAGTTTTACGGTCAAGTCTGTCACAACAGAAGAAAATAAATTGATCTTGAAGTAAGCCATTTAAAAGTAATTCTACCATTCCACCAGTATTGTTTTTCAATAATAATAATAATAATAATAATAATAATAATAGAAATTATGATGATGATGATGATAATGATAATAATAATTATATAAGTCACGAGAAGTAGAGAGTTCAGCGGTAGAAATGAGCTGCCCATGGGCGGAGAACAACAACAAAAAAAGAAACAAGAAGAGAGGAGCACCAAGTATGGCCCTCTCCGCTGGAAACTTAAGCAGCAGTTCCCAGGATATCACATTCGGCAATATAACATCATCATAGATGTCCTAGAATGGTGGTCCAGGGAGGTAGAGGAGGCTATGACGGAACTGTTCGGGGCTCGAGGAGGAGAGATTCTTCTCCAGATGTAGAGAGTCGTCATCTTGCACACCCTGAACATTACCCGCACACTGAAAGTTATGTGTTGAGGATAGCAGAAAAGTGAACAGAGACATTTTTGGTAAATTTTAGTAATTTTATTTATTATACATTATACATTACACTAGTTACAAAGTTGTTAGCCTTAGGGCCTCCTGGGTTACGTTGACGCCCCAGGTTGGCTGGGATAATGATAATAAAAACAATACATAAACGTCGTGGTTCACGTTCTCTGGAAAAGTTAAATCTGGTCATTTCAAGTTCGCAGAGGAGAGTGAAAAAATGTACCAAAAAATGTAATTAATGCACGTCCACAGCAATTGTTCTGCTCGTTGAACTCGTTCTCAGTGATTTCATTGCAAATGCGTCTTCTGGCAGTGCCACTTCAGTGCAGGGGAAAGAAACGAAATCCCGCTGCAGTGCCGACCAATCACAAGCGAAATTCTACCTTTTTGCGACGTTCACGTTGCCTTTGCCTTCCTGGCATATCTCTTTAGGGACATATCGCCATAGCGTTATATCACAGAAAGCTATTAGTCAACGGACCATACTTTTAACATCATCGACTGACAAACACTACTTACTTGACTCTGAAGATGGCTTCCGCTCAGGTGTCGAAATGTAAGTCACAAAGAACAGTTCTTTTCAGAAGTACCCTCACCCGGACGATCACACAATAAGAACTATTACATTTTTCATTAGATAAAATGTCAAAAGAAGAATTGAATGTTTGTCTGAAATGTTTTCCACGTTTGCGAGGAAAAAAAGGGCACGTGTATAGATTACAAAAGTTCATCCACGAAATCCATAAGAGCCGCCATTTAACAAACCTTTTTTTCATTATCTCTGACCCCGCTTTTAGACTCTATAAGAAACTCCGCAAGGGTTCAGTACTATACGGAGTGAACAGAAGTCAGCATGGTTCCTTGAAGATATTTTATGCCCTGGAATCTAAAAGATGTCTGGGGAAAACGCTTAAGAACTACTTGGGCCATCTCAACCCAATGTCAGATGCTCTGTTTCAGCGACCAAGAGATGCATAGTCAAAGCAAGAAGTTCAATTCCGCAGTCGACCAATTCTGGTTGGCTCAACTACGCTTGATAAAATGATGTAAGAGAGCCACATTTTACAAACCTCAGAGCTACATCCTTTACAGTGCTGTCCGATCATAATTTCGAGACAAGGCACATCAAGTCCATATCTGGGCATAGTCCAACCAGGAAGTTCTACAACGAGCGGTCTTCGATGGAACAACAACTGTAGTTATAGAAGGTCAGAATTAGCCGGATTAGGGTATAGGTATAGGTATAGGTATAGGTATAGGTATAGGTATATCGACCGTCGAGTCAACGACGTCACCTATTGTTAAAACCTAGGGAAAAAATGCGTTCCTGCATACTAATGTGGATTTCCTGCATACTAATTCGGTATAGGTTTACTA
>CM042751.1:25325315-25366810 GCA_022496165.2 Catalaphyllia jardinei | reverse complement strand
CAATGGCATTGGCACTGGCACCGAGGAAATAATGCCCTGATTACTATAGTTATTTAAAATCAGGAGTTGGTTTGGGGCGAAGGATCATATCTCTGCGGGTTTACGATCGCGAGTCATTTATAAGTTTTCTTGTGCAGGTTGTAATGCCTGTTATATTTGTGAAACTAATAGACACTTCGCCGCTCGCATCCGTGATCATCTCGCCTCTGACAAACATTCCCACATCTTTATGTACTTGAGAGGTTCTGAAAATTGTCGCTCCCTTTGTTCTGAAGACTGTTTTAAAATCCTCGACTTTGCTTCCACACGTTTCCAGTTGAAAATTAAAGAAGCCATGCATATCCTTTGGGAGCAGCCATCTTTAAATTCCTAAGTCAAACATCTTAATTTATCCCTTTCATACTTATTAGTTTCTTTTCTTAGTTTAAATAGTTTGGTGTTTTTTTTTTGTTTTGTGGTTGTGTGTTTTTATTCTGTTCTCGCCTTCATCCTTAATTATTCATGTTATATCTCACTTTGTTACACTGTTTACTGCTCAACTTCAGTTTATTTTTCATAGTACAACTGACGATGGATGATGTTTCATCCGAAACATGTCTTGATTAAAGATGAATTTCAAAAACATCGTATGGATCATCAAAGCAATATTATTATTATTATTATTACGACTGGAGGGATGGCTGATGAATGCCTGAGATATCACTCAAGATTAGCCGAGCTATTATCAACAAAAAAGCAAGAGAGCTATGCCACAACAATTTCATGGGTCAGGGCGAAAGTGTCCTTTGCAATTTTGCGGAGCGCGCTCCTATGCCCAAGGGGATCGAGAACCCCGAGAAGGAGGAACTTAGTTATTAAGGACAGTGATCTGGAAATAGAGAAGGGTCAAGCAGGACTTCCCTAGACTCAATAGCTATAGACACTCTATTATTGGAACGTACATGGAAATTTTTTATTTTTTAAAAATTGTATAAACAGTTGTAATAGTAGTAGTATTAGTTCTTATTGTTTTATAATTAATAATGATGCTAATAATTACTCGAATGTCCTTTTAGCCTTTTTATTCATGTAAGTAATTTATGGTGAAGTTTTCAATAAAGTTTATTATTAAAAAAAAATTACTATTATCATTATCATTGTCATTATCATTATCATTATCATTATCATTATCATTATCATTATCATTATCGTTATCGTATCATTGTCGTTGTCGTTGTCGTTGTTGTTGTCGTTGTCATTATTATTATTATTATTATTAATTTTATTATTTAATTTTAAATAATTATTATTATTATTATTATTATTATTTATTCAGCGCCACAATGAAATATGCGATCTACAAGCCGAGCTGCTTGATATGGTTTGTTACGATGTGCAAGTTAAACCGGCATTACAACCTATTAGAGGCGAAGAACTTGCCAGAGGGACTAACCAAGTCCCTGATGCACACCTTGACGTTCACTGTAGGGGTTTCGGGGTGGGACAGAGGGCTGCATTCTTCGATATAAGGGTGTGTCATCCCAATGCGGACTCTTATAGAGATCTTAGCCCCAAGCAAATCTACAGGATTCATGAAAATGAAAAGAAGCGAAAGTACAATTCTCGCGTCACAGAAATAGAGCAAGGCACATTCACCCCACAGGTATTAACACGACAGGAGGGATGGCTGGCGAATGCCTGAGATACCACTCAAGATTAGCGGAGCTATCATCTGCAAAAGCGCAAGACAATTTCATGGGTCAGGGCGAAAGTGTCCTTTGCAATTTTGCGGAGCGCGCTCCTATGCCTAACGGGATCGAGCACCTCGGGGAAGGAGGAACTTGAATATTAAGGACAGTGATCTGGAAATAGAGAAGGGTCAATCAGGACTTCCCTAGACTCAACAGCCATAGATACTTTATTACTATATTATTGGGATGTTCATGGAAATTTTCCTTTTTTTAAAGTTTATAGACAGTTCTCCAGACCACCAAGAAATCTTTTTTAAACTATAGTTGTATTAAATTTGTACGTAATTTTTAATTGGAGAAGAGTTTAATGAAGTTGGTTTTTAATCATTATTATCATTATTGTTATTACTATTATTATTATTATTATTATTATTATTATTATTAATATTATTATTATTATGGCGAGAGCTGTGGTCGCGACGAAATATGTACCCAGGACGAGACCAAACGAACCTGATTTGTCGCAAAAGGTACGATTTGGTATTTATTATACCCCTCCCAATTCGGCCAAGAAATCACGCATAATCCGTCCTCGCTTATCTCAGTCAGTTTTTGAATATCGCAGAATACAGAGCTTCTGATCGCCGCCTTATTGTTAATTTGGGTATAGGTTTTTAAATCTAACGAGCTACCATTCAGCAGAACGGTCTTGGCTGATACTTTTGGCCAACTCCATGGTAGGAGGCTCTGACCTTGCGGGGTGAACTCTGGCTCTAGACGAAGCCTTACAGGTTATTGTGCTCTTGATCTTCTCTCTGAATCGTTGGTTTAGCAGAGCGTATACAAACGGGTTGACCGCAGAGTTAAACATGATCATCGTGTTTGATATAGAGTACACGGCTGCACCAAAACTGTCTGTGTTGAAATGGCTCACGATGTAGACTATCGAGTCGGTTATCCAGCAGATTCCAAAGATTACACTGACAACAACAACTGCTAGTGTTACTCGCTTCCGTACTCTCAGCACACCCTATTTACAAATATATACAAAACTAGATGAGTTCTCGGTCGAGATACATTGTCATGAATACGTCCATAAAATTCTGCTCTGATGTACCCATAAAAAATACTCCTACCTTTTGTTGGTGTGTAAGTGCACTGTCGTCAATCTGTTTGAACCACAGAGTGTACACCACTCTTGAGTAAAAGCCAACCATCAGTGTTAAAGGAATAACTGCCAAGATTACAAACCACGCCACATTGTAAGCTCTAGGCATCCACTTCTCGGGCCATTCCCTCGCGCAGGTTCCACTTCTATTTTCAAAATTCACAACCAGGAATACAGGGATGTTCACGATTAAAGAAAATATCCAAGCGCCAGGGATGATGACCTAGAATTATAGCAAAAAACTATCGTGTATTATCATAAAAGTCTACCATCACCGCCAGTAAATCAGTAGCGACCCTTGCTAACACCCAACGATTATTCACATAACCCCAATAGTAGTGAAGATAAAAAGTACAAATGTCCTATATAACAGGATGCAACAGTGGTGGGCTACATAGTTTTAGCGAGGAGGAATGGGAGGTGAAAGGGTCCTAAGTTTTATTTTACAGATAACTAATCAAACCTTTACGGCGCGAAAAGTATCAATTGATCATCAAGTGAAATTGATGACGTTATGTCTTTGATAATTTCGATTATTTTGAATCGAGGGTCCACAATAAAATTATCAGATCCCGCTTTCCCGCCTAATTTTCTCTGTTAATGACGCCATCCCGCCCTTTATTGCCTGGAAAACTCGATGCCGCTTCTTTTCCAAGACGTTTCTGTGTTAATTTTTAATTTGTAGAATTAACAATTAATTCAATATATAAAGCGTATATGTCATGAAAAATAATTGTTGCCACAGAAGAAGGAATATCTTTTTGGAACATATTTCGTTTTACAGATATTGATGTTTTTGTAGCATGCAAATTAGGAAAGTGATGACATCACAATGTTTGCAATTAAAATTGTAAAATACGCATTAAAGAATGGCTCTAGAAATATTGAAGCAGTGTTCTTCAAACTTGGCACCAGAAACAGTGTCATATACGTTCATCACAACAGAAACGAAATGACACTTGTTGTGCCATTGCCATGGCAACAGTTTTGTCGCTGGTCTTGTCTTAATTAAAACAGTAATTCCCAGTTTTTGTCTTAACCAAGGACCATCTACTCCAGCTAATCTAATGATGAGAGCTAAATGAATATTGTAACCATGTCTGTTCCAAAAAGGACCTTTTGTGCCACATTAACGGGTTGAAAGTGAGGATATTTGGTTTTTGACAGAAAGAGACTGGAGCCAAGAGAGTTTCCTGGTCAACTATCCAATGGATATCATTTGTGATGCACATTTATGGTGCCAAGTTTAAAGAACACTGGTTCAGTATTTCCAGAGATATTCTTTATTCAGCATTTTAGCTTTTTAGTTTCGCACCTCATGACGTCATCGCTTTCTTAATTAGCATAATAAAGAAACGTCAATATCTCTAAAACGAAAAAAGATATTCTAAATAGAAAAACGCCATTCTTCTTTACTTTGAGAAAAGCTTTCAAATTAGCAGCAATTACTTTTCATGTCATGTACGCTATAAAAGAAACACGTTTTCAAAAATCAGGAATGGCAGAAAAGATCACAAAAAGATTCAATGGGTAACAAGTAACCACATATGGTTATAAAAGTTTCTTTCTGTAAACTGTTTACTGTTTTGTTTTCTTTTGTCCACGTATCAGTGAAAGAAAAATACTTTTTACTACCATATTCAAGAGGTGGCTCGTAAACACACCTGACAGTTCTTTTTCAAAGCTTTCAGCGTCTTCACTTTCCTTGAGCTACCCTTCTCCGAATGAAGGCATTCCCGCTCTCACATTCTTTTAGTAATATACGGCGTCGCAATTTATGATGTCTCATACTTCGTTCGGTAAATCATCGCCACTTAATGTGGCCATCGAAAGACTAGAAAAAGTAGGAATGATCGGGGGCACAAGATTACATACGCAGGCGTCGAAGATGTGGGAAATGGACAGATGGGACAGATGTGGGAAATGTCAATGATGTTAGAGGATCGCAACAGGGCTCTAAGACTTCATACAGTATCATGATGCTAACTTAGTCAAGCAATAGTGAATACGTTTGACAAAACCTAGGAGGTGACAGATCCGTTGCTATTTATTACTTGAAAACTGACACAGCTCTACGCATATTTCTGCCAGGCTGCAGTTTGTGCGCTGGGTAACTTATGAAGTCACGTAAGAATTGAACTCCAGTATCGCGCTCTGTTCCCCTTGCGAATCCCGACATCCCAACCTCAAAATTACCCTTCCCTCCCCTGTTTTCAGTTTAAATCCCGAATATCACGGCCAAAAAATAAAACAAGCAAATCCCGCATAGCGACAAACCTATTGGGGACCCTCTGAATCTGCAAAAAAGGCGATAAAAATGGAAACAAAAATGTATAATACTGAAATCAACTACATCACCAGTTACTTATTGACTCACCATCAGTTTACGTTCGGTAAGTTTCCCTTTGTTACCAAGAGGGTACATCACGGCATAATAGCGCTCAATTGAAATATTAGCTAATGTAAAAACAGATGAAGCTGCTCCGACCCATGCAAAGTTTCCTCCCGTTAACAATTTGCATAACACTGTACCAGTCACACCATCGGGGTGAGTGAAAGTGTGGCTCAAAATGTACTGTGGTGTAATAAACGACGCGTACATGATATCTGCAACAGCTAGGTTTACAAGGAGATAATTGATGGGAACCCTGCAGTGAAAAAGTAAATTTACCGTGAAATTTGAAATAGGGCGGGGCAACGGTTATAAAATTCAGGTTACAAAACTTATTTCAAGGCCAGGCAATAAAAAATAAAACTGCATTTAAGGACGGTAACTACTAAATACAAAGGTTTTTGCGCCAGGTTAGGACTGCGCAGAGCAAGTAGATCTTTGCAAGAGCTATATATGGTAATCTCCAAAGAAATTTGGGGTAGCAACCATTTCATTTTACGAGATAATTAGCCTTGAACAGGAGCCTCCTGTCTTGAATTGCAACTCAAAATACTCACGTCAGCATTTTTCTAAAAAAGAAATACCTGATATTTCTTCAAAGATTTCCTTAAAATTCGCCTTTACATACAGAAAAGCAAACACGTTAATAAAGACCTTAAACCTGCGTTCTAAATAGTACTATGAAAAAAAAAAAAAAAAAAAAAAAAAACGTGTTTTCAATAATAAACTTGTGACAACAACGCTTTTAGCGTCTCTAACAGTTTTCCTTTGGTTCAGGTAAAATACGGCTAAATAGTTTTGGTCACCACCGGAAACTAGTCACTTATTGAATAGGCTGGTCACCTCCATATTATGTCATAAAGTGAGGGGGTTACCACACGATATTTAAAGTTATTGAATTTTTTCTAAAAGGTTTTACGGTGCCCGTTACATTTGCCTATCTCAAACTTGTTTTGCGCGGGGAATATTCCATCTGTGGTTACATGTTTACAGTTGGATTTCAGTAAGATTTTCGCCCGGCAGATAAAAGCTACTCTTTCAGCTGGAAGAGGTTAACAGTTAATGGTTAGCGGTATGCTGCTTTTCTGGTGTTTCGGGTTTAAGTACAGGGACCCGTTTTTCGAAAGTACCGGTTACTTAACGGGCTTGAAATCATATTTGAAATCAAAATCTCAACAAAAATAGGGTGTTTTCTGACCTCTAACCAAGTCAATTTTGTTAATAACTTTACTGTATAATTTTCAAAACTTCTGAAACTCCCATCTGGAATGGAAAACAAAACAGCTTAACGAGCCCGGTAATTACCGAGAGCTTCGAGAAACGAGCTCCATGCTCATTAAACTTGATTTAGTCACAGTAGTGTGAGTTGCCACGTGGCCAGAAATTGCGGACATTTGAGCTCGCGCATAAGCAGCGGGCCAATTAATGAATTTATGCTTAAGAGGCAACATGGTGTCTTTGAGAAAATTCTCCGTGGTTGACTGAAAACAACTTCGTTCGTTTTCCTCTGTCTTTTTATACGACACTGCCATCCGCTCAAAACCCTTTAAAAGGACTTTACGTAAAGTCGTATGAAAGGATGTTATTACAGCGCTTTAAAAAGGCTTTACGGACACAGTAAAGTACGGCTTTACCCGACCTGTCCGGAAAACCGTATGAAAGGACGCCTTTACAACCCTTTAACAGCGCTTTAAACAGGCTTTGCGGACATGTAAAGTAAAACTTTACGCAACTTAACGATGCAGTAACGTTCCGTAAATGTATCCCCTTACGAGTCATTGCGGCGCCCCTTTAAAGATGCTTAAAGTTCAACTTTACGTCGTCGTAAAGATCCGTAAGGTTACGTAAATCTGGGACTTAAAGTACCTTTACGGCCGCGTTATGGAACAGTAAAGTTGCTATTTCGTGCTGTGAAATAGGGGAAGATTTGTTGATGTGGAGAGGATTATTATCAGGCAAATTTGTGGACTGAAGGGCTATGATTACTTGTTGAAAAATGAAGAGGAAACTTAATGAATATTTCAATGCAGTAACTTCTTGATTAACGAATACTCAAAAGACTTACCGAGCCACCTTTTCACCGGGTAATAATTCTCCCCATATCAAAAAATTTCCCATATTCCTTGAGCGGATTGCAAAGTCGTATAAAACAACAGAAGAAAACGAATGAAGTTGTTTGTAGTCAACCACGCAGTATTTGAGCGCTGACTGAAAGGACAGTGGTCACCTCTCTCCCTAGCACTCATGGCAAGAATTGGAGGAATTTGCTAAAAAATGCCAGTTTTTTAACAAGAATACGACATGTGGTTCTCGGATCAACACAAACGAGACACTCGCGTAGAACTGATTTACGCCACTCTTAGCTGATTTTGAAGGCAATTAGCGGGGCGAAGAAATCAGCATCGAAGGTAAAAATTGGCCAAATAGCACATACAGTGCTTTCCCTCAAGCAATTGTGCCACTTAGGATAATCCGATATCTGCTTTGGCCGATCAAAATCTGTTTGGGATGCAAATACTTGATTTCAAGCCTCCGTAATATAGAGTGTTGTATGAGCCAAGCTTCGAAAATAAACATTGATGAAAAGCAGGGCCAGTAACATTTGTTGATGGAAAGCAACTAATCAGAATAGCCGAGGAAACTTTCAAGACCTCGACCAGATCGCGGCACTTGTTCCCGGTAAGCCAGAACTTGCTCCTTTTTTTGTGTGTTCTAATTCTGCCATACATTTCGTTTGAGTGTACATGTTTGCGGCCATATTGCTAAGTAAACCCGCGCGTGCGCCGTTTTGATGACCCGAATTTCTGGCCAGTGCGCGTGTGGCACTTAAACTATTCTTTAAGTGATGCGCAGAACTTGTGCGCACGATCGAACAAAAGTAGTCACCGCCCTTAAACACGGCATCGTATCACTTTCAGAAGCACCTTAACTGGCTTACATATATATATTAATTTACCATCTGGGACTCTTACGTGCAGAAAGCAGTCTATAAACACAATGCAATAACAACGGAGTAAGTGCCGTTGAAAAAAAAAGATATTGCACACGCGTTGATCTCTGTTTAGAGTTGGACGTTTCTTTCAAATCACAAGATGTCAGTATTCATTTGTTTCTTAATCTGTGCGGTTATGTGAACTTGAACTTACTGATAATAATATATATACATCATTACAAAATTGCTTGCCCCCGCTACAGTAGTATAGTAATTGGGGGTATAAGCGCACTTTCTATATTATTCCCTATTTTGATTTTACTAGCGCATTTTTCTATATTATTTTTCCAACTTATTTTTCTAAACTATATTTCTAACCATAATCCAAATGTTGAAACAAATATAAATTAAGTATAAGATTGAATCTTTAATTTATAAAATTTTAGATTCATATATTAAAGATTAAATCATTAACCTAACTTGTTACCTAACCTGTAACGTAACCTGTAACCTAACCTGTAACCTAACCTGTAACGTAACCTGTAACCTAACCTGTAACCAAACCTTGAATCAAATACCAAAGAAATAAATTTTGATTTCAAATGTGGATACAGAACAAAACCCGGGACATCAGTCTCGAACCAAAAATGGAATCATTATTGAGACCAAATCTTAATATTTACAAACAGACCGACACAACTTTGTCATGATGTAATATAGTTTTGGATTTTTGCTTACAGATTTTAAGATATATTTTATACTAATAATATAAGATGACTTGCAACACTGTCATTCATGATGAATTTATTAATGATGGTGAAATGATGTGTCCATTCTGTGATGAACAATTAACAACATTTAATAAAGCAGTTGAGCAATGCTGTAGCGAACAAAATGTGGAAACTGTAAATGATATGAATACCTGTTTGAATTGTGGTTTAGTTCATGGTTATGATTTTGTAACAAAAAACTTCAACTTCTATGACAAAATGTATTTGATATGACAAAAACCAATATATCAAAGGAAATACCATATTGAGAATGTGATAAATAGTATATCTCATAAGAATGATGTACAATTGACTTATAATCAAAGAGAGAAGATCTATAAAGTATTCATTGAGATTGATAGTGTTCTTCATAAGGTTAATGATGGGCGCAAACGGATGATTAGTATTAAATTTATTATAAAGCAATTATTTAAGATGCTCGGGCTTCCTCATAATTATATTAGAGGGATAAAATCAAAGAGAACATTGAAAGATTATAACCAAATTTGGAAAAAGGTTATATCATTGAAAGGTGATAGAATTCAGTTGATAATTAACAAGTGAATTTTTCATCGTATTTACTAAGATACTTATCAATAATAGGACTATTGTCTGTCACATAATCATCAATGTTCTTCATTATATTATAAATATGAGATGAATTATAATTTCCACTTCTCATCATATCCTTTATTTCATTCAGAAGATGTTGATAGCTTTGGTAAGCGTAAGTACAATTTTGGAGCTTGAGATCAAGGTCTTTATGCTTCATCCAACCCTGAATTAAAATTGCTACTGTACTAATGGTAACTAAACTTATACCATGAGTAGCGAAACTGGAAGCTAAACCTCCAGATGCAAATATGATGGATAATGAAGTACCCAATAATTTCCATTCTTTGAAACGTTTCAATGCTTTTTTGTAAGCCCAACACTTTTTATGATATACTTGGTAGTAAGATTTTAATTCATTTACCTGTTCTTCTGTTAATTCATCTGAAATGTGATTCCAGTTGAATATGTTTTTTCCTGACTCTTTCATTTATATTAATTGGATAATTCAAGCGTGTAAATATTTCATATAAAATGTGCTGTGTCCTGCTCCATCAAGAGAAATGGTACTACTACATGAAAAACCCAAACGAGCTAGACGGATCTGATATATTGTTTTATGTAAATCGATTTTTATAATTGCATTGATTGTAAAAGGTGTCCAATCAGATTTTGAATTAAAATTTATACTGAATATTGTTGGAGGTGCATCAAAACCATCAAATGATTGATGATCAATAGTGAAATCACCACTTCCTTTATAATAATCGGTGTATATGAAATGATAATAACCAGCTAATAGCACATCAAGCACCAAAGAAACAAAAATCTTTCCATTAAATGGGTAATTATCAGCTGATTTTGGTAATTTTATTTGATTTTCATTATTATGCTTCAAATCATCTGTGTAATAATAATAACCACTATATGCATCCAATTGTTTTTTATTGACTGCATCATTATCCGCAGTACCATCAGCAACTCCAGTTATCTTTTTGTTCCCCATATCGATTGGTACTTCATATTTCAAGGAATTATTATCGTAATGGTAAAATCGATCCCAAAGATTGACTTGAACATCATTAACTGTACCAGCAACACCATAAACAACAACATAAATGGTTGTCTGAGGATTAGTTTTATTTTTTAATCTTATATCAATATCTAAATCATCAATACTTGTAAAGATTGTATATTTAGAAAAATGGATAATACTACGTGTCTTAGTTCCATCTATTCTAGAATTAATCTTTCCAACAGAGAGAGTTCCACTTGATGCATTTATATAATTAATTGTAATACCATCTTCTACATACATTTCATAAACCATTGTATAAGAACCTTTTGGTAAATATACCAAATCAATTGACAATCTGGTACTATAATAACCTATACTTGAATCATAATCAATCTTGAATTCATAAGTCTTTTTGTTTACCAAATGAAAATCTTTATTTTGAACTCCAATTTTGTGAATGTCATCATCATCTTCTTTAAACTCATCATTATCCATCACTCTTTTGAAGACATTTTCTTTATTGATTGAATCTATGGATTGTGTTTCAGACGCTTTTATTTTCTCATCAATTATACCAGTTATGATTGTGTTACTATCATTGACAGTTTTGTTAACGAAATTAACAGAAGCTGCATAACTACTGTCTGATGATAGTGGATCTTTGAGATTGATGATACTGTGATTAGCTAAATTTAAATCACCTTCCATAGCCTCACTTCCATCTGTTAATAAGTAATCTATCTCAGAAATGAAACGGACTAAATAGTCTCGTGTACTTTTTAAAAGTTCAAAATTAACAGCTTTATTCTTTATTTGTTCATAATTTGGATTTTCTCCATCGTCTTCAACAATTGTTTTAACATTATCAATGAAATGTCCACCAGAATTAAAATCTGCATTCATTGCTACTGTGCCATCAACATTAATAAATTTGTCTGTATTTGAAGCATGTGATATTTTAGCAATTTGAGAATCAACAAATGCTTTACTGACTAAACTGTTATCATCAAAAAGTCCATCATAGTAAGGTTCACAGTTTTTTATTATATTCTGTTTGAGATCATAATATTCTTTACCGTCTTTGTCTACCATTTTGAGAAAATCTTCATTCAGATATTCTTTGTTAACAACGCTTCGCAAATCTCTAGCTCTAACTTCTACAGAATCATCAACCTTATGATCATCTAAATTTTCCACAGATAGAATGTGATTTCTATCCATATCTAAATTACCAGTCATTTTTCTACTACCATCTCTGGGAAGTAATGGTGTAGTATCTATATGGACTTTTGCTATTTCAGTGTCAACGTACTTCTTATTAGCAGCATTATCATATGCTACAGGATCACCTAAACCATTAATAAGATTGCCATTGAGATTCAAATTCTCAAAATAGAGAATCATATGATTATCAACAACATCACGGACATTAAAAATAGTATGGTCGAAAGTTGTTGAGTATTTACCCTTCACCACTCTTGAATAAAATAGAAATTTAATGTTTTTATTGAATTGAGAACCATACTACCTGATTTGAAATCTTATCCCATCATCTACTCCAGCTCTTCCATCAGTTGTGAATTGAATGATTGATTTAGTGTATTTACCATCAATTTTATCACTGTCAAATGTTTTCATGACGAAATGACTGTCACCATGGACATTGAAAATTATTGTATCATCAACACGAAAACCACCAGAACTACCAATAACGAATATTTCAAAAACAGAGGTATAAGTACCACTCTCTAATTGACTACCTTTCATTTTTATACTAGACCATGCTTCTCCACCAAAACCAGTATCATCACCTTCTTTTTCAATTATATATGCATCATTATGCGCTTTATGATTTTGAAAGAAATGGTTTGCTGATGTATTTGGTGGTGAACCTACAGTTAATTGACTCTTATCACCAAAGTCTTTATAAAATCGGAAACTTAGTTGTAAATGATAACTATTTTGACTGACTTTAGTATGTTCTTTCAACACTTTTAAACTGACTGCATCATTGTCGCCAGTAGACTCACCAATATTAGTTAATCGCTTCCCTTCAATATCCTAATTACCATTTTCTGTCAGTTTATATCCAACACCAGGCTGTCCAGGTGGTCCAGGTGGTCCTTGTTCAGAAGTTTTGATCTGACTATAATGATCATTATTTGCATTATATATTCCCATATATTAATAAATTATATATTTCCATAAAAGTTTCTCTTCACTTTTTTCATTGGTTTGTCAACATAACAGAAAGAATATGGTTTGTTGGTTGCTTTAAAATACTTTTCTTTATCAATTCCCAATTCTTGAGATATCAGATTCCTTTCTCTTGAGGATGGAAAATCGTACAAACAAAAATGGCTGCAATTTATTCTTATCGCTTTAGGACATCCATAAAAGGATTGTGTGAGATATATTACAGAGCAGTTTTTATGTCGTCCTTGAATGAAATAGTCAATTAGAGGTTTTTGTACTTTTTCACACACATAATCATCAAATATAACAACTCTCTGCATATCAGTGTCTTGTAGCTGGTCAACAGGTATGATTTCATCATTGCTCGCTACCAAAACCGGGTAACCAATATGTTCACTTATTCCACTCATCTTGTTAATTAAATTTATATACTTATCTTGATCCAGATTTTTAGCATACAAATGGATCTGATCATAATAAATCAATGGATGTTGTAAAATATGACTCAATAAATTTGTTTTACCTGATCCAGAATTACCAGCTAAAAGCATCCTAAATGTGTTCTTCGGCATATATTCATACAATTGTTTGAAATCATTATTTGATTTATAACCACTGTCGTAGTTTGGTATGTCCATGTATATTATTATGTTACATAAGTTGAGATAAGTTGAGATAAGTTATTTAATCTAATATACTAATATATGGATATTGAACAAATTCAAAAGATTGTCAACAATAAAATTGAAGCTGGTAATAAGGTAAAAGAAGTCCGAAAAGTTATCAAGGCTTATCAAACGCAAAAAGAAGATCAACAACGGGGTTTGATGGAAACAATTGAACCTTATACTGAGTATAAAAAAGAAATCAGAACAGAAGTTAAGAAAGAAGCCGAAAAAAAACAAGAGGAACTCATCAAACAGTTAAAAGAAAATCAAGAAAAACTAGTTGCAGCCATTAAATCTAATCCTAAAAAGGCTCTCACATGGGAAGGTGAAGAAATACCAGCCTTAGATTGGGATTATTCTGATACTAAGTATAAAGGTGAAGGTCAAGGTGAAGGTGAAGGTGAAGGTGAAGAGGTCAAACCAAGCACAAGTGAAAAGAAACCTCAAATTATAAATTTGGATAAGGGTATAGAAGGCGATTATAAAATTTTATTGGAAGAAAAAGTGTTTCCTTTACCGTCTAAAATCCTGGAAGAAGGTTTAGATATAAAACCATTAATAATAAGAGTGAATAATAAAATAAAACGAAATCAAGAATACATGATAACACATTCAACAAAAAAGGGTGAGCCTCTTAAAAGCTTAAAACCATTACAAATAGCAACATTTAAACGACAGAAACAAGAAACACCAATCCTTGAAGATTATTTAATTAGATTAAACCATCTTAAAGCAGCCCCAAAATATATGGGTGAAGGCATTTATACACAGAAAAAGAGAAACGCTTATAAGATATCACAAAACGGGCAGTATGGTGGTCTGGTTATCGATCTTCCAAAACTGCATGGGCATCTGAAAGTTGTGGCTCACAAGGACGGTAAGAAAGTATATGACAAACAAGCTGACTTTGATACACTTGATCTGCTTACAAAACGATTTAGCAACAGAAAGAAATACTCTGAACTAGCAAGATCTGTGTTCAATGACCTCAATAGACTGAGTGAAATACTAATACATAGAACATCCAAGAAGTATTCAAAACTTGGAAGTGGTGTAGTCTACTATAATAATCCACAAGATTTACTTTCACGTTTAGAGCTCCTTGGGGGGTCTATGTCTGCTGGAAACAATAGCAGAGCTGTAAAAGAGGAATTTGTGAAGATAGTTCATAAACTGAATAAATTGAATGTGATAGATAACAAACAAATGAATGATCTGATGAAAGAATATCTAATATACTAATATATGACTGAATTCTTACTACGTTTTTCATCAAAAAACAGACAAAAGTCAGGTGTTAGTTTGAGTCATGATTTCACAACCCGATTCAACAACCCTATTAAACTATCTCATCATTTGAAGCATGAACTAGCTGTCAGAATGATATCAATGACCTACAGCTGGTACAACATCAGACAATCATATGGTAATAATAAAATAAAATACAGTCTTGATAAAGGTTTAAATTGGAAAACAATCACATTTATTGATGGAATGTACAGCTATGATGACATCGATGAATACATTAAAAAGTCCATGAAGGATAATGGAGATCTTGTTAAGAAGGCCGCTGATAATGGTAAAGATGAGTATGGCATCAATCTGTATTTTGTTTTATCCACATATCGGGTGATTATTGAATTGGATGAGAATTATCAAGTAGATCTCACAAACTTAGATTTCAGAAAACTGATTGGCTTCGATTCAAAAAAGATTGAACAAACAGAGTATGGAACATACCTCCCTAATATCACAAGAGGGGTAGATGAGGTAAATATCAACTGTGATAAGGTAACAGATAGCATCACTGATGGTCAATCTTCAAACACAGTAGCTGTTATTCCTGTTGAAAATCTTGTCAGATCCCTTCCATTTACTTACAAACCTCGTTTTCTTGCATATAGTCCAGTATCAAGTCATTTAATATCTTCAATGCGGTTTTATGTTACTGATTCATCTGGGACTCCAATTGATTTGAATGGGATAGATTGGTACATTGAACTGTTTCTACGATCGAGGGAGATATAGTATAATATTATAATATATGAGATATAGTGAGTTCAAACAGTGGTATGATCCAGATCTGGATCAATATGTGACAAAACATATTTTCGATGAAACTATACACGGTGAAGGTCTGAGTGATGTTTTCAAAGCAGTTGGAAAGAAACTATTTAGAAAAACAGCAACAAAGGCGGCTACAACAACTGGTGAATATGCTGGTAAGAAGGCTGGTGATAAGATAGTTGAGCTTTTGGGTAAGAATAGAACAACAGTCCCACCAGTCATGATGGAACCGACTGTATCAGCATCAGAACCTAGAAAATTAACTACTGATGAGATAAATGAGAGAGTGAATATGATACTTTCAGGTGGAAAGCTGAGAAGAAGAAAATTTATCTAATCTATTAATATATGACGAATTATCGAAATCCAAAATACGTAGAGAGGTATGAAGACGTTGTTTTTGAACTTGATACAGCATTGACTGTTCCTGCGAATGGTGCTCATCAAACAAAAACCAATCATCGTATTGTCGTTGATAATAGTGGAGAAATAACTCCTTTTGATTGGTATAACGCCAGATTCAATGTTGATTTCAAATTACAACTTCTAGCAGATGGTGGTAATATTGCTGATAATGTTCGGAGTGGGATTGTCAATTCTTCATTCGCTTTTATTAATAAACTAGATGTCAAAATGAATGGTGTTTCTGTTTATGATTGTCCAGATGTCAAACATGCAACTAATATTAAAAACTTACTAGAATATTCAAATGGATATGTTAAAAGTCAAGGAACCAATGAGTTCTTTTATCTTGACAAATCCCGAAATACTGTATTAACAGAGTTCACAGCAGCAGATAATAATGCAAGAGTAGCGGGATACAATTCAGGTTATGTCACCAGAAAAGCATTATTAGTTGATAATGATGTGGTGAATGTAGAAATACCACTGAATCGCTACGGCTTTTTTGAGAACCTCCATAGAGAACTTCTTCCAAATACCAAAATTGAGTTGAACATACTTATTGAGAGTGACGCAAACCTAGTCTGGAGGACAGGAGGAGCTGATTGCCGTGTGGTTATTACCAAATTGCAGCTAATAATACCTCGTATAACCTTCAACGCAGCTGGTTTGAAATTGTATTCAGACGAATTTTTCATAGATAAAAAGTGGTCCTATCTTCGTGAATTGGTTTCAAAAGGTTCTTCAACACAACAAGCGTCGGGTAACTACCGTGTTTCAACAGGGATTAACAAACCAAGACACGCTTTTGTTTTCATTATCGATAATGCGAGTGATGATGCACAGACAGAAAATAAATATTTATACAACACCTTTTCACCTGCTGATCAGCGATTAACTGAATGTCATCTCGTAGTGGGAAATGGAAGAGATTATCCAGAAGTTCATTATACACCTGTTGCCGAACCATCACGAGTTTTCCGAGATGTAATGAAATATGTCCATGCTAATAATGAATATGCTCATGATACTCTACTCACCAGGACAAACTTCAATTCAATTTTTTCATTTGTTTACTTTGATTTAACAAAACAATCGACAGATATCAGAGATGGTACAACCAAATTAACTTTTCATTATAAATTAAGTGGTGCCACTAACGCAGCATACACAATCTACTCACTTGTGCTTTTTGAACAGGATGTTGAAATTAAAAAGACCAGTGGAAAATTAATCCTAAGGTCAATGTAAATCATATTTTACATATGTTTTATAATCAGAAAATTATATCACATATATTATATACAAGAAATGACTCAGCTTTTTGCAATAAATGTTAAACTATCAGAAATTCAGAAGAAGAATATTGGTGACGCTTACACAAAAAGAGAAACAATCGTCATAAGGTTAACAAATGACTCTCTTCATGGAAACGACACTCTACACGTCCCAGCTACAGTGAAGAAGAGATTGGAGAAGAATCGGAAATTGAATAAAGGTATGGATATCAAACTTTCCAAGACAAATATCAGAAAACAAGTCGGTGGTAGTTTACTAACTTCAGCTCTAGCTCTTGCACGTGCATTCGGACCAACAATTGCGAAAACCATGGGATTGGCAGCTTTAGCAGGAGCAACCAGTGCAGGAGCACAACAAATTGTTAAAAAGATATCTGGAAAAGGACAAACTGGAGGTTTCCTCATTCCACAAAACAAAATTGATAAGCTTATTGCAAACAAACATCTTCTAACTGAAAAACAAAAGCAAGACATTCTATCTGCCCTTCAATCAGGTTCAGGTGTTCGTATAAGACCAACAAAGAAACAATCAGGCGGTTTTCTTGGTACTCTGCTTGCCAGTATTGGGATTCCAATGGTTTTAAAAGCTTTGACTGGAAGGGGTTTGCATGTTGAAAAATCAAGACCAAGAAGATCAATACCTGTATGTGTTCCTTCAAAATTAAAAACAGAAGGTCGAGGTAAAAAAAGTAAGATGATAATGACATATCAACCACCACCATTCTTTGGTAGTTGGAATAAAAATCAGATTGGACTTGGTAAAAAAAAAAAGAAAGGAAAAGGTCTTCTTCTAGGTCCAAACAGTCCTTTCAACAGCATTCCATTGATAGGAGCTATTTTATAAACAAACCATTAGCAAATCATGATTTGATGGATTGGGTAAAACAACTTGGTATAAAATACTTCAAAGGTGTTTTCAGCAAGGATACATTACCATCACAAATAAAAAACAAAGAATGCGGGATAATCAATCTTGATAACCATATTGGACCAGGTACACATTGGGTAGCTTATAGAAATATTGATAGATTTTGTGAATACTTCGACTCTTTTGGATTGAATATGCCATCAGAGGTTAAGAAATATATGACCACTAGTGGAAAACAATTAGTGTATTCAACTGATGAGATACAAGAACGTGATTCAGTGTTATGCGGTTATTGGCGTTTATACTATCTACTTGAAAGACAGAAGGGAAGATCCATTCTTGATAGGGTGCATAATGCTAAATTTGATATGTCTGATACAAGTGTCAATCATAGATTTATCATCAATTACTTCAAAAATATCTAAATTATATATATAATGGTGAAATCATATTGCGTAAAACAGAAGAAACAAACTGAATGCGTTCCAGGTAGTGAACGATATGTTAAAGCTAAAAATGGGCGTATGATGTTACAGTGCACTTGTGCTGAATGTGGGATAACAAAGACTAAATTTGTCAAGAACAAGGGAAACTGATTGAGCCCTCACAAGATGGGGGCTTACTAGGAGAACAACTGCTTAAAAGTGGTGTTAAAGGTTTATTCAATCTTGGACGAGCTGGTGCTTCAAAGGCTGTTAAATCAGATATAGTCAAACAAAAAATAAAAGAGACGGCTAACCAATATCAGTTTCACATCAGACTTATAAAAAAAAATTGGATCCAACACATAGTGGTAAAGGATTACCAATACCATTTCCATTTGTAGATTGGAAGAAAGCTTGGAATGTTGCCACTGCACCTGGATTGTTCAAAGGACCTTAAGTTAGTGCAAAAGAGGGTAGAGCCTTGGTTGCTGAATACAAGAGACAATATAAAGCTTACAAAGATGCTGGAGGTAGTAGATCATACAACTCATGGATTAAATGGAAAGGTTATGGTGGAGGGTTAGACATCCATAATGCTATTCTCAAGGTTGCACCTAAAAAGGGTTTTGTGATGCCTGGGCAAAAGTATACAGGCCCTGGTAACCCTCTTGAAGAGCAACTGAGGTATGATCCCAACACTGGTCAGATACTTGAGATATATCAACAACCAACAGGTAGAACAGATGCAGTCAGTATGCAACACGATGTTGATTACTCAGTTTGTTGTAATAAACCAAAAAGTAATCAAGTGAAGTGTAAGAATGAGGCTGATCGTAAGATGGTTAAGGCTCTCGATGCCATTCCATGGAAAGATCGACAATGGGGACATACTATTGCTAGAAATGCTATAGCAACTAAGTCAAAGTTGGGTATGGGTGTGAAGTCAAAAAACGGGAAAAGCCGTCGAGTGAAGAAAACTGGCAAGAAAAATTAGCTGATGAGTTACATACACCCATAAAACGGAATTTCACTCGGCGGCGTGAAATCACAAATCACATCGATGAAATATGGGCAAGTGATCTAGTTGAAATGCAACAGTTTAGTAAATGGAATAAAGGTTATCGATATCTTCTAATGATTATTGATGTATTCAGTAAATATGGTTGGATCGTTCCGTTAAAAGATAAGAAAGGTGAATCTGTCACTGAAGCATTTAAAACAATATTCAAGGAAGGTAGAAAACCACAATATCTATGGGTTGACAAGGGAAAAGAGTTCTATAACAAACATTTGAAAGACCTATTACAGAAAAAAATGGGATACAAATGTACTCAACCGAGAATGAAGAGAAGTCATCAGTAGTTGAAAGATGGAATAGGACAATTAAATCTAAAATGTGGAAGCAGTTCACAGTTCAAGGTAATACAATGTATCTAGACATGTTACCTAAACCAATAAAACAATACAACAACATAAAACATTCAAGCATAAAAATGACACCAGTTGAAGCTTCAAAGAAAAAGAATGAGGGTACTGTTTACTTTAATTTATATGGTGATATGGAAACATTAAAACAGAAACCAAAATTCAAAATAGGTGATAAGGTTAGAATATCCAAATACAAACGGAATGTGTTTGATAAGGGTTATACACCAAACTGGACAGAAGAAGTGTTCACAGTTGATAATATCCAATACACTAATCCAATAACATACAAAATAAAAGATCTAAATGATGAAGACATACAAGGGAGTTTTTATGAACCTGAATTATTAAAAGCCAAACAGGATGTATTCCGAATTGATAAAGTCATTCGTAGGAACTATAAGAAGAAACAAGCTTTGGTTAAATGGAAGGGATATAGTGATGATTTTAACAGTTGGATTCCTATGAAGGATTTAGGAAATATATGAAAGTGATATAAACACAAGTTATGTAATATTATATTGATAAGATGATATAGTATGATTATCATATTATATCACGAATTGCAGTTATCAATACTGATTTTTGCTATTAATGATAGCCAAAAATATTATTATTTTTGGGTATTTTTACATTGTTTCTTATGAGGATATTTAGAACCATTCTTGATTACTTTATCACAGTTTGGACATTTGAATTCCTTTTTTAACCATTCCAATCGATGTTTCTTTTTTTCTTCGTCTGAGAATATTCGCGGTCTTATATTAGCCGATTTCTTGTAATCAGCTGGTAAGTCGTCTTGTTTGATATATTCAAATGTATAAGAATGACCATCTTTCTTCGAAATACCTGATTTACAATTATTGATACCCTCGCAAGCCATTTTGACGACACCAACATTTATTTGAAGATGCTGCTGGATGGCGTACATGCTGTTGAAATATGATACTTCATTTGTATTCTTATTAGTTGCTTTCACACATTTTTTATTCTTATGATTTTGAGAAACAAAAGTATAATCCCGATCCTTTGCTGACTTTTTATTATTTTCTTGTGGTGTCATAAGTTGGAGATTAGATAATCGATTGTCTTCCTTATTATTATTAATGTGGTCGATAACTTTCCCATCTGGTACGATACCATTATGGCATTCCCAGATGAATCTATGGGCTTGATAACCCTTGAACCCAGATTGACCATGTTTTCTCACGAGGCAAATCATGTAACCTCTATGATTTTTGTTTCCTTTGTGGGGCACTTTCTTAATGATATTGATGATGTTTCCATCACTGTCTGCAGCATATAAGTTATAAGTGGGATGAACATAAAAAACGCACTCATTTATTGTAATTGTTGTCATTATAATATAGTATACATAACAAATCTTTATATCAAAAAAAAAAATTAAAAAGGGACTTAAAGACTTGGCACATTAATAATATTATAAGAAAAATGGAACGAAAAATTATCTCAACATATAATATGAAAACCCGCGATCTCTCCAAACTAACCAAATCTCAACTAATTAATTTGTTATTGAAGCAAAATATGAAACAACAGCCAAAAAAGAACAATATAATTATTCCACCACCAGAGTTTAGGAATGATTACAAACCAGTCCCATTGCTGAGGAAGAATGTAAAACAGATGGTACAAGATTATGAAGACAACATCATTCCTCCACCACAGGAATTTAGGGATAAACCAACACCTTTACCAAGGAAGAATGTAAAACAGATGGTTCAGGATTATGAAGACAACATCATTCCTCCACCACAGGAATTTAGGGATAAACCAACACCATTACCAAGGAAGAATGTAAAACAGATGGTTCAGGATTATGAAAACAATATCATTAATCCACCATTAGAGTTCAAAGATGATTACAAACCGGTACCTTTACCAAGGACTAAGAAACCAGTACCTTTACCAAGGACTAAGAAACCAGTCCCATTGCCAAAGACTAAGAAACCAGTCTCATTGCCAAGGACTAAAATTGAGGAAACTGCTAGAGCTCTGAAGGGTTACACAAAATCCTTTGAAATCAGTATTAGAAATAATAAAGATCCTCTTAATCAACTGCAAAACACAAGAAAAGCAGTTGAATATTATATTATTAAGATGCTAACATCTATGAAAGGTCTAAAATTTGTTGAAACGCTCAAAGTGACATTCAAAAAATCAACAAATGATAAAATAATATACAAAACCGCTTACTTCAATAGCAAACCTATTGCCATCATTAATAACATAAAAAACCATGAAGCATTACAATTATCAAAACAACAAATCTTGAATGATAGCTCAGTGGATTTCTGAAGGTTCTGGTTGGACCATTGAATCTGTTGACAATCATTATCTTAATATCGTACAATATAAGCCAATGAAAGGCTCATCATATATTGAACTTCCCTCAGAACTCAAACATCATAAAAAAGGATTGATCAATATGAAAAATGAGGACAATGAATGCTTCCGATGGTGTCACATCAGACGATTAAATCCTCAAGACAAAGATCCACAGAGAATTAAAAAAAATTGGATAAACAATATGTTAAAAATTTAGACTACTCTGGAATTGAATTCCCAGTAACTACAAAGCAGTATAATAAAATTGAAAAGCAAAATGAGATTAATGTTAATGTATTTGGATATGAAAACAAGCAGCCATATCCCATCTATGTGTCAAAAGAAAAATATGACAGATATATGAATTTATTATTGATAACTGAAAATTATAATAAACATTATGTATTAATTGAAGACTTTAATAGGTTTATGTTTAATAAAACAAAACACAGAGAAATGAAGCACTTCTGCATGCATTGCCTTCAGTGTTTCAGCTCTGAAATAGTTTTAAACAATCATAGAAACAATTGTATTCAAATTAATGGAGCGCAAGCAGTAAAAATGCCTGATGCTGATAACAATATCCTAAAATACAATAATCATAATAGAGAACAGCCTATGCCATTTGTAATCTATGCAGACTTTGAAGCTATCACTGAGAAGATATCTGGTTGCCAACCAAATAATAATAAATCATTCACAGAGGTATACCATAAGCACACAGACTGTGGCTACGGTTATAAGGTTGTCTGTTGTTATAATGATAAATATAGCAAGCCGGTTAAAATATACCGAGGTGAAAAAGCAGTTTTTAAATTTATGGAAGCCATGCTTGAAGAAGTTAAATATTGTAAGAAGATTATTAGAAGAGATTTCAAAAAATTGTTGGAAACAAATAATGGAGAAATTAAAATACCTGTTATATTCCATAATCTCCGTGGTTATGACAGCCATTTCATTATGCAAGAGATTGGAGCTATTGTTAAGAATTATGTTTATAAAAATAAGAAAGGTGAGGAGCAACAGATGACAATCAATGCTATCCCTAATAATATGGAGAAGTATATGGCGTTCATGCTTGGTAATAATTTAGTTTTCCTTGATAGTTTCCAATTCATGAGCTCCAGTCTAGAAAAACTAGTGAGTAATATGCCGAAAGAATCATTGAAATATACATCAGAAGTATTTGAAGGTAAAAAATTAGATCTGATGACTAGAAAGGGAGTTTATCCTTATGATTATATGGATAGTTTTAACAAGTTCAGTGAAAAGCTACCATCAAAAGAAGAATTCTACAGTATTTTAAATAATGAACATATATCTGATGAAGATTATAAACACGCACAAAATGTTTGGAATAAATTTAATTTGAAGAACATGGGTGAGTACCATGACTTATATTTGAAATCAGATATTCTATTATTAGCAGATGTATTTCGGAATTTTAGGAAAACATGTTTGGAATATTACAAGTTGGACCCATGCCATTATTTCACCTCTCCAGGTTTATCATGGGATGCTATGTTGAAGATGACTAATATTAAGCTGGAGTTGATGACTGATATTGATATGTTCCAGTTTATTGAAAAAGGTTTACGAGGTGGTATCAGTTATATTGCTAATCGTTATGGTAAAGCAAATAATAAATATATGAAAGAATAGAATAAGAAAGCACCCTCCAAGTGTATTATGTATCTTGATGCAAATAATTTATATGGTTGGGCTATGAGTCAGTATCTCCCAACAGGTGGATTCAGATGGATGACACAACAGCAAATTGATGAATTGGATTTAGCTAAGTATAAAGAAGACAGTAAGAAAGGATTGATATTAGAAGTCGATCTCAAATATCCTAACAAATTACATGATCTCCATAATGATTATCCACTAGCAGCAGAAAAGGTGGAAGTAACAAATGATATGCTATCTGATTACTGCAGAAAAATATCTGAGAAATATAATATATCAACCGGTCTGGTTCACAAGCTTATACCAACCTTAGGAAATAAAGAAAAGTATGTTTTACATTATAGGAACCTTCACTTATATATGGATCTTGGTTTGAAGGTTACTAAAGTACATCGAGTACTTAAGTTCAATCAATCCCCTTGGTTGAAACAGTATATCGATTTCAATACTGAGAAACGGAAAAATGCTAAGAATGCTTTTGAAAAGGATTTCTTCAAACTGATGAATAACAGTGTATTCGGTAAAACGATGGAAAATATCAGAAAGCGAGTAGATGTTAGATTGGTTACTGATGAAAAGAAACTGTTAAAATTAACCAGTAAGCCAACCTATGTTAGTAGTAAGATCTTTAATGAGAATCTGGTGGCTGTACATAAAATAAAAGAAACCCTTACTCTGAACAGACCAGCATATGTAGGGATGTGTATCTTAGATTTGAGTAAGACTTTGATGTATGATTTCCATTACAACTACATCAAAGATAAATATGGAAGTAAAGCTAAGTTGTTATTTACAGATACAGATAGTTTAACATATGAGATTGAAGCTAAGGATGTGTATCAAGACTTCTGGGAGGATAAGCATAAGTTCGATAATAGTGATTACTCTGAGAGCTCACCATTTTATTATAAAGAAAATAAGAAAGTGATTGGTAAAATGAAAGATGAAGCAGCTGGAGTTCCAATCATTGAGTTTGTGGGCTTACGATCAAAAATGTATAGTTACATTAAAGATAATCAACAAGGAGGAAAGACTGCTAAGGGAATCAAAAAGAATATAATCAAGAAAAACATAACACATGAAAACTATAAAGATACACTCTTGAATAATAAACAGATGTTTCACAAAATGAAACAATTAGAAAAGAGAAACATCAATTAGGAAGTTATGAGATAAATAAAGTATCACTCAGCTGTTTTGATGATAAAAGATACTTACATGATGATGGAATAACAAGCTATGCATATGGTCATAAGAATATCAAACATTAATTTACATTTTTAATTTTCATTTAATTTTCAATTTCAATTTTCATTTACATTCCAATTTCAATTTTCATTTGCATTCCAATTTTGATTCCAATTTCAATTTTCATTTACATTCCAATTTTAATTCCAATTTCAATTTTCATTTACATTCCAATTTTGATTCCATTTTTGGTTCCAGACTGATGTCCCGGGTTTTGTTCTGTATCCACATTTGAAATCAAAATTTATTTCTTTAGTATTTGATTCAAGGTTTGGTTACAGGTTAGGTTACAGGTTACGTTACAGGTTAGGTTACAGGCTACGTTACAGGTTAGGTAACAAGTTAGGTTAATGATTTAATCTTTAATATATGAATCGAAAATTTTATATATTAAAGATTCAATCTTATACTTAATTTATATTTGTTTCAACATTTGGATTATGGTTAGAAATATAGTTTAGAAAAATAAGTTGGAAAAATAATATAGAAAAATGCGCTAGTAAAATCAAAATAGGGAATAATATAGAAAGTGCGCTTATACCCCCAATTACTATACTACTCGCTACTAGTAAAATGACTAATCGAGGTGGGGGCAAGGGTTACACACTTACTACAAGAAAGAAATAAAATACCACTGTTAACTAATTAATTAAATAATTAATTAGAGAAATAAATAAATAAGCAATAAATAATTAAGCAATAGACCACACGTTTCTGTGGGTTATAAGCTGATAAACCACGCGGGATGTTGGTAGAACACGAGAAAAATTTGTAAACTACGAGCCGCAGGCGAGTGGTTTACGAATTCTTCGAGTGTTCTACCAACATCCCAAGTGGTTTATCAGCCTATAATCCATAGAAAACTTGTGGTCTATTGCTTTTATATAATAATTCAGAAGACGCGCGATTTTTCCGTGGGTTTACCGGCACAATAACCCACAGCTGATTGACCAATCAGAGCGCGCGCATTGATTTGGTTATTGTATAAACTAACAATATAATAAATTACACTCACATACAAGAAGCTAGAGGGTAATAACAATTGACTATATAATACAGCTAATTAGGGAAAATAAACTAACAATATGATAAGTCACACTCACACGCGAAAAAACTAGACGGTAATAACTATATAATACAGGCTATGTTAATGTAGCAAAGTGTTTAATCAGTTTGGAAACTTCAATATAGTCATCTTCACAGTTTAAAACATCAAGGAGTAGTTTTTTTAATTTTATTTTGATATGCTGATTTGTTTAATGATTTTAGCGATAGTGGGATCGAATTCCAGATTGAAACGCCAATTCTTGCAAAAGACTTCTTAATTTTTTTCTGTTCTTGTAGTTTTTACAATAAAGCACTCATTTGAGGACGATCTCGTTTTATAATTATGCATTGTTCATGTTTTGGTAAATTGATTAATAAGGTTTATTGGAGCAACTGTGGTGAGCAAGGATCTGTGGATATCATACATCAAATAACATAGTTGCTGGAAAAATAAAAATGATATTGTAAGACAATTAGATTTAATAAATAGGGGAATTGCATGTTCTCGAGACCTGCAGAAGAAAATTAAGCGCAATGCACGTTTTTGTAAGATTAGCAATCGATTTAAATGGGTTTTTGCACAATAGCCCCATGTAGATATACCATAAGTTAAGTAAGGAGTAATTAAAGTATGATAGATACTAAGCAACAATTGACGTGGGATGTAATGTCTCAGTTTAGCAATAATTCCAATTGATTTACTAATTTTATGAAAGAAAATCAATGTGATTCTTCCACGAGAGGTCTGAATCAATCATTATTCCGAGATATTTGACAGTCTTTTATTTGCAAGTGTTTTTTCAGGCTTCTTCTTCCAATTGCTTAAATTGGAAAATTTACTGCGAGGATCATACTTCACTTGCATCTATAACCGCAGTTCAAATATGAATTATTTCATATATATAACACAGTCTTTTATTTCAAGGCTTCTCTGGGTGTTCGACATAGGGTTGAAAATTTTAACTTGAGGAACAAAAGGCATAGTCTTTTGACGAGGACGAAAAATAACATAATTAGATTTTTTTTATATTTAATGTCAGCTTGTTAGCTTTCAGCCATTCACTAACTTTGGCAAGCTCTGAATTAACTGTTGATTCAAGGGTACGCAAGTTATTATTTGCATAAATTATACTTGTATCGTCTGCAGACAAATAAAAAGTGAATTCCGAAGAACATTTATAAATGTCATTTATATACAAAAGGAATAAGAGGGGGCCAAGAACTGAGCCTTGGGGTACCCCACAAAGAGTTTTCTCTTCCTTAGATATATGGTTATCAATTTCAATTGACTGCCGACGATCTGTTAGATACGATTTAAACCAAGTATTCATTAACCCTCTTATACTATAATTTTCAAGTTTAGCTAAAAGAATGCTGTGGTTAACAGTGTCAAATGCCTTTTTAAGGTCAATAAAAATACCACATGTATACTTCCCACTGTCCATACTGTTATGAATATTGTTAACAATATCTAGTATTGCATGTTGTGTACTATGTTTACTACGGAAGCCATATTGGAGATTATAGATTATATTATTCTTATTTATAAATTTGGTAAGTCGAGCATGTATTAGTTTTTCAAATATTCGATTATAAATAGATAGAGGTGAAATAGGTCTGTAGTTTTCAGGTAAAGTATCGTCGTCGTCTTTAAATACTGGAACCACCTTAGCTAGTTTGAATTTTGCTGGATACATTCCAGTAAGAATGGACTGGTTAAATATTTCAGCTAGGGGTAGTGATATAACTGATCTTGCTAGTTTTAAAAGTTTAACTGGGCTGGAATAAAGTCCATACGCTTTGCTTTCTGGTAAAGTTATGATTTCAGATTCTACTTCTTGAGGAATGAGGAATAATGGGATCGAAATAAAAGGTATTTGACAACGGTGGATCTAAATAATTAGAAAAGCTGCCTGATACTTCAGGTATAGCACTTGCTAGCTTAACACCAACAGTTGCAAAATATTCATTCAGTGTATTCCCAATTGTCTTGGGGTCATTAGTCAGAGCTGCATTTTCATTTGAGCGGATGAAGCTGATATTTTTTGTTTTCCCTTTCTTTCTCATGCCCCCAATAGTTCGTTAATTCCTTTCCAAGTCTGTCGCATGTTCTTTATATTAGAATTAAAGACGTTTTGGTAATACTTTAGTTTGCTCAAATGAATGAGAGCAGTTAATTTGTTCCTATATTGTTTATATTTGTTCCAGTTTGAGTTAAATAATAAATTGTTTTTTTACGCGTATAAATCGTCTTATTCCTTTTGTTAACCAGGGTTTGGTTAGAAGTTTTAGCCTCCGCTTTGATACATCCTTTAGGGGAGCGTGTTTATTTATAAGGCGGTTAATATTTTTATAGAACCTGGAAAAAGATTTGTTTACATCGGAACTGCGACAAGTATTATTCCAGTCAATTTCACATAAATCGGTCATGAATTTGCCAGCGTTAAAGTTTGAGTAGTCTCTCACTTTGGTTTTGTTTAGAGGTGGGAACAGTTGCTGTTGTGTCAAAATCATACAAACTTGAGAGAAATGATCAGTTATATCGGTAGCAATATTTCCGCCAACAATACTGTTTTCAAGATTATTTGTAAAAATATTATCAATTAAGGTTGCTGAGGTGCCATATACCCTAGTTGGTTTATCAAGGACAGGCAGCATGGAGAAACTGTGTGTACATTGTAATAAAGCTTGGCTATAAGTACAATTTTCATACTTCAATAGATCTATATTGAAGTCTCCCATGAGGTATATATTATGATTATGCCGGTTAAAGCGCTCGAGGGATTCAGAAAGATAATCAAGAAATTCATTAGCGTCATTATGTTGTCTATATATAATACCAGATATATTTTTTCTTATCGTTTTGTTTTCAGTTTGATCCCTGCATTTGTTGACGTATTATATCAGTCCTGCATTCTCAAACCTTAGATACTGTGGAGAAACCTGACATTTGTGCAGCTATAATCTGGTCTTTTATCCCACATATACATGACAACTTTATAGAAAACAACTGTTATGAGTGTACCTCATGTCTCGATTTTTCAGAATAACAACACAAACGAGTGAATTTCCAAGGATCCCCACAACAACGAGAATGGAGAGTACGATTGTTGTACCAATATGAGCTGAATCAGACATGGCTCTCAGTGCCGGTGCGGCACTCGTCTTAGCTGTAATCTGCAAACGGAAATGAAAATGGAAAATTATAATGAAAGGTATTTTGCTGAGTCCAAGTATTTAGCACTGTGGTATTAAATGTTCACACAACTGACTGAAACAAACATATATTTTGAACGGAACTGAGCACTTGTAAAGCTAGTAGCTTGTTAGAGGTTCGACATTTGGCTACTTACAAAGCGCAGATAAGTTGAATTCGATTCAGGACCATCGACCATGCACAAACCATCTAGTAGCGGCGAATCAGTTCATTTGAACCTTACACCTAAGCAAAAAAAGTAAACTTATTAAATTGATATGAACGTGATAAACTTCATAAAAAATTATAGTAGCCAGGTTAACCTTAACATGTGCGATTTCAAAACACATGCCCGTCTCCTTGAATCTCTCACGATATCGAGAGTCGGCGGAGATGTGCCTTTGATCATGGCAATATGAAAGAGGCTTTTTAGTATCGTGGCAATATTAAAGTGGCTTTTTAGTATAATGGTCTGGTAGCACTTTTGTTATTCCTAAGAAAAAAGAAAATATATCTTAAATTAGGCCATTATTGTTATCGCACCGAGTTTTTCAAGCCTACAACCAAAGATGTTCAATCTCGGGGACAGAATGGAAGTTTAAGCCGGCAACAATCCATGGAACAAATTGATCGTATCGCAGATTTAACAACCTACTTAAACTTTAAAAAAGGAAAACGAAAAAAATATAGCAATGATTACAACCCTAACCTGCGGACAAAATTTATGATTATGATTAATCAACTTTGCATAATAACAAGACAGTTTCGAAAAAAAATAACAATGTTTTGTTACTGTGAGAGGTAAATAACAAGGGAAGGTTTGCTAACACTCATGATTAGTAAAAAATACGTACTCTATGATATGGAGCTTTTCAAAATCAAGTATCAAGGGTATTGATATATCCTTGGAAACTGAGCTAGTTCTTATGTTACGACTTATGGGTAGTTCAGTAGTAATTTCTCGACAGTAAGGGCGATGTAATTAAACTGCTTTTAAAGATCTAATGGTTTATTCTCTTTTAGAGCTGTGTGGGATTTGAGGCATACTAATTCATTCACGAAAGATGTCTTGGAGGAGTGACAAGTGTCAAGTATTGATCTCTTTAGTTAATTCCTGACCCATTATATAAATATTGGTTACTGACCAAACCTAAGGTCAACATGGCTAGATATTGCATGGCCAAGTTCTTTTTCTTGCGTATTAATCAGACCGAGACAGAGTGAAGATGCATAAACAACCCAAAAAATTGCACCCAATATCCAGCTATCTTGATCGAGCAAGCTTGGTCAATAAACAGCTCGGTTAATAGGATTTTTATTATATGGCAAACAATAAAAACTTAATTCGTTTCATGTAATTGGCTTTTACAAGCTGCCATTTTGCTTACGAACGGCGATGAGCAGAACTTAAATCTGTCAAAGTTTGCTCGTCTTTTTTACGATTTTTCTCATCAGGCCTTTTGGCACTTTCGTACAAGAAAATAGAAGAAATCGTCAAAAGTTTTGTGTTTTTTCACAACATTACCTGTCTAGATGGGAAGATCTAGACCTCGGTCAGAATAACTTTCAGTCAATCAAATTCGCAAATTCGGTAGTTCGCGTAGTCCTTGTGAGACACAGGAAGAGTCTCTTGGTGGAAGAGTCTCTTGCATTAATTAGCGCCATCTTGCCTGCTCAGGTAGCCAATCACAGCGCAGGATTTGGTTCATCTTTCCGCTCACGGAGGAAACTGTATGGTAAAAGTATTTCTAATAATTATAGTTGTGAAAATTTGGATCTCTTCGAAGCAGACTATTACAAACATTTTGATGCGTCAGTATCTTGATCACATGAGTTGACGTTTCCATTACAAGCACTTCAAAGGTCGACTCGCTGACATTTCGAGTGATTGCTTTTAGAGCTCAAATTTAACATTAACTCGGCAATCCTTACAAGGGTTTTTTTTTAACTCTGGTCGCATTAGCAGCGGAAATTTTTATAACCTATAACAACCCATAACAGAACGGGAAAATAGAAATATCTTATTTGGTTTACCACCTGTTCCAAACAATTTTAAAAATAATTGCATTGCACTGTAAAATGAAACTTGGAATGTTTCAAAAATTATAAAAACAACATTCCACGAGGCCCTATCGTAATATACATAAAAAAATCGGAATTTCATCTTTCCCGCTCACGGAGGAAGCTGTATGATAAAAGCATTTCTAATCATTATAGTTGGGAAGATTTGCATTTCTTCGGAGCAAATTATTGGAAACATTTTAATGCGTCAATATCTTGATCACATGAGTTGACGTTTCCATGAAAAACACTTGAAAGGTCGCCTCGCTGATATTTCGGAAATCAAAGTGTCAATTACATCCTTCGTTTTAGCGCTACAAGCTGTCAAATCTGACAGAAACGGCCATGTCAGTTTCAGATTAGTATTCCAACAAACTGTTTTATAGAGAAACACAATACTGTCTAAAAAATTCTACCAACGAATGTAATTTGATTTAAAGAAATAACCTTAATTAAGTAAACAGACGTAATAAAGACGACGGACATTATATAATTACTTTAACTTTATGAACGTAGCAAATTCACGGGTAACAATCCTTACAATTACTTTTAACTTTCTGAGAATTATCACTTCGAAGACTTACTCAAATCTTCGCAGCCCTTGTATAGCAATTCTATCGTTCGAATTCTTCAAGTCCCTCAAAGATGAAGGCTCTCTTAATTACTATAGCTTTTTCGATTTCTCCGTTGTAAATAGCATCGCTGTTTAGCAGTGGGTCTTAACAAGACCCCTACATTTTGCTGTAAATCTTTCGCTAGCCTTGTTCTGTTTAGAGTAGATTTTGTTTTTACGGTTATTTTATGAATTTCTTTTTGGTAGCACATGATATTAAAGAAATGCTTACGTTTGGGGCAAGCCAACTTATAAGATTAGTAATTTAGTCATTACTCAGGGCCTGAAACTATCATCTTGACTCTACTCTAGATATGTCTCTAGCAGTGGTTAATCCTTTGATCTCAACCGTGTGTTCTCCTGGCATTAAATTGAGCAAAACATGCCTCTTCCTCGTACACTTCTCTTTCAACAAGCTCTGAATAGGTTCTGTTACATTGTCGACGATCTCTCCCTAAGCATAGTGTTTTCCATCAGTACGTCTACAACTTTAATATCAAATTGTCAACAAATCCTAATACCTTTGTCGAATGGGTCGATATATTCTTACTTCTACATACGACTTCCATGTATATGCTACATTATATGGCCGCTCTAGCGCAGCGCGTTTACCACAGCCGTCCGCGATCAGGTTATGGCTTAGCTTATCGCTTATCTCGTCACCAACTCAGCGGTCTAAAAGATGTTGGCTACTAGGTAATAACAATCCTATCCATTCGTATAGCCATGCAATATGACATTTCGGTTACAACTGATGAATTTTCGTTACTCTCCCAAGTTATTTATCATACCTGGTGTTGCAATCGGGTCGATGTCTCTCTGGTGCTTTGGAAACGAAAGTTTCGTTTACAAAGTGTCATCTTATCTGCACGACAATATAGGAAGTGGTTCCATGAAGAGTAAACAGAACTTGACATTTTGTTAAAATAGGGTCAATATCATATTCAGCATTTGTACAAATTGTTCTTCAAAAAAATAATGAAAACCACTTCCAATAAGTAATTCTGACCAACGGAAGACTCGTTTAAAACTGTGAAAAACTGCTCTTTAAGTAGAATGCGGCGGCATGGTCGACATTAACTTCTGTGAAAACCTTTTGCCACAGAAAATAGCTCTAAGGCCCTTTAAGCAGAAGCTAACGAACCATAAGCCTTCTTTAATGAAATCAAAGAAATGGTTGTATGCAAATGTAGCATTATGTAATGTCTCGTTTCTTGTCAATTCCTAGACTGAATTTGAGCCAGCTATTCGATTTGCACACATCCGAAAAGAGTGTACGAATCGAACAGAAGGCTGAAGTTCAGGAAATTCAGTCCCCGCAGTTTTTAGAATTTTAAGGACACTATGTAAAAGCTAAATATAACTTGGTCGGTTACATTCTAAAAAACTCTTTCTAAGATGCATGTAGCTGGCTTTTTTATTATTTTTGTTCGGCTTTATTGAAAATTTGGCTTGGTAGATCCTATACAAAAGGCGCTTTAGGTAATTCTAAGAGATGAACGTTTCGTCTTCTAAAAAATATCGATTATCATCTGGACCTTGGCAAAAAAGGAAATAATTACAGCCCACGTCCCTGCACCTGTAAAAAGTGCTCATACATGTATTTGCAATTAACTGACATAATACTTCTCTTGGCAAAAAAGCTTTCTCAAAATTAGTCCATGCCGAATTTGATCCATAAGTTACACTTATCCACTAGCCTCTCGTTGAAGTAGCTTTAAAGCGTTTTAATATAAATAAAGTATCGCTGAAAAATTGAACTGAAATTGCCATAAAAATCACCGCTTTGAATCGCCGTAAAATTTCAGATAGATTGCACAAGCTAATAGAATTCGCATCACAACCCACACCATAAGTCGGCGCCTTGTCTTCTCACCCTATGTATGTTCGAGCTGTTTTATACGTGTGCGATAATTAGGTTGCGGTGCAGTTTTTCTCCCCTACCCCCAGTGATGCTTGACGGTTTAGTTTAAAGATTAGGGATCTCGCATGTTCTTTACAAGCGTTTGTAAGCATGCGAGCAGAGCGTGTACTTCTGCGAGCACGAGCAGTCATCAAATTTGTCTTGCGAGCAGCGGTTGAACTATTTAATAAAGTCTGACAAACTTGGAGATTTCAATCAAATTATAACTGATCTAAACGACTGCAGAGCTGGATTCGTGAAATCGAGTATATAATGAGGATCTAAGCGGTTGCAAATATTTTGCAAGCATGAACAGGCGAGGTCTCTATTTTTGCGAGCGATAGCCCTTTTCACGGTTAGCTCTGCTCATTTGCATGCATTACAATGAATTCTAGCATGTATGTGAGGCAATTTCGGCTTATTTTGTAGTTTTAGCCCAAAATTGCTTCGCATCCACGTTGGATTACATTGTAATCCAAATGAGAAAAACTAACCGTGAAAAGGGCTATTCGAGCAAATGTACAATTTTACGAGCTCTTTTAACTTGAATGAGACGATTCGGTACTCGTAAGTAAATTCCTGAATTAAAATGTTATTACGCGACACCGACGTGTTGAGAAGCGAGTAAGAACCATTGCTGTATCAAAACTAGCTGACCGAGACAGAAATGGCCAGTATTAGGCACCTGAGATACATAACTTAATTCCAGGGCATATGATTACTTTATCTACATCGTTCCCTTCCCAGTTTCTAAGTTCTGTTATTGCTTTAAGCGTTAACCTTATTCGAATATAAAGAGTAGGAACATAAATAAACTTGAATAATATTATCGATATTGTAAATATTGAGATTCTATTCGACGCCTGCTGGTAAATGTGCCAACTTCCAAGGACTAAAATTCACTGATGATCGAAATCATTGCCTTTTCAAAATTTGGCCAAACTACAGAACTTCATTACCCACAAGAATACCTCTAAATACCTTTTAAAAATGTACCATCACAGACACAAAGCATTGTCAGGACAGAGCCTAAGAGTATTCATATTCTCGGTACTGGACTGGAACTAGCATACAATGGAGACTTGTGCAGGGGAATACAGTAGAACCTCAATTTAACGAACCTCTGTTTAACGAAGTCCTCGATCGATATAACCAACGATATTCTAAGACCCAGCCAACGTTACAGTAAAATGTATGCAACCTTTTAGTCAAAAACTCATTATATGTTATAGATATTGATACTAGAGTATTTCCACAGAAGTCACCTGTGTTACAAATTAATCATTAACTATGACCTCGATATAACGAACATTTTGGTTATTTCCCTTCAAATTTGTTATATCCAGGTTTTCGATATAACGAAACCTCGATTTAACGAACAAATTTGGCCGGTCCCTAGCGACTTCGTTAAATCGAGGTTCCAGTCGAGGTTCCAAAGTATACATTCTTATAATACACGATCAGCAACAAATATACACATTGAATTTAAACGAACAAATTTTCTCTCAGGTGTAAAGGAGCGAGTATGTGGAACAGTCTACCTGTTAATATTAAGAACATTGATTCTTTCAATCGTTTTAAAAAAGGCTTAAAGTTATATATTCAAAGTCAACCTTATAATGAAGTGTACAAACAATTATAGTTTAGTTAGTAAGATGAGACTTACAATGTAATTAATTGAAATTAGTGCGCCTTCTGTAATTTATCTTAGTAAATTTTATTATAATACTGCGGAGATCTTCTAAAAAGCTCATTAGAGCTTGCTGGATCTCCTGCCTTATGAGGTATTATATGTAATTATCAATGTATATGTTTCAATGAAAGAAGGGGAAATAAAGTATAAATTTTACTTAGAATAAAAAGAAATAAATTTCAGTTGCATTAGAAAGACTCCCTGCATTAGACTCATTTTACAAGCTAACCCGAATTTAGCATAACCCAACTAGTGGATTAATGCAAATCCTGCAGTTTAATAATAGTCCATGAGTAGCGAAATTCGCTGGCTTTTCTTTCGTTTTATTCCCAAATAGATATTTCTTCAACTTGCATTTGCTAACTTTATTATTGCCTTCTCTGTCAGACAAGTTGGGTGATACTAAAACAATTAGACCCTTCTATCGTCTCATATCCAACGCACGCTCGTGGAATAATTGTTAATGAAAGTGAAGAGTGATCATCGCAGTAAATTTTCCAATTTAAGCATCTGGAAAGAAGAAGCCTGAAAAAAAAAATCAGGGCTTCAACGTTGAAGCCCGTTGAAGCCCTGAATTTTTTCAGGCTTCTTCTCTCCAGTTGCTTAAATTGGAAAATTTACTGCGATGATCACTCTTCACTTTCATCTACAACCGCAGTACAAATATGAATTATTTCATATATACTTCACAATAATTGTTAAATAATCAACAGTTACGCATCAGCGCACATCGCGCATCACGTTTGAACCTGATGTAACGTAATAAAACAGTTCTTTTCTACGCGTTACTTGACATTTTTTTCTCTTTTCTATGCAATGAGACTACGGTAAATTTATACTAAAACAATTAGACTACTCGCCCTGGTTTTCTACGAGCGATAGTTGCGCCTCGTTGACTATCTGCTCGTAGAAAACTCGGGCTCGTAGTCTAATTACCCAGGCAGTGAGGCCTGGGTTTAAATTTCGGCTTTCTTTTTTCTTTTCTTTCCTCGTTCAGTCACAAATCGCCGTCTGGTCTCTACAGCGCATGCGTCAGTAATGCAGCACATGGAATTTACAGCAGTTGTCGTCGTGAAAAAGCTACTAGGTCGGATTCCGCGGTAGACCAACAAGCTGACGTTTCGAGCGCTAGCCCTTCGTCGGAGCGAATCGCGAGGAATTGTGGGTTATGTGTGGTTTATATACAGAAATATGGCGCTGCGCTATTGGTTGGTGCCTGGCAACGTGAAAAACAGAATAAATTAGTTGAATGAAAAGCGTTCGTTGATACCGTGAGGATTAAGAGTGCCGATTTGAAAAATAAATTTTTGTTCTAGAGTTTTGCGACTTTCTGTGCTTCCTTGATGTAGGGAGAGGCCGCAGACTGTCATATGTTGCGTGGAATGATTCGGCAGATTAAAGTGTCTAGCGACCGGTTTAGATGCGTTTTTGTCGTCTTTCTCTACGTCGCGAAGATGTTCTCGAAATCGGTCGCCTAGTCGTCTACCTGTTTCGCCGATATATAACATTTTGCAAAGGGTGCAAGTTATACAGTAGATGACATTGGCTGAGGTACAGGTAAAATGATCAGTGATCTTAATGGATCGCTTGGGTCCCGACAATTTTTCAACGTTGCAAATGAAAGGATATGTTTTGCATCGTGCGCGTGCACATTTAAAAGTACCGGATTGTTCACTCGTTTGAAAAGCACTTCTGACTAAAAAGGTACCTATGTTTTTGTCGCGTTTGAATGAAATTATTGGCGGTTGCGAAAAGATTCTGCCAGTATCGGGATCATTTTGAAGTAATTTAAAGTTTTTTAGAATGATGGATTTAACTGCGTGGTTGTGAGGGTGAAATATGAGGGTGAATGGAATTCTATTGTTATTCTCCTTTGAGACGTTTGTAGTGCTGACTGCCGATCAATTTGTTAGGCGCGATGATGGCCTGCTTCAACAACAGAGGCAGGATAGCCACGTTTGTCGAAAAATTCGCACATTTCTTCTGATTTTAAGGAAAAATCAGAGTCTTCACTACAAAGGCGACGGAGTCTAAGAAATTGAGAATAAGTAATGGAATTCTTGACATGTGATAGATGTGAAGATGAATACAACAAATAACTATGAGAATCTGTGGGTTTGTAGTGCACACTGGTGCATAAACCGTTGCCTTCGACAAAAACCTTAATATCTAGAAATGCTATACCATCCACAGACACAATCTTCGGGGCGCCCAACATAACCTTTTCATTCCACGGCCGAACACTGAGGCACTCAAGAAGAGTTTTCGTTATAGGGGTGCATTAACATGGAACGATCTGTCAGTGGAGGCTAGGCAGGCCACTACTTTAAATAGTTTTTATTCCGCTATCGAATGTTAGTAACAACTTGAAGAAAAATTCCTAAGTTAAGTTAAAATAATTAAAATAAGTTAATTAGTTAATATAGCTAGAATAGTTAAAATAGTTAAAATGGTTTTGTAATATTTTTAGTCTTAGCTTTTAAGTACTACGTTATATCTTTTAAGGTTAATGTGCACGGCTCTTTAGAAGACCACTTTTTAGTGAAATGATCCCGTGGGTAAATAAAGTTATTGATTGATATTGAAGTATCGAAAATTTCCCAGGTATATTTGAGAGCCGGATGAAACGAATTAACAGCAGTTATAAATTGATTGAGTTCCCCTCTGGTGGAGGAAGTGGCGCCGACACAGTCGTCGATGTAGCGACGGTAGAGGCAGGGTTTGTATTGATTGAAAAATTGGTGTTCAATGTAGCCTACGAAAAGATTGGCGTAGCTGGGTCCCATTTTGGTTGACCTCAGCAAAACAACTCTTGGATTGTACTGTCACGCAAAACCATACAGTGGATAAAGACAAGAAATTGTGATGCTATAGGAGATTAATAAAGATTACACCTCTCTAACTTTTAAATCTGCGTTTTCCCAAACCTGAGATATTTCTCGAATTATTTCAAACAAATTTACAGAGCCCAGGGTGGCTCTATGTCACGCACCGCCATAACTCTGAAATTCAAAATGTCTCTCTCGTTTGAGAAATGAGAAAAAAAAAAACAAACAAACAAACAACAACAACGGCAAAGGCTAAAGAAAATAGACTGAAACGTTCATAGGCTGATGTAACGATCTTGACTCGTTTTACGCGCTAAAGGTCTGTGTACGAGTAATAAGCTATTAATCAATTCCAAGAAATGCAGTCGAAGGCAGAATAGCTTGAGCACATCGATTCGATTGAATTTCGCACGACCTCAAATGCAGAACATTTAAGCTCAATTACAATATAGCTAGTGCTTCTCAGTATAACGACTGCCTGGGTACACGCAGCAAGGCGTCTAGCTAGTGAAAGTTTGGGAGAACTCGAAAAAGCTGTGGAAGCACTCGCCTGTGGCTCGTGTTCCCACATTATTTCTCGTTCTCCTAAACTTCCACTCGTGTTTCTATAACTCGATAGAAACACAGTACATGTTTTCTATTTCTTAATTATTAACTGAAGGAAGGTCCAAGAAGATATAAAAGCCATTTCAGTTCGTTGATAACGCGTTGATAAGCCCGGCCTTTCCTTCGATATTTCAAAGTAATACTCTACGAGTTTACTTATCAGGGCCGGATTGTTCAAAGCCCGATTAAGCTAACCCAGGATTAGCCAGAATTCTAATTTCAGGTTTGTAACTTTTCGGTGATGTTTTCAGTTTATATTGTTTGGCCTTCTGTTTTGAGCTTGAGCAATCCCAACTTACACGAGATTTAAGAACTGAAAAACATTTTTATACAAGAAAAATTGATAAGTCGGTTAACTTTTAATCCTGGGTTACCGTTAACCGGCTTTCGAACAACTCGACCCACAGCTTCGCTTGAAAAGAATTATTGGGGTCTTCAAAAATCATGTACTAAGTTGGTAGGGCAAGAGCCTGAATTAAAATATTCCGAAAGATTTGAAACAACCGTGAAAAGGCGTCTCGACAGTACGCATGGTGGGAGCAATTGCTATTGTTTGCCGGATTTTCTACAAATTTCGGTAGTCAATCCGTCGCCCTACTAGGGTATATTCCCGGAATGTAGTGATCAATCGATGACAATAGATAACCATCAGTTATTTGTTACTGACTTCCAGCGACGGCTATCGATTATTATCAATTGATCATTGCAGACATTTTGTGAGAACTTCCAAAATGATATTAATCATTTATCGTATCGGACCTCTGATCATCGGTGACAGCGCACAAACAAAAAATTTTAGGGAAAGCAAACACACTCGAAGTAATCTGATGAGATAAATATATTAATATTTCGCTTCTATATTTTTACTGTCTTACCTAGCGAGTCCAAGCAGTGAATGTTTTCTTAGGCAACAATTCTCATAAGAGCATTGAGAAATGTGTCCGTTGCAAAGTCTGTGATACAGCGCGAATTTTTATCAACGTTGGTTAACGGATTTGACATTATGCATTACATCCTGCTGTTAACACCCACCCACTGTGCATTAGTGAGATAAGACCATGGCTTTCTTTGGGAATCGTTACTTAGCAACAGAACTTAGTGAAGCTTTACTACTGATAATGATCATTGTTTTTGAAATCTAATCAAAAATTTTAATTAAAATCATTCATATACAGTCGTTTCATCTCTTTCTGAGACTGGGGGTTTGTAGATCAGAATCGAATCTTTGCTCCTTCTGTCAAGCACAAAAAGTGGCCCTCGCTACGATGATATCTCCTTTTAATTACTCGTAATAATTTTTGTTTGTTATGTCTTGAAAATACAACAAAGCAATTTATTTTACAATAAATCTCTCTTTTTGTCTAGGTATAAGTTTCATGGTCGAATTTCATACTAAACTACTACGAAAAAGGTAAAAATCGTTATATGTATCGTTTAAAAAAAAGAAATGTAAAACTGAATGAAAATTTATAAACATAGTGTATATTTTTCAATCAGAAAGTCATACGGAGGTGGAGGGGGAGGCGGAAGTTTTCGTGATATATTTATATTAATACACAGTAGGAAGCTTCGTAGGACGTAGACAATTCAACAATTCTACCTGAAGACAACTCACCTCTAAGTGTAAATATATCTTTCTTGCTTGTTATGTTTTACGCCGCAATATCTCACTATGTTCTTTTCTTGAAGTGGTCTTCCATGCGCAGTTTAGACGATTAATCAAATGCTTAATATAATGTACGAAGCTTTGCATCTATATCCGGACAGCTTGTGTATTACTTAGCTGTAGGTAATAACACTGTACAATTGGTGCATAGAAAGATTGACACTCTTAATTGTACAAAAGAAAAATTATTCTCGCAGTTTTTGCTTTGATTCGGATGATACCTTACTCACGAAACGAAAATAATATCATTTAATCCTCCATTTTTCATTTTGGCTTGAGTCGCCAGGACTAAGCGTTGCATGCTATTGCTATTGCAAAATTCGCTTTCCGTTGTGATCAGCTGAATGTCTACATCAAACGATACTTTAAATTCTATTTTATTTCCTAAGTGCATTCGATTTCCCTTGAAACAGCTTGAAACTGTTGTATCCAGCTGTTTCTATGAAGTCTTTTTAATCAAAGGATTAAAACAGTTTGCTTCGTTCCCAGACCGTGGCTTTCTGCATGTTGACCAATATACGCGAGATGATTTGCCGAAATATTCAATGCATTGAAAAGAGCCGGGCAAAGGTTCAAAGCTACGTGTAGGGATAAGAAGCTTTAAGGTCCAAGCTCAAAAGGTTTCTGGTTTCGGCTACTTAATCCAAGATTCGACGGCACTGATTAGTCCAATTGCACGGAGCTATAAAATGAAGGGGAAAATATAATAATAATAATAATAATAATAATAATAATAATAATAATA
>CM042751.1:25286951-25314451 GCA_022496165.2 Catalaphyllia jardinei | reverse complement strand
AAATATGCCTGCTTCTCTATGTCTTTCATGACATCGGCCGCTTCTCTGAAATCGAATATAACAAACGCAGACGCGGCTTTTCGCGTTTTGGTATGCTTTAGGTTCGACCCCACCCCTTCCCGAACAAACTCAACTTCAGTTATGGCGCAGGCGCGCTACAAAGTTTCTCCAGGAGCCATAATCAGGGACGGACACCGTAAGTCTTGGATTCCGCGCAGAACCATGATATGGAACAATTTTTCTATCTTAGAAAAAAATGCGCCATGCTGACGTCATATGTCCTCGCTAATCCGCGCACTTGTCTTGGGCTCTCGCGTGGATGTTGTCACGTTGCGTGATGAAATGGTGAAAGTTGCGGGATTCTCTTGCCGATTTTTCACAGCGATGGCAGGGAATAGGGCAGAGAAGGAGAACCAGGGCTCTTCTATGTACTTTTATGCTCTGATTTAATGAAAAAGGTGTGTTTTTCAGGGTCGAGAATTTCTTTAATTTCGCGCTGTGAATGAATAAAATTCGCTCGCCGGCTAATTATATACGCGTAAACTTTTGTGTTTGTTCTGTTGAGAAAAGTTCTGAAAGAAAACTGTTTACTCAGGTATCGAGTTAATTTGTAAGTTTGCCAAACAATGCTTTATCATAACCAAAACCTGTTTTTGATCGTTTCTTGTTGTTTCTGCTCGTTTGGCTAGTTTGCAGAAGTTTTTGAAAGGCAAGTCTGACGCGTACGAGTAGCTCATCTGCATAGTTGTCAACAAATCGCGACAAAGATTTGTTTCGTTGTCTTTTTTGCTGAGATGCTACAACAATTTTCACCAACGTTCGCCAAAAGGCTACTAACATCATGTGTGTTCCTTTCACATAGTGAAACTTTACACTGCGAAAATAAAATAGACAAGGAGTTTTGACTCAATCGACAAAATCGAAATCTTTATTTGAGTTGATTAAAAGCGTCATCGTAACTTTTCTGATTATTTCTGCTGTATTCACATATTTTCGGCTAAGCTTTTAATATGTTCTCAAACATTAATGAACCTTAAACATATTCAAAAACTAGAGATATTATATGAGTACGTTCGATGTACGTTTTCACACCAAAGTGCGACGTCCAACTTGTCATGTTTCACTAGCTGCACAAAACACGCATCAGCGAGCGCTCTTATTCATCGACAACAGACAATTTATTGGATTTTTACACAAACAAAACTAAGCAGCATCTACAGACAGAAACCTATTGTCACTTATCGGGCCTAAACGCCCAGGGGGGGGGGAGTACTCCCTTATACGGGCTATAAAGGTATGTGCGGCCCCAAAGGGTATGGTTTTTCAGCCATTTTGGTCATAAATAGGGTATCGATTTTAGCCAATTTTTCATCATTATCGAAAGGAAAATCAGCAAAAACCCTTCACATTTGTGTTTACGGTCTGGTCGGAACTAAAGAACTAATTATAACGCAGCTCTGAAACAGGGTTTTGATTTAAGGGTCAGGTCATAAATAGGGTAGGGATTATCGCAGATTTTGGTCATAAATAGGGTAAGGGTTTTGGGAAGCGGGCCGCACACCCCCACCCAATTTTCATGGGAGTACCCCCCGGGCCTAAATGCTGCTATATCCAAACATATCCAACTTGTTTTTTTCTGTAATATTGAAAAGCTGTTAATCTTATTTCGATTGGAGTAATGTAAAGTTCTTGTAAAACGAGCAGCGGAACTCAACTTGGTCAGCGATATAAAGCCGCACATACCAAAATTAGGAACTGTCTTCACTCAAACTGGAGCAACTTACTGCCAAAATACTTAAGCAAAATTCCAACATCCATAAAGACGTTGAGTTGTGGGCCAAAAGCTAAACGATTTCGGGAATTTCGGACACCATTTCCCAAGCGCGACATCCGTGAAAATCCTCGCAGAAATGTACGCGCATGTGTCGCAGGCGATGGCGCAATTTGTTCTAAAAATAGAAAAATTGTCCCATATCATGGAGCCAACCCCAGTACTAGAAATGGCGGGGGCTTAAGGTCTCCGTCCCTGAGTATGGCTCCTGGTTTCACGTGATACACCCCTTGTGTAAGTCAATGAATACAAGTTACCGGTAACATGCGGTAACCTAAACCCGATGACACTAATTTCATAAAAAATCCTTGAAACCTTTCAATAAACCCTTGTATGTCATTTTCCATAATAAATAGGAATTGTCTTTAAAATAAAGGCTGCTCACGTCCCTGTCAAATCTGACTAGACGACATTTCCATTTGGTGCTATCAATTGTCAATGTGTTATCAAAATTTAAATCATGGTTTTATGTCTGCTCTTTTTGCAGTTTTGAAAACAATTCTATGTATATTCTAATCTCAATGATTGGTAAAAACGTTCACACTCATTAATTTAACTTACCTGCTCGATGAACGCCGCCTTGATCTTCGCTCATGCTGTTGAACCCAGATCCCACCCTTTTTTAGGCCTTTGATCCATGATCCCATATGCCTCATTACGACCCTACCGCTATCGTAGCCGGTGAAAGACTGCAGGAGAAGATCAACGAATCAGTGACTTGTCGCTTTTGTCAAGAATTTAATTTAACTAACCTCGGATAAAAGTGATCTTTATCCAACTAGAAAATACAGTGTACTCCCGCCACGTCCCGCAAAAAGGTTTGGCCTGCTGCGTATCGCTGTCAAATGCCCATTGTTATTGCAAGATGATCCCTCTCTGGTAAACATCAACATGGACGATTGGGTGTTATAATCCTGTTGCGGGTAAGATGCCGCAAATAAATTTTTTTTGGCTTTCTCGGAACGAAAATTTTGGAAAGTCAAGCGTACGTTTCCAGCTCCAAGTCGGTAGCCCCTGAACCGACTAAGCTGAAATTTGAGCAGCTTATTGACAGAACGCGAAATTCCTCTGGGCGAATTTTTTCTTTTTCCGTTTTCGAATAATCGTCATTTTTTCAAAGGAAGTGCAGATGATTTGTCCCCACTGACTTTATCCTAGGTTTACAAAAGCACAAATACACGTGCCAAAAATCTGAGACACGCCTTTTTAGTAGAGCGTGTCAAGAAGCAAATGCGATGTTTATCGCTCTCTTCTGCTCATTTTTAGCGGGACTGGAGTTGAATTTACATAGACATGATTTCGTGAGATTTTTAAGGGATTGAGCCATAATCTGGAACTATTAAGAGGCTGTCTCTCTAAGAACCACCCACTCAAACTCGCTCAAAAAATAGTTTTGCCTGAGACTCTGGCAACTGAAAGACTTTACAAAGGTTTGAGTAAAAACAGATTCGGTTTGATTTGAAATAATTTTCTAGTCGCGCCAGGAGCCATTTAATATTTCGCCTCGTCAGGGCCCATCGCGCCGTCTCCAAAAGCATAAAATTAACATTTTTCGTGACGCTGTAAAATATTTCTAGGTTGTTAAGAGACTAACCAATTTTGTCTTAATACAATTGGCAAAACGAAATTAAGCATATTGCTAAACACTATTAATCGCCATCGAACGATGGCTAGAAATGGCCTTCATTTAGAAGCTACTTTTTAAAACTTGGGACCTAGCTAAAACCTCTAGTCTACACAGCTGCAAAGTGTAGTCCTTTATCGGCAAAAATTTGCAAAACCCCCTGTACGATTTCAGTATTTCAAAATTTATGGCCGTTTGCATCAGCACATGTACGAACATTTCCGACATTCAATCCTATATCAAAATCGACCTATCCGAGGAGCTACTTCAGTCATTTTCAAAGCCTTAGCGTTGTTGAATTCACTAGCAGTTCCAGTAATTAGGTAGGTTTTGCCTTCGAAACTTAGGCCTCGTTTACACGGGTCCGGACAAATTTTTGTACGGACGAATTTTGTTCCTGCACCGCCTATTTACACGGATCCGTGCAAATTCGGTTGCAGTGATGTTTACACGGACCGTGCAAAGTTTTAGACCAGTCATGGTATTTGATTCCAGGCCATAACCGCGCTATCTGAGCAAGAAGGTTGCACGGTTCGGGTGTTTACACGGGTCCGTACAAATATGGAACCGTGTCGGTCAAATAGTTGACCTGCGTTTTTTAGGTCCCAAACTTGCACACTTAGCCGTTCAAACATTTGTCCAGTTTCCCCGGTCCCGTGTAAACGCAAGGTGGAACCGTGCAAGTTTTTGTCCGTGCAAAGATTTGTCCGGGCCCGTGTAAACGGGGCCTTAAACACCGGTTTAATCGAGTTTCTTGGAAGCGAACAAAGTTCGACTCCTAGGCCACATTTTGTGAAACATCGTTTCAGAGCTGGATTTCTTCAAGGATCAGATAACAAACTATCAGAGTCTGGTATCAAGGAGAAAATCGAGCCTTTGAGGGCTTAAATTTTGAGGAAATTTTCCTAATACGTTTTGGTCACTTCAAGTTTTTGTGCTAAAATATATTTGTTTCGTTTATCACAGCGTGGTTGCACTTATCTTTAGTTGTGAGTAATTTCTAGTGTCGGTCGTTGTTTCAAGGCGGCTAAATACGCTATTGTAGGTAATAGCAGGCGCAGTAAGCTACAAGCAGTCATCGACTGCCGATTTTTTTTATTTAAGGGTTCTTTCTACGACCAGATAGATGGCGTAGCTATGGGCTCCCCTCTCGCTCCTGTTCTTTCTAATTCATTTATGGGTCATCATGAAAAATTATGGTTGGAACATTTCCAGGGCTCTGAGATATTGCTTTACCGACGTTATTAGTGTTGATGATACATTTTGTTTATTTCATTCAGAGAATCAAGCGCTACTATTTTTCAACTATATTAACTCCAGGCACCCTGACATCAGATTCACTATGGAAAAGGAAATAGATCATTAGATACCTTTCTTAGGTGTTTTGATCAACGATGACACTCATTTTCCAGTCACAAGTGATTACCGTAAGAAAACCTTCACGGGCCTTTTGTCTAATTACTTTAGTTTTACATCGCATTCCTACAAACTCGGTCTCAGTCGCACGCTTGTCGAAAGAGCCTACAAGATCAACAACACTTGGTTGGGTTTTCACGAGGACATCACGAAACTTAGCAAAATCCTTTAGAAAAATCTTTTTCCAGTCCATCTTGTTGAAAACATTATTAATCACTACCTCGCATTTACTCGCCATGACTGTAAGGTTCACAACACACTGAAGCATTCACTATAGCCTTTTCCCCAACACGAATCTTCCTAAAGTCATCTGTTAATGCAGGAAATCTCGTAATTATCAACCTTCTGTAGAACTTTACTACTATCTAAAAAGTCCTTTATCCAAATCATGCACACAAAACAACATTTCCGCGCGCCGATCGCAAACCATTATTTAACTTGATATTTTATTATTATTTTGGTCTGTATTAAAGATTAGATAAATACGTTTATCCCGGTATCGTTGTACGAAGGTCTTAACGAACAAAGACTTTCCAGAAATCACCAGAAGACGCTGCAACACCGCTGTCATCACACTCCAATCTCAGTATATCGGGATCCAGCACCCAGTGACACAAATATTCTATCAATGCTGGGAACATATACAATCTATCTTGATCTTGAGCAGCCCCCCATTTGCCAATACCATAGCTCGTACCATTATATCCCCACTGACTGCAAATTCTTGCCAGTCCCGAGTTGTCATTCTCCATTCTAACAAAAGAGCCACAGGCATCAGGGTGGACATCTGTCTGACCGCTGAAGTACTGGACTACAGCTTCACCAGTGCTGTTAGCGGCCGTGGTCACATGGAACGTACGTCCTTGTTGTTTACTGCAGTGGAATCTCAGTTGAGTGAAAGACAGGTGTGTTCTGAGCTCATTCATGGCACTTTTTGTCAGAACCGTCTGGTTGTTATGGTAAGTGCTGATTTCACGGTATGACGTCTTTACTGACATTTGTGGAGACAACAGACTGTCAATAACAAAGTTGGAAACCAGAAGCCAACCTCCTTAAATAAAACAAAGTTTAGTGGTCACGTGAAAAAACAAAAGTAGGTGAGGATTTTGTTTGCCTTTATCAGAAAGACAAAAAATCAACAGAAAAATTAGTAAGGTGCAAATGCTATAAAATTACGGTACAATCAGTAGTGATCATATTTGTCATAAGATTTTCATCGTTTATTAAATCAAACAAAAAAGCGTGGATCGCGAAAATTTCGCATTTACAGCATGTTAAATGTCGCAAGATCCTTCTATAACAGGGGAATTAGATGTTAACGGTGATTTTTTAACAGAAAAAGAGTCATCCAATCGTTGAACGCTCATTGGGTAAATTTTATGGTCCCAAAGAGCACAGACCGATATATAACGCCTGTCACGCGTGGATCTTGAAATTTCTACCAAACTTTCACAATGTGATTAATACTGTCGTTTCTTGATTACAACGAACAAATTGCATCTAAACCGGAGCTTAGTTTAGAATGACATTTTTTTTCAGTTTGGATTCAACTGTAAGGCGACAATCTTGACCACAGAATAACATGTACGTATTTGTCAAATTTTGACGTGGACCTCGATGTGCAGATTGTTGTATTCTGTGAACAAACTATAAAACGGAATAAAAGTTAGGTAATTTTCCATTTCTGAAATTTAGTTACGACTTATTGTACATTGAAAGTTTATCGACATCTCGTAGTGTTTCGGAATCATTTTGGCCAACGAAAATTCAGGTTCTCTCGCACTTTAACTAGGCGTTTTCTCTTGTTTTTCTATTCTTTTTCACCTAAAATTGTCTGTCGTTTTCTCTCTCCACAAGGCCTCGTGGATTCACAGATACTTTGACAATGTTACGAGACAGTTTATCAGTAATGAGAGCAAGGACGCTTAAAACGCAGGCCTCATTTTGCCTCTGAGTTCAGCGGGAAGCTGTGGAGGCCTTGTGCATTCCTTCCTAGGATTTTAGAAAGTTTCCCCTTTCACGTCATTATCCTTAACTTACCTCGGTCAGTTGTCATGTCACAGTAAACTCTAAAAGGGTTTTCACTCTTCTGAGGGTCGATCCAGTACTCGCCGTCTCCTCTGGAGTCTCCTGAGTCTAGGATGTCCTTACAGGAATGACCAGCCTGATTTGAGTTTAAACCTTTAACAGCTGCAAAAAAACATGTTCTAAATAAGACACTTATGCGCTCTTTTGAAGCAGAACATCTTTCATCACTAAATTTACTCTAAAATATTAATAATCCTCCTTTAAGTACTACGCAGCACGCGGGCACCATTTGAAGCAAAAATGCAAACTGCTTTATCAAACAATACAAAATATTATTGCAAGACAAATTTTTACAACTCACGTTTTTCACATGTTTTCCCTTTGTATCCTGGATGACAGTCTCCGCTCTTTCTGGGTTTGAAGTTCTTCTCACGGGAAACATCGATGCAGGAGGCCTGAGTCGGGTTAAGATATGAAAGAAACTAGGTCGATAAATTAAGTATTTACAACAAGGCTAAAAATAATATCTCAACCTATTCACTTTTTATGAGTCGAGGACAAGTCTATGTTCTTTGTGACCATACAAGCCGAACTAATATATTTTCAAAGACCGCACGAGAACAACTTACCACCGGCCAATGTAACTAAAATAAAAAATATGAATGTAGGGTAGTTTTCAACTGACCTGAACAGAGCCAAAGTATGTAGATCCTTTCTTCCATTTAAAATCTCCTGGTTTCATCTGTCGAGTTTTGTTGTTAAGCTCACAAATGCGTTGTTGTACATTGTTTCCATCAGTACGTACGTTAAACGACTTGCAACTTTTGTTTCCGATGCATTTAAGCTGACACTCAAACTCATCAACAGCAGTAACCGTGTCCATGGTATGTTTAAGTAAGGCATGGTCTAAATGAAGAAAAATAATCAAAATTCTATTGGGACAAACTGAAAAGATAGGCTAGAAGGAAAGAGGAGGGCCTCTTAATTTCCAAGTGTTTACTTACCAACTTGAGTTTCAAAAACGCTTGCACAAGACTCTGTGTTTGCCACCACCAATAACATTCCCAGGAAAATATTGAAAACAGCAATCACCAAGTGAGTCAGCCACGAGTCAGCCATTGAGATACTGTGGGCCAAAATATGGCAGTTAAACTTCGTCGTGTTATGTACATTAATGATCGATATTGGACTTTCGGTTACGTTTGAAATGCTTTCAGGCTGCCATTTATCTTCATGTTTATATTTGTCATGTTATGTTTGCGTAATTGGAGCATTTAAGTTCAAAAAATCGTTCCCAGGAGAATTGCACAGCAACTCAAATGATCCCCAGACCGGAAATAATTCCCAGGTCGGGAATAAAGGGTGGCACTAGAGCGAATTCTGTTTGTTTTACCAAAATTTGGGTCAAAATTGGAGCTTTTCCTTATGCGACCCCTTACGAGCAAAATTTGGATTAATTTGTCAGTGGACCAAAAAGATTAAAGACGCCGTAGTGTATCTTTCCACTTCTCCCGATTCTGGATACGAAGCGCCGAGGAGATGGCCGATGTTGTAGTCTGTTAGTATCAAAACAATTTGGGCTTGTTTTTGAAAATTGAGGCGCGAGATTAAAAAAAAAAAAAACAGCGAACGCGCAGTGGTCGGACGAAACGGCAACCAAAAAAATACAACTATCGAACTGTTAGAAACGTTTTACTCTTCTTGTGTTCCACTCGATAACTTGCTTCACTCGGTAACACCACGCGACAGAATAATTATGCTATTATTTATATGCTGAGCGACATTCGCACGATCCTAAAACACAATGATGATGTAATAAATGTCTCTTGCGGACAACCTCGCTTCTAGGTTTCGTTGTTTGCGACTTGTGATATTACGTAATCGATGTCTCTGGGAACAGCGAGTTTCGGGTGCAAACAGACCCGATGAATATTTAACTTAGAATTTACACAATTAATGTATTTCGCTATCTAGACAACCACAATTTGTTCAGGCCGCATGTTTACGTTTTTACTAAGGTTAAGGCGGGAACGAAAAACAAAACATTTCATCATTGCCGGTTTAGCCTTGTCGTGTGGCTTCATGGGCGACCGGGAAACGAAACCGACCCAAAAGATATCGCTTTAGTGCTACACCTAAGACACGACTTAGTTCCGTAAATTTAGATGCAGGATATTGAGTGACTGAACTGACGTTATTTATTCGTTCGCAAATATTTGGTTAAATTGTTATGAAATGTTACGGTAAAATATAGACAAAAGCCGATTACAAGGTATTCCGCAGAGATTTGTCGGTAACTTATCCGAAATTGGAAATTCAGTATATCTGTATAGAATACGTTTAGTTATGACTCGTTTCTGTTAATGTTAAAAATTGAAACCCCGACCCGAGAAGCAAATTCCTCTTGTTCCAGCAGCGAAATCATTTGCGGTATGCAACTGAGTCAGGCCTGGCGCGTGAGCCAACGAGGTATGCTTGGTCTAGAAACTATGATTTACACATAAACCGCCCCACTGCTTTGAAAATATGAGCCAGTTTTAGGCTGTCATGTACATTAATGATCGATATTGGACTTTTAGTTACGTTTGAAATGCTTCCAGGCCTCCATTAACCTGTTTATATTTACATTATATATTAATTTATCCCTTATATTTAACCAATGAGAGCATTTCAGTTTCACTACCTAATTAAAGTAATACTGCGTCTAAGAATTTGAAAGTAAAAAAAATCTTCAGTAATGAACTTTCTTTGCTTGAAAGTGTGCTAATACTGAAATGAGAAATCTCTCGTTTTGAAATTAACAAGAGAAGACAGAGATAAAAACACGAAACATTCACGTTTTTCGCGGCTCTTGTTTTATCGTCTTGGCTTGGTTTGCGCTAAAGGGGCTGTCCTCTTTCATTAAGTTAACGTTTAACTTTTTCGCTCTCCATACCTACGTCCTGAAGTTCAAAATATTTCTTTCGCAATTTCTGTGTGCTCTCTTCAAGAAACTTAAGAATGGGGCAGTGTAAAAACTAGAAAATGCTTCCACGTGTATCGTGACCCAAGAACCAACTGATGCCAAGGTTTCCCATTATAATATCGACCATTTTACTTTACATTTAGGGCGGACTCCCAGACTTTGAGCTAATTGGGCGCCCAGTTCTTTGTGCTTGCCTTGCCTCGCGTCTTCGCTCGGCTGGCTCGTTGGCAATCATAGACGTATTTAGTAACAAATGAGATGCCTGCAGGCTTTAAATTACTTTGTTTATCTTTATATTTACAGTCCCATTTAATGTTTAGTTTGCTCTATTCTGAATGTCATGATCACCACCTAATTAAGTAAACTTTCGCATGGGGCCATAAAATATTTGATAGTACATCAAAAATAATCTTCATTTGGCGACTTTCTTTACTTGAAAGAGTACTGAAACTGCAATGAAATCATTCACTCGATTTAAAGGAAACGACATAAACTACTGAAAGGTTTGAGTCTCTAAACATTCCGAGGTTGTTCAACTTACACTTTGGTTGTCCACACGGCTGTTTTCATGAGTAGACCTTCCCGTGTTTGGATGTTTCTTCATAACGATATTCTGGAGTCACGGTTGTATTTGTTGTTTTTCGCCAATATTTCTTTGTGCTATGTTATCAATTAAGAATATTAACTACTTAATAACCGAGAGTGAGGTCGTTTCGGGAAAATCTCAAACTGAAGCCTTGCCGTATTGACCTCGCTATCGCTCGGTCAATACGGTAGGCCGAGGTTTGAGATTTTCCCGTAACGACCGAACGGTCGAGGTTATCAAGTTGTTTATTAAATGGGTAACAACTGAGAAAGAAAAAAATCTTAATTCCAGGGGAAGTCGTTAGTTCACATCCAGTGATGCGCGCGCTTATCGATTCATTCATATTTCCAATCCGTCAAACTGCACAGCAGAATTCAGCGAACTAACGCGTACTCCGTCAAGAATATATTTATTTGTGGAAAACAATGAATACGGCCACAAAAAGTATTTTAGTACAGTTTTGTTACTATATGACGAGAGAAATTTCATCGACATTCTCAATAATCAACCGCCAAACGTCAATTCCTACAGAAAAGTGCTTCAAACTTGCTCAAAAGCCGTGCGGCCGTGTCGGTAAAAGAAAATACAACTTAAACGGAATCAGAACTACTCTTCGTCGTCACTTTCGATGAAAACTCTTCGCCTTTTCTGAGTTTCCTGGATTATAGTTACTGGCCCGTTAAAGATCTTGAACTGGTGCTCAGAGATGCTGCTATGTCCACACCGGATAAAAGAACCGCTCGGCTGAAGATGTTGATTAACTGGCTTGTGTTACAGCAATGGAATTTGCTGATGTTGACTGCTGTACTGCTCTGGTGTCACCAATTGCTTTTTGAATGGTTAAAAAACAGTGAAAAGAGACCTGCCTTCGGAAAGGAACCTCTGTATACTTCGTTGCAAACCCGACAGGGTGTCAGGTTCATAATCCGGTCACCATCCGTTTTCCGATGTCTATAAAAAAGCTTTGCCAATAAATGGCCAAGGTCAGCAGCCGGTAAGTCCAACTGCTATGCTTCCTTTGTTTATTGACGACAAATTGCGTTGAAATTTTTTCATTGCACTGGCAGTTTTCCTTTCCTTTCGTGGTTTTTCTCTTTGTTTGAATAATTACGGGAGAGTAATGCCCTGTCGTTGAGCTGTACTTAGCCAATCAGATCGCGCGTTATATTGGCTACAAACACAAGTCACATAATAATACCGTATAAGGACTGGAAAATACTCTAACATTTCTTGGCAGAATAACCCGACGTTTTTGTCATGATAATACCCCTTACAGATATTATTACTGTTTGAAAATAATTTTAAAAGGAAAGCAATTTAAGGCGTTTTAAGGATCGACAAGGGCAGATTGCATGAACAGTTTTCTAGAAACGTGGTGTGGTACATCTATCCTTGAACTTTCTTGCATATGAATATTAGCTGATTTATTTTACGAAGCGTGATAATTTATAATTCCCGTTTTACATCCACTTCGTTACAACTCAAGCTGGTTTCCTTCAAGCCCACCTTAAAACAATTATTTTGCAATGGTTTATATATTAATTTAGTGTTGACAGTCCGTAATGTCACAATTCGGGCAGTGAAAAACAGATTAGTGCTTCTTTCGAACATAAGTACTCTAAAATTCAAAGCTCAACCAAGAAATGCGTTTTTCGCTACCGTCAATCAAATGTTCGGATGGCTTCTCCTAGCTTCCGACTACTGCCGAGCTCGAAATATACAAATCCAATCGTCGAGCACAGTTCGGTCGGAAACTGTGGGAAACTAAGAGGAGCCACCGCAAAATATGCATAAGCTATCATTTGCTGTTATAGCCAATTCTTGGTTTTCATATGATGTAATCATATTCCAAAAAATTCCCTTTCCTTTTGAGGTTTTAGTTTCATCAGATACTTATCTCATGATTTTGAACCGTTTTAGAAGTTAGAGCACTAGGAAAAGTACTTATGTAAATGCTTGTTTTTTTCAGTACTGACAATCAGTTGCCTATATAGCCAAAGTAAGTTGCAGATGTTTACACTATTTTCCGGCCGCCATACTGGGCTCTGTAAATTTCTGCGAAACATTTCGACGAATATCAGAAGTTTGGGGAAACGCACAGGCCTAAAACTTGGACAAATGTCTTATTTTTTATCTTCTATAATATCACAATTTCGTAACTTTTTTGCACTGGATAGTTTTTTAATTTTTTTATTGTGTGACAGGAAAACGAACTATAGAACACGTTTGAATTTCCAAGCTTTTTCGCTGCGTGACATGAAAATGGCGGCTTGAGAAGGCTGTCGCGTAGGTCAGAAGATGAGTTATCGCTTTATTTTTGATAACTAAACCGTGGTTGCACTAGAAGAAGTATTTATTAGAATGTGTCGGAGCTCTAGAGCATTAATTTTTCATTTCAATAGCAAAACTCAGTGACAGATGTTTCTGTTGCTTTACGGCCGCCATGTTTGTGCCCCTCTGAAGGGCACAAACAAGGGTGACACACTTCTGCAAATAACGAGCGAATGAAAAACAGCAGAGATCTGATTCTTGGCGAGGTTGTATATATTAATCGACTTTATTAATTTGAATGGTTACGATTTTCAGTATTGATCACATGACTGGTGAAAACCGGAGCGCGGGAAATTGGAATTGACCAATCAGGATTCAGCAGGCGGGAAAAACTTTACTGTCCTGACGTCTATGTAAGTTAACAGGAAAGGCATGTTGAAATCTGGAAACTTTTCTCGCTGGAGATGCATTAAATATTCACAAAAAGGAATTTACAATCCCAAGAACCCTATCAGTTCGTAAAAAGAGAAAAATATGAAGAATTTTGTGTTTCCAAGCTTCTAATTTGGCGCCAAAAATGGGTCGCCGGCATCCGGCATGGCAACTCTCTCGTAGTTCGTCGAGTGCCAGGTAGAGTAAAAGTTCTCTTACTTTGAACAAAACATGCCTTTCTTCATCAAATTAAACCCGGAATTCTCAAGATGACTATTATAAAAGGCCAAAGCAACTTAACCATTGTCGTTATTTTTTGTTACCTGAGAGGAAAGAGGCTATTACCGTGTCGTTTCGGTAGGACGGCTAAGTTTTCACTGGTGCCCGTATTGGGGGCTCAGCCGCCGCATGCAAAGGACGGACTTGCGCATAAACGACATTTGAATCATGTGGTGCCGAAACGATCAAACTAGGAATAAACCTATACATCAAGTTCGAGACACATAAGCTGGATCAGATAGCTCAGTGCAAGAAGCATAATAATCTCTCTAGGCAAGCTAATAGCTTTCTCAAAGTAAAGCTACTGTGTCTCCAAAGAAAAACGTACGAGAGCAAATATGATGCTCGTGGTGAGGATGTACCTATTGTACTTATACTTGAAGTTATGAAAACCGGGTCGGCAAACCTTAACCTTTTGTGTAACTTTTCTCAACTTCCCCGGTCTAATATTACCTTGTTTACTGTGTTGTTCACGGCTGATGTCGGTTTGTTTTGTTTTGTTTTTTTGTTTTTGGTTTTCTTTTTGCTTGCTTTCTGGTTAGGAATTTGTGTAGAAATGGATGTAGATGTACTTACCACCGCCCCCTAAGCCCCGCCTTTATGTTTTTGTCGCTACCCACAATTCTCTCTTTAATACAAGTGACAGTTATTTGAAGTCAGTGCGCGCCTTAAGCTGGTTTCGGAGCCGTTTAGCAGTTTACTTTTAGATATTGGTCACCTTGAGAAACGTTTCCCGGAGAACATCATGTAACGCTCTGAGATGGGACAAAGTTATCATGGTTGGCAGAGTGTGCATCGTCCAATATCGTATTATATTTATTCGGCTAAACAGATTTATGACCCTGATTCGGGCTGAGACAGAAAGGTGCGATATTGTTGGCTTTTCTAAGGTGACTACTAAGTCGTTGGCCTCGGGAACAGGCTCCTAGCAGTCAAATGAATTAGGTGAGAGCAAACTTGCAGGTGAACGTTGACCCGGGTGAAAGCAGGGTTAGTGTGTTTCCCGCCGAGCGCTTGACATTACATCCAGGAACTTGCATAAGACGAGTGTGAGAGAAAAGTCAAGAAGAGTTTATTTGCCAATAGGCTGAGTTTTTCCTAGTTATTCGATGATATTTCGCTTATATTGAACGTGAGAAGGTTATGCGTGGTTGTGGATAGCCTTATCAGTGCCGCGAAAGTGAGTGATTGTGTGATTTCCGCATGGTGCTGACAGGTATGCGATGTCTTGTTTAAGTGCGGTTTCGGCAAAATAGTCTGTGACAGGCATAAATATTGTTACGTCGGTGTTTAGCTTAGCTGATCGTGTCTTGGAAAAGCATTTCTCGACTCAGGAAAATTGGATCTAGGTCTAGTTTTAGCGGGCTCTAATGGCATTGAAGCATAGGCCAGTCTTTATGCAGATAAGGTGACAGTTTGTGCATGATGTTTCATTCAGTTTGTTGTCTATTCCATGCGAAATTCTGTTGTTTCTCGGACTGCGAAAAGTAGTGTTTTGCTGACTATTAAGTTGCTCTGTAAGCCTTAACCAGGCACTCTTTCGCTGCCACGAACTTAACTTAAAAAAGTCCAGACTGAAATGACACCGCTTTAAAACTTCGCCGGAAGTCATGTTACTGATTAAATGGTCTAATATTTGCGTCATTTTAAACTTCGACTCTTTGGAATGCTTCTGGAGACCATTAACTTACTGCCCGGTGTCAGATATAGTCTTTTTATCGGCCTGGGGACGAATTTTATTATTTTTAATTGCCAAGTAGTAGAATGAGTCCTTATCTTTGCTAACCCCGTTTACAAAAATCCATGCATGCTTGCAAACGGTCATAATCGCAGCCGGACCAAGCGGGCCAGGCGTCACAATATAGAATGCAAGTAAGCAACACGTTGACGGTTAATTTCATATTTTATCCTTCGAAAGAAAATACTTGGAGACTTAAAAACATATATTGCAACCTGACACGTTAATAAAGTTATTATTATTATTATTATTATTATTATTAATATTATTATTATTATTATTATTATTATTATTATTTAATTCCCACTCATTCCCATTCAAACATTCCCACATCTTTACGCATTTGAGAGGTTCTGAGAATTGTCGCTCCCTTTGTTCAGAAGACTGTTTTAGAATCCTCGACTGTGCTTCCAATCGTTTCCAGTTGAAAATTAAAGAAGCCATGCATATCCTTTGGGAGCAGCCATCTTTTCTCCACCGTCATTTACGCTCCTTTCATTCAAAACTCGAATCAAATGGCCTCTAGGTTGACCGCAACCACAAGTTTTCCGAGGGTATTTTTTCAACTCCTGTAATTTTCAAGGCAACGTCCAAACTTTTCTGCTCACAGGGCTGCTCCAATGACAAAAACTGACTTGATTATTCTAGCATTTTCTTCAAGATTTGTGGATTCTGCAGTTCAATTCTGCTTTCGCTGTAAGTTTTCGTTCGACGAGAAGAGATGCTCGAGTCAGGTTTGACAGTGGCGTGATTTTTCTCGACCAATCACAATTCTTTGCTACGCATAGCAACCAATGAAACTGCTTCATTTTGAATGTATAGATCACGTCAAATGGCTTTTTTTCGTGCAAAGGCGGGAAAAAGGCGGGGCAAAAGGCCGGCTTTCGCGTTATGTTAAAATATTTTGAAACAAAAAATTGGCTTTTCGTTATTATATAAAACAAATAGATTCCATGTTACCGTGCGTCTGTTCAGTAATAGATCACAGATGACGTCAAAATGTGGTAAGAACAAAAAAGTGGCACACGAGGCGTAGCCGAGTGTGTCACTGATGTTCTTATCACATTTTGACGTCTTCTGTGATCTATTACTGAATCAGACGCACGGTAACATGGAATCTATTTGTTAATTGTTACACTATTTTCAAAAGATTTTCAGTTCATTTCTCATTGTACAACTGACGATGGATGATGATGTTTCATCCGAAACATGTCTTGATTAAAGATGCATTTCAAAAGCATCGTATGGATCATCAAAGCTATATTATTATTATTATTATTATTAGTAGTAGTAGTAGTAGTAGTAGTAGTAGTAGTAGTAGTAGTAGTAGTAGCAGCAGCAGTAGTAGAAGTAGTAGTAGTAGTTCATATATTGTAAATTGCAAATTTTCAGTTTGTTTAAGAATTTGTTAATAAAGCTTTTATATTATTTTTATTATCATCATTATCAATATCATTATCATTATCATTATCATCATCATTATCATCATCATTCATATTGTTATTATTATTATTATTATTATTATTATTAAATGAGCCAAAATAATGCAACTAGCACATGTCAAATTACAGAGGTGTCGCAATCCCTGAAGCGACATGCAGAGAACAGCGGAAATCATGCAGATCCTCTCCTTAGCACTTTCCCACGGCTCAACTCCACTTTCTCGACCTTTCCTTAGCTTTATTTTATTAAGCAATGGAATATCTCACATGTAGAAACCAAGCAATTTACGTTCCCAGAAATTAGTATCACGGGTTATTTAGCGTTAACACAGTAGCGGAAACGAAAGCGAAAGCTCACGTTTTCAGACAACGCGAAATGAGCTAGGCTCTAGTCGGGCCTTAACGCTCGTCAACCTGTTCCCTGCCAGTCATACGCAATGAGCCTTCTGGGTTTTCCCTGATCCTGTGGCTTTCCCGTCGCCGTCCCCGTCGTCTTTGCTTAAAGTCCCCAGTAATCATCAGGAACTCTGCTTTTAGGCTTGGCTACATTTTTATACCTTTAGCCAAGCCTAAAAGCAGGGCTTATGATTACAATGAGAAAGAGTGTTTTGATGAGGGGTTACCTTCAGCAAATAAGGAGTACAAATATAGCTTTCTGATGGTTGACGGCTAAATTATTGGTGTCCCTAATGAAAAGGTCCATTTTGAAATGCAGAAGAATGCATAAATTACAATCTCTTTAATCTTTCAGATATTCATTTGCAATGCATAAATCTACTGGTAAAAGGAAAAATCATTTATTAAACAATAGTTTGGCTATTATATTTTATTCGGGACATGCTGAGCTTTTATAGCTGTGTATCACAATGCACAGCTTTGCTTGTTCACCAAAAATGGCAGAACGTGCATCTCATTTGCATTTGTTTTGAACATTTGACACCCGTCAAAACAAGGAATCCGCTAGCCAGTATTACTTGCCTTGGCCTGGCCTGCCCTGCCCTGATCCCTTCCACTATTATGAATTAACAGTTGTTTAATTGTATACATTATAGGAAAAAGAGGAAATCCATCAACTGATTTTGTCATCGTTGTCATAGTTAGCGGCCGCTGCTCGTGGGCGCGTACGCAAGACGACGACGACGGAATGGAGTCGCGTAACAAGGCGGCCATATATAGTTAGATAATAGGTTGACAGGCACATGCAGCTCTTGTTTAAAGCGTGTGTCTTTGGTATTGGACATCCTTGTTGTGGTCACCGCGGTTCAACTGTTATTTATTTTAGTTTAGTCCACAGTACGAAGCCGCTCAAATAAGATCCAAGCTTTGCAGGAGCTCATGGTAGCACAGAATGGCGAATTTAGTTTGGCAAATGTCACGAGGCAGAAAAAATTTTCTTTTGCACCACTTTACGCCTCCCTTGTGTTTTTAGTTTCTTATTTAAGTGAAAGTAAAAGCAAATGCTGTTTAGAGTGGCCATGAACTTAGCTATACAAGCGTTACGCTCAGCTAGTTTTTAGGCATGCCACTCAAATAAAGAAAACAAACATTTCAAATAACCAATCATTTACTAGAGTATTGCCTTTTTGTTGCAGGTAATGTAATCTCTGCGCCAAGTTCAATTTTAGAAGGGCTTAAGCCGTGTGTGTCAACATTGGTGTTTTCAAATGCATCTTTAAAGTTAACTCTCTGGTTTATTGCGCGAAAGATGAGACAACTTTGGCTAACAACTTTGGATGCATTGCGAAACACATTCCGTGAAAAGCACCTAGTAACTAAGTACAGGTTAGGCTGGAGTCACCTGCATTGCTTACATTCTGAGCTGTGCAGAATGTAAGCAATTCGGCAGGTCATTACGTAATCTTTCAAAAACCAGCAGGAGTGTTTTATCAAAATTATTCATGAATTTTTGTATATACAATAAAAAAATAAACCATTCGTGATAGGGATCACGTGGTTCATAGCATTGTAATTTTGCCAAAAGTATATCATGGTTTACGGTGTCTAAAGCTTTTTGGAAGTCTTAAAACCACTGGTACTGACGTGGCCGGAGTGTAGGTTTTTGTCGAGGGTCGAGGGTAACGTATCGAGGGTCGAGGGAGGTAGAAAAGTTAAAAGAGTTAATATCCTAACCTATATTAAATTGTTAGAATATATAACGCTAATATATAACGCTTCAGTACTTTCTCGCATGGCGCTTGTTATTATGCAAGCGTTTCAAGTTATTCTTCTCTTTTTTCTTTGTTTCTACTGAACTCTACGGAAAAGAGAGTAGAGCGTTTAGGCTGAGGACGGCTGAGGACGGCTGAGGACGGCGATTGCTTTTATGCCTCGGCGGCACAAGCTTTGGGAATTGAAACCCAAGGGCCAGAAGATGGTGATCTACGACTTCCTGAACAGCCACCAGTTTGATGTGTTTATTCAACCTATAGCTAACTCTTGAACGACAAAGATAAGTTTGTTCAAAAGAAAATGAGGTGAGAGAACACATCCCCGTGCCCTATGATAATCTTTTCCAATCTATCTTAAGCTTCGCGTCACGCTGTCAAAGCTATTTTTAGTCTATGTCCCATGATCGCGCAGGCAATGGCCAACGGTCGTCAGGTTGTGTTCATCTAAATAAGAAATTGAAACTTTAGCGGGCTAAGAGAAAAAAAAAACAGTTTGTTTTGAACTGCCGCACTGTTAGCATTGGAAATCATTTCCAGAGCTGGGCAGGAAAATTCTACGTGCTTCTCCGAAGCCGTAAAATAGAAGTCGTGTCATTCCCTGAATGATGAATAATTAACCCAAAGTGCCAAGACTCGAATTTCTAACCTGCTTGAAAGCTTCTCTGAAAGTGCTGAAAGGATTGAAGCGAAAAAGCATCTCTTTCAAAACGTATTTTAAAGCGCAAGACAGCTAAAATATTTCTTTCGGGTTTGTTAGAACTTTCGTTGAATATTTAATTTCGGAAGTGCTGTGTAATGATTACAAGCGTCGAGAAAAAGTGCTTCTCTGGACTTACTCCAACGTTTGGACCAAGAAAAGAGGTCTTTTTAATCAGCATTTTCAAACGCTAGGCAGGAAAATTATCTTGTATACGTTTAACCTAAGTTCTCTTCGAAAATAAGTCTTGTGATTTCTGTGCATGACGCATTTATCAAGAGGCGCCATTCCGTGGTTGCTGACTAGAATTGCATGCATCCCAATAAACAAGCACGAAAGTTGTTTCTCGAAAAGTACTGAACTGATTTTTCGAAACACATCTGAATACTTGCTTGTTTCCATTTTGTTAGAACTTTCGGTCCGAAAATCCCGGTGCAAATGTTTGCATATTTAATTTCGAAATTGCTGTGTACTATTTACCAGAGCTTGGATGTCCGCGACAAAAAAAGTGCTTCGTTTGGATCGAGAGAGAGACCCTGAGAAATACCTATCTGGGAAGTCTTTTGAAAGTGCTCGGAAGGAAAATTACCTTCTCTGTGTTTATCCTGATTTTAGAGCAAGCCTGTAGCTTTCCAGACGCGGTCTGTGATTGGAGAACGAAACAATAGATGATACAACTAAAACAATGCCCCCAGCCCTTATGACAAAGGAAGCTACAGGTCATACGGACGAATGAAAATAGAGGTCTGGAAGAGCTACACGATTACTGTGATTTTTTCGAAAAGTAGTCTTGTCATTTCTCCGCATGATTGGTTCACATTAGGCGCTCTAGCTGCTGACAAGAACTGCATTCATAGCACGCTCTAAGGGCGTTTCTCGAAAAGTACTAAACGGCCTAAAGCGAAAAAGATCTCTTTGGAAAGCTTTTTCAAAGCGCCAGACAGTTGGAATTATTCTTCCTCTGACCTTACGAAATGCGCCTGGAAAATCCCGGTGCAAGTCCTTTGCGTGTTTGGTTAGCTGTTAAAATTAAACCCACGTTATTACGTCATTTAAATTGACCAATCAGATGTCTTTCCTAAAATAGCCTCGCAGCTTGACCACGCTCTAAAATTAGATTGAAAAAGATTATCATTGGAAGATACCCACGTATGGGGGATGTGTTCTCTTTGATCATGGTCTCTTGGTTTGTTGTGTCAATTAGCAGCGATTTTTACTGGAATTTTAGGTCAAAATACACAACTATATATATAACGCTTATCTTGTAGTTACCACATTGCAACCGCCCAATTTTCCACGCGTAGCTTACTTCGAAATGAACCTTTTAGTGAATTATCGCACTGGTGACTCCATCTAAACTTCCTTCTAGTATGGGGTTGCGTTTTGCTGTCCTCAGGATCTGATATGCTTCAATTTTCCCCTCGAAATACACGCATGTTGCTGATTATAGCGCCTGAATCTTCCTGGAGTGAAGAAATTATCAAATTACAAAGGCTGTCAAATCATCTTTTAACGTTTATCAATTCGTGTACAGAAGATCACCTTCTTCAGACCCTGTGTTTCAATTCCCAAAGCCTTTGCCGTAGAGGTGCAAAAACAATCGCCGTCCCCTGGCGGATTGAAGGGAACGTCTTATCCTAAACGCTCTAGTCTCTTTTCCATACGGTTAGAAACAAAGAAGAAAGAGAGAAATAACTTTAAACGCTTACATAACAAGCGAAAGGCGAGAAAGCATTGAAGTGACGAACCGCGGGATTAGCGTTATATATTTAATAATTTAAAGGCATTTGACATCCTTCTGCGCATGTGCAGCAATTTGATTTCTCATCCAACAGAACAGTTTTCAAAGTTGTTAATTGGGAAAAAATCCTCTTCCATCGACCTTGTGAGGCGTGTGAAAATAGTAATACCGATATTAAAGAACTGTAGTCATCCATGAAATATTTAAAACTCGTATTTTGTGTTTTAAATTGAATGCCGTCGAGAAATACAATGTCGTCGAGAGGGTTTTCGAAGCGACTAGAGACGAAAGCTACTTTCACCTCGTAGCCATCTTGTTCTAAAAAAAGAAAAAAAGAAAAGATGTAAGGGCAAGGACGAAAATCGGAAACTTTGTATATATAGCTGCAGATATGCATGCAAATTGGAAGAAAAAAAAACGTATGTGCTTGTAATCAACGGCTCTCGACCCTGGAGCCCCGACACTCGGCCCTCCACCCTCCACCCACACAACCTGATGGTAAAAGTACTATCGGAAATAAAATTCACGGAAAAGTCTCTTGGGCTTAAACACGGAAATAAAAATAGCAAAGACATTTTGCCTTTTGTTACAAAATACGAGCCTTCAGTGCTAAAGATTAAACAAGTTTTTAATGGAAATTGGCACATAATACAGAACTCAGCCACTGCTCAGAAAAATCTTTAAAGATCCACCAATTGTATTTTTTTTAAGAAAGATATGCTCGTTAAAGCAAAAATATAAAAGGTTTTCAAATGTCTCACACCGGTGGAGATTATGTGGCCTGTCACCCCTTGCTATTAATTACAGCTCAGTCTTTCTTCGTTTATCCCATATACGAAAAATATCGATGAAGAAGACCTGGGATGGCTTAGGTTAGGGAGTTGTGTTGGCGGGGTAATAGGGAACTTAAGCACTGACGACGGCGACGCCAGGGATGACGCCTAGTAAAAACTGGATTTAAATTTTACTCTCGAATTTCGTAAGAAGCTAACCCGTTCAGAGCGCAAATCTGTCTAAAAACGTGCTCAAACTAAATATGTAATGCCAGCGATCAATTCCGTAAGAAAATCCAAAATATTTGCAGTCGTGGCCTCGGTTCTCTAAAATACGCAAACTTTGGTCATTTCACGTTGTTGTTTGGCAGAGAACGGCAACGAAATGTACAAAGAGTTATAACGCACGTGCACAGCTATTGTTTTGCTCATTAAACCTTTTGGTAAGCGACGTTGCCATTGCCGTTGCTCCGAGGGTTTATCTTCGGTTTCTTATGAGACACTCTAAATTCCATTTCGACCAGGACAAACAACCCACATTAAAACGAGCCAAGGCTGATACAACAACAACAACAACAACTTTTATTTGCACCAAAAAAAAGAAAGAATACATTAATTTAAAGCTATAACTACCATAGGGCTAAGTAAAATTAAGCAGCTATCTATGGGATACAATTAATAGAAATTACGGCCACGTATCTATATTAAATATAAGGCAAAAGTTACCTAATAAATAAAGATATAAACATATACAAATATTCTTATTTATAAGTCAAAAAGAGCCATGGTGTCTTCATATTATTTTCACTTAAATTTATATTCTCTTCCTTTTTATTTCATTTTTGTTTTAATTTCCTTGGCGATGAACACGGAAATTTCTAATCTGTCCGCCTCCTGGACTCTTATTAATGTGTCCATTTCTATGATATGTATATGTGATTTTGTAACCCAAATGAAATCGAACTCAATCTGTTCTTGGTGGCGACTGAATTGGGATTGGGGACGGAACTGAGACGTTATAGGTTAGTAGAGCCAAGCAACTTTTTAACACTGATTGTTGGAAAAAGTATGGCACATTTCACAAGTACCCCGAGTATAAACTGATTTATATCATTTTATTAACAGTACATCTGCAACTTCGTTTATCAAAAGCACTTTATCTTTTAATGGGTCTGCCCATTTCGGCTAAATGTAAATCAGTTGTTACTTAATTAGAAATCTATGAGCGTGGAACGTAAAACTGCAGTGTGAACACAGAGCTTTTGTACCTACGAAAATCCACCATGGAAGGAATATTATGTGGAAAACGCATGCGCATTAGCGACGAGAAGACCTTCGTTTGCGATGGAATGTTGAGACTAAATTTCAGCTCCAGAAATGCTGTTATTAAACATGTTTATGTGAAACGTTGTTTACCGACCCTCTTAACTAGTAGTAACTAGTAGTTACACGCTGAAAAGAATAAGTCTTTCTAGTAAATACTTTGATGGCAATAAAAAAAGGACTGGCACAACAATGAGCAGTGCTTATTTATTCTGCCAGAACCGCCCTAAGGCATTATTGGTTAGAACGTTTGTGATCCTTGTACCTGACACCGGCGATGTAAGCGACGGGTTATCACCTTGGGCATCATGTTGCGACATAAATAACATTCTCTGTTACATCATTTGTGTTCATAGTGCTACGCGCACAACATTCAGACATGCAATAAGTTTACCATTGTCTTAACGAACAAAGATTCTCCAGAAATCACCAAAGGACGCTTCAACTCTCTCGTCGTCACATTCCCATCTTGGCTCAGCTGGTTCCAAGAGCCAGTGAGAAAATGATCTAACAAAAGCAGGAGCATGGTACAACCTGTCTTCACCTCTCGCGGCGCCCCATTTGCCAACTTCATACATAGCACCATCAAAACCCCACTCATCGCAAACTCCTGCCAATCCCGAGTTGTCATTCTCCATTATAACAAACGAGCCACAGGCATCAGGCTGGAAATCCGTCTGACCGCTGAAGTACTGGACTACAGCTTCACCAGTGCTGTTAGCGGCCGTGGTCACGTGGAACGTACGTCCCTGTTGTTTACTGCAGTAGAATCTCAATTGAGTGAAAGACAGGTGTGTTCTCAGCTCAGTCATGGCACTCTTGGTCAGAAACGTCTGGTTGTTATTGTAACTGCTGATTTCGCGGTATGACGTCCGCACTGATAATTGTGGCGATGAAGGACTGTCAATCACAACGTTGGAGACAAGGAGCCAGCCTCCTGAAATCAGGTAAAGTTTAATGATAACGTGATCAAACGGCCAGCTCCACCTTACTCAAGAATCAGAGATCACGGATGGACGGTTTTTCAAAGTCATCAAATTTTTTTTAATAATATCATGGGTGACAAATTACTCCTTAATTTGTGGAGCGAAATTTCAGTGTTAAGTTGTAATTTCACATGTGAAATTACAAAATTGCCATGGCAACGTTTGGCACGAAATTTCTCACTACATTAAACAAGTCAAAAACCAACGATTGTGAGCGTAATTTATCACCCAGGATATTAAAAGGTAATCAAATGGTATACTCATGAAATAAGGAAATAATTTCACTTGCGTTTTGTCAATATATGACAAACGCGCGTGAAATTATTTCCTAATTTCACTCGTCACTATCTGATTACCCATACAACTGCTGAAAAAAAAAAACAAAATTATGACCATGACGGTGTTTGGACATGTGACCTTAATTGGCCGAGATTTTTACGACTTTATTTCTCCATTTTCTCCTTAGTTTTAGTTGCGATTGAGAAGATATATCAACCACGCAACTCCACCGTGTTTGACTACATTTTCAAACACCTCGAAGTTCGTTAAAATATTTTGCTACCCGTCGTATTTTCAACTTTCTTCTCGTTGTCTGGAAACGGTCTTTGATTTAGTACTTTAAATACGTTGAAACATAGCTGAAGTCTGTAGTAGTCTTCAGTGTTCAAAAAACAGATTATATCATTTTGATTCTTTAATCTTATAGAACCACTACATTTTACCTCCGTCAGTTGTCATGTCACAGAAGACCTTCAGTGAGTTTCCACTTTTTTCAGGGTCGATCCAGTACTCGCCGTCTCCTCTGGAGTCTCCTGAGTCCCGGATGTCCTTACACGAGTGACTTGGCTGATGGGAATTCAAGCCTTTGACAGCTGCAAAACGAAGTGTGATATGATCATGGATCGTAGAACTTAAATCCTTTAAAATGTAAAGAACTAAATATAAAATTCCGATCTCTACGCACGAGTATCTTTTTTGCAAGATATCGGTTATTTTATAGGTAAACGCTGAATTTATTGCAATGGCGCAAAGCTTGGTAAAATGTGAACATCAAAATCCCATCTTTAGACATCAGTATCCTTATCTTCAAACGGATTCTTTCTTGAAATTCTGGCTATTTATCAGCGAAATATCTGAATTGATTGAAACTATGTAAAAATGTATAGTAACAAACCGGACCTCCAGGTACTGCTATTTTTGCTGCAACGAAATTGGGACAATTTTTGTTTTGTGGAAAATCCTTTTTAAAAACATCAGTCATACCAACAGGAGGCAGAATCAACCCTCAAAATTAGGTTTTGCACAAACCGTGGTGCTCAAGATAAGAAAATCCGACGGTTTCCGAGAGCTTTACGAAAACGAACCAGAAATGACCGCGCCTACATTGGAAACGAATATACGGTATTTGTGACGTCATGTTTGGCGAGCTTGTTTTTATGTCCAGAAAAGATTTTGAGGCTTTCGATAAATCATGGAGTTTGTTTCAAGGATTTTCTGAAGTTTATTGACTAGCCGATGTGTAAAAGAGATGAAGATATTGATTTGTGGTCTGGAAATGTCCAAACACAGGCATGAAGGTTCGCCGGAACGACTGGAATCAGGCAAAGATTCGGTAAAATTTTACGAGTGGATCAGACTCTTAACAAGATGGCGTACGATATCAACAGCGAACGAATCGACCACATGGATCGGTGAGCCTTTCTGAACATGTTGAAAACTACTCTTCAAAGATAGTATTGCTTGAACTTGCAACCCAGCTTAGCCATTAAGAAACACATTGCTCCAAGAGATTTCTTCTGAAAAGTTTGCTAACAGCAAGAAGACGAGATGTAGCTATATGATCAGATGATTCGAACAGGCGGTTAAAATCACTTCTTCTATCAATACTATCCTCGTTTTAATCAACGTGATCAATTCGCTACAACATTTCTCATATCTTCTAAACGGAGTAACAAGGCTCATTCCCTAGATTTTGAACGACTGCTGCCATTAAACCTGCACAAAACACCCATGCGTATTTGCTCTGTTTGCTCTCTGTTCTGAATGGGAAGGTCCCCAATTATGACGTCACAAAATCCAGTTCCGACAATTTTCCGACGTTTTCCCGACCCGTTCCGTTTGTAAGACAAAGAAAAAGGGCCATTTTCAAGATCGAATATCTCGGCGATGTTTTAACGAAATCATGTAAAACTCTGGATTATGGTTATTTGGATTATCATCTTTTATTTTAACTCAAAATCAAACTAGGCCCAATTTCGTTGCATTTGATCTGAAAATTTTGACCGATGTCAAGACGGCGGGTACGTATTTGATTTTATGTACAGGTGTGTATTCTCTAGCTTTTCTTGTTGCTCTTAGTTTTCATTGAGTACTTTTTACTTCTGGGCTCGCAAAACTTTTCAATTTTCTCCTCCTCTTTGGGCTCTTCGATTTAGAACTTTTAGCGGAACAGGCATGATTTTGTTTTGATGTAATTGTTATTGTTGTTGTTGTTGTTATTATTGTTGTAGTTGATGATGTTGTTGCAGTTTTTGTTGATGATGTTGTTGCTGTTGTTGTTGTTGTTGTTGGCAATTTCACACGGTGAAGGTAATGGTCAAGATGGGAAATCAATATGAAAATTTTGCACTGCATAACTGTCTCAGATGCTAAATATCGTTGCAGGTCACTCACGTTCTTCACACCTTTTCCCCTTGTATCCTGGATAACATTGCCCACTTTTTTCTTGTTCCTCCAACTTACGGGAAACATCGGTGCAGGAGGTCTGTGTTGGGTTACGATATCAAAGAGAACGGGTCGATAAATCAAGTAGTTACTACAAGGTTTACTAACATAAACTATTCGCATACAAACCGATCCAATACTGTATTATTCTCAAAGACCGCTCCTCTGAAGTAAGTTAGGTTTAGTTCCTATTTTCTAGTTTTCCTCTTTACACATTGTTATTGTCATTGTCATTGTCATGGCCGTGGCCGTGGCCGTGGCCGTGGTCTCGGTCTCGGTCTCGGTCTCGGTCTCGGTCTCGGTCTCGGTCTCGGTCTCGGTCTCGGTCTCGGTCTCGGTCTCGGTCTCGGTCTCGGTCTCGGTCTCGGTCTCGGTCTCGGTCTCGGTCTCGGTCTCGGTCTCGGTCTCGGTCTCGGTCTCGGTCTCGGTCTCGGTCTCGGTCTCGGTCTCGGTCTCGGTCTCGGTCTCGGTCTCGG
>CM042751.1:25270762-25272202 GCA_022496165.2 Catalaphyllia jardinei | reverse complement strand
CCATTTTGGAAAAAGTGTATGCATCCATATGAGGTTTCTTTGAACTGAAACCAAGTTCCGTTTGAATTTTAGCAAAGTTTACGATCTTTTCATCCTGGAATGTTTTAAAACACTCTTCAAGTCAAGAAAGCGTTTAAATTAAAGTAACTGCTGATGAAAATGAATGCATAAAAGATGTACAACCATAGTAGTACAACATTACACATAGTTAATTCCAAAATCCTAAGAAAGCTTTGGGGAAAATTATCTCCAGACTTGAAGGTATCAAATACCTTAAAATGTTTCAAAAACAAAATACGTACTCTAGATATAGTTACATTAATGGATAAAGGATGCAAATGTTGTCATCTTTGTAATTCATAGTTACATTGTAAATTCCGTAAATATTGTAAATATCATTATGCCATTTTTATTATTTTATATACCTATGCTTATATCAATATTTTACTCTAATTTATATCTATTTATTTTGTCTCTCCTAATTAGCATAGGTTTTCCACCATGACGGGACGGAAAACTGGTACACTGCAAGTACCTTTCGTTGTCCCATACAAAGCCTTAGAAAAGTTCTCTAAGGCTTTGTATGGGACAACGAGAGTTACTTACAGTGTACGAGTTTTCCGTCCTGTCATGCTACGCTAGGAGGTTTTTTCAGACACCTAATCAAGTTTCTATCTGTCTATAACCAAGGGTGAGCTCCGTTAGGGTGATCTGGATCAGGATCAGTGATCCAAGATCACTGGTATCACGGTGCATCAAAAGGGCCAATAAATCCACTCTGGTCACGGATTCATGGGTTCCTTTGGTGACTTTAGATCACTAATCCTGAACCAGATTACCCCAAAGGAACGCACTCCAAGAAACCCTAGATTTCTCTTGACCAGGTAGGCCAAAAAATTCGGCTCAGTCTCCAGGGAGCAGAGGAGTCCTAATTAATCGTATTTCCAATTTAAATTCACCTTATAATTGTTGCACGAAAGTCTAATCACTGCACGTGATCAAAGTGTAAACGTACGATCCTGTAACGAATCAGTTGAAATCCTATCATTTCCTCAACAACAACAACAACTTTATTTGTACTCGACAAAACACTACTAATAAACAAAATAATTCAACAAAAATATAGAGGGGTACTAACCGCCCTAAATAACCATAGGGGCTAGATAAAAAGAGAAGTATACTTAGGTCATTTATCTGATGTAATGATTTGGCCTCACGACGAATGCCGCATACAATAATGACTGTAGGCTCTAACCTGTAGTGACTAAAAGCGATTAACAGAAAGAAAAGAGACAAGGAATGAAAGCTATTTCGGTCAAATTTTGAATTAACCATTAATCTTTAAAATGAGAACAAAAATGCCTCAGTTCTAGCAAGTAGTGTGGAAATATTACCCTCTCTCCAGACCAAAATAGAAATTGAACAGAAAGCTCGAGAAAT
>CM042751.1:25250762-25265762 GCA_022496165.2 Catalaphyllia jardinei | reverse complement strand
TCTCGTGCATCGTTCATCGACAGAACTACAACAAGAACCTTATGCTGTAATGTACATAAGCGAATCGGTATATTTTATAGGTGTTTTTTTTTCTCAGGAGTGTTTAGAGCTGAGAATTATCTCGTGAGTCAGTAGTGTTTATTGAAGTGTGACGAAGGTCGCGTGTAAAGTCTCGACAGAGGGCGTGTTTGTTGAAGTGTAACAGAGAGGTTACGTGGATATCTTGGCGGAGGTTGTGTTTATGCAAGAGTGACGGAGGTCGAAGTTTAACTGGCAAGCCTAGCGTGTGTTTGTTGTGAAGTTTTTTGTGGAATTACTACGTTCGAGTGGAAAATATAACCTTGTTGCTGTTCCGACATCCCTGCGTTCTGTTTAGACTACAAACTACCTTCCACTTTACACATTCAAACTCGTAACACAGACTAAATGAAAATCGTGCGTGTGCCCATTTTCGAAGCTGGTGAAAAAGCCTTTTTTTCCCAACTATAGGCCTCTTTCGCTGCGTTGCAAAATTCCTAAAGCCTATTGTTTACAATCGCATTTTAAGTTAGCTATATGATTTCTACATTCTTTTTGACGACCAATATGGGTTTAGGGAAAACCATTCTTAGCTACTACTCATGCACTTATTGACTTGTGCGTATGACAAAACTTCGTCTGCTCTGGATCACAAAGAGCATCCAGTTGTAGCTGCCGAGTTTCAGATCTTTCTAAGGCCTTTGACAATGTGAATCATGAAATTCTCTTTGACAAACATTACCACTACGGTACTTGCGGACTTCATCATCATCATCATCATCATCATCGTCATTTATTTGCCTTTTAAGTATTACAAAAATTAAAAAAATACAGCGCGTAGGTTGTAAGGCGAGGAGACCTCGGGAAACCACCAGGCTTATAAGAGAGGCCACCTCGACATCATAATATTAAATAAGATAGAGGCTGCGAAGGAGTGCGGCAGAAACTAACTCAGAAACTATTTTAATAAAAATAAAAATTCTAGCACTTTGTTCTTAAAGGTAGAAAAGCTTGACAAATTGGTAATTGACGAAGGAAGAGAGTTCCAGACCCTAGGTCCTTGGTAGAGGATTGTGAATTTCTTGATGTTCATTCGACAGGAATGCGCGCGATAATTACCGGCTCTTCTTGTGTCATATCTATGGACTTGACTGTTTGTCATAAACAGATTGAGGAAAAGTGGAGGCAGCAGATTGTTGTGGTAGCGGAACATGAATTTAGCAATATCGAGGGTATTAATTTGGAAGATTTCTAAAATTTTCAGGTTGGAAAATAGAGGAGCAGTATGTGCTCGATAGTCTGAATTGCTAACAGCTCGCACAGCCCGCTTTTGCAGATAATGAATTCTGTTTAAATTAGATACGTATGTGGATGACCACACAGAGTTGCAGTAAGTAATGTATGGATAAATTAATGTATAGTACAGTATGAGTTTGGTCTTACAGGATAAGTAGAAACGCGTCCTGGATAAAATACCAACTGATTTAGCGATTTGTTTACAGACAAAGTTTATGTGATATTTCCAAGTAAGGTGTTCATCTAGGTATACCCCAAGAAATTTAGTTACATTACTTTGACTGATAGGTTGACCTCCAAAGGAGAGAGAAAAACTGTGATTGATTTTCCTCTGACTCGGGCGAAATATCACAAAATTTGTCTTTTGGAAGTTAATCGCGAGCTTATTGCATCTTAACCAAACATCAATATTTAATAACTCGTTATTAAGCACATTCTCCAAGTAGTTGGGATTAGAGTGTGAGAAAAAGATGCTGGTGTCGTCGGCAAAAAGCAGAGGCTCAGTTAATTTGGAAACTTTGGGAAGATCATTTATGTATAATATGAAGAATAAGGGGCCTAGGATGGATCCTTGAGGAACTCCACACTTAATAGTCTGCGTTGGAGAACATGTTTGATTGATCTGGACAAATTGCCGGCGGCAAGAAAAGTAGCTTTTAATCCACTGCAGAGCCACACCATGAATACCATAATGCTCTAGCTTGGTAAATAAAATTTTATGGTCCAGAGTGTCAAAAGCTTTGGAGAAATCTAGGAAAACATCTACAGTAGTTTCACGCTGGTCAATTGCCGAAGAGATTCTATTTATCAGATGAATTAGAGCATAGGACGTTGAATAGTTTTTTCGAAATCCAAACTGGCAGCGGTATAGTATATTATATTGCTCGGCGAATTCAGTTATGCGGTTATACATTACTTTTTCAAAAAATTTTGAAAAGTTCGACAAGAGAGAAATAGGTCTGTAGTTTGTGAAAAGACTAGGATCATTTGCTTTGTAAACTGGAATAACTTTAGTAAGTTTTAGTTTATCAGGGAAGATGCCTTTTTCTAAAGAAAGATTTATGATGGTAGTGAGGGGTGCAGAGATCAAGTGAAATGAGTGTTTAATTACACGCATTGAAATATTGTCATAGCCGGGAGCCTTCCCCGAAGCAAACATGCTACAAATGCTTTCCAGTTCACACGGGTTGGTAGGTTTCAGGATAATAGGAGGAAGGTTAACGTCACCAATAAAAAAACTGACAGAGGAATTAACGTTACGTATTGCACCAGCTAAGTTGGGACCAATGTTAGTAAAGTATTTACAGAATTTATCAGCAATTTCCTCGGGATCCGTTATTGTTTTACCCTCAGATTCAAATGATGAGGGGAAAGGTACTCTGCTTCTACGTTTATTTATAACCTCGTTAAGCAATTTCCAGGTTGTTCTTAGGTCATTTTTGGCGCTCTCAAACTTGATATCATAATATTTACGTTTGGCGAGACGAATTAAATGGTTCAGTTTGTTTTTGTGGGATTTATAGATTCGCTCATTGGATAAAGAGGGTGATCTAATAAATTTTCTGTACAGTTGGTTTTTTTTTGTTAATGGATTTTAAAAGTCCAGGGCTGATCCAAGGAGAGCTACGGTTTTTCAATAGCTTGCCTTTAATGGCCTTTAAAGGGAAGCAGGCATCATAGATTTTCGAGTATTCATCTATAAAATTATTGTAAGACATATTAGGATCTTCGTCGAGAAGTGAGGACCAGTTTGTATTTGAAACGTTTTCATTGAATTTGCGCAAATTTTCGTCAGTAAACTTGCGTGTAAATGCTTTATTGTTTCCATCGTGCGTAAAGGTTGGACCAGAAAAGTAAGCAAAAACCGGCAGGTGATCGGACAAATCGTTTAAGACAACACCATTCAAAACATTTTGGGAGAGATTGTTTGTGAATATATTATCAATTAGAGTTGCAGAGTAGGAGGTGAGGCGCGTTGGATTGGAGATAACAGGAATAAATGCAAACGAAAATAAGGTGTCGATAAATTCTTGAGTTGGTGTATGACGATTGTACTGGAGAAGGTCAAGGTTAAAGTCACCCATAACATAGCATTGTTTGTTGTCCTTAGAAATGTGAGAAAGAATGTCATTCAATTTGTCTAGAAAAAAAGCTGTGTTTTGGTTTGGCGGTCTATACACACATCCAACAATAACGTTTTTCCCTCCACGAACAGAGACTCAATTACCTCTGGATTTGACAATTTGCATTCATTAAGAAGTTTGTATTGGAGGTCATTTTGTAAATAAATGCCTACTCCGCCACCAGTCTTGGATTTACGATGGTTTGAGATAAAACTGTATCCGGTGATATCAACCAGCTCTGCAGTGGAATCTGTCAGCCACGTTTCTGAAATACCGATCACAGAGAATGATTTTTTGAAACTTCCAAGCATCAAATTCAATTGGTCAAGATTTTTTAGCAAACTACGGGCATTTAAGTGCATAACGGAAAAATTTATTTTGTTGCTAATGGGAGCTACTCGACTATTTATATCATCCTCGGCCAAATAGCTACTCGAGGGCAGACCAGCTATAAAATTAGAATCAGGATTTAAATAACTGGAAAGTGAATTAGATAACTCAAGTTGTTCTATAGGATTAAATAATAGTGTTTCAAGACGGTTGCTGTTGAAGTGTAAAGGGCCATGGGATATCTCATAGAGTGCTAGATTAAAGGAACTATCATCTAAATTATTAAATGGAAAGAGAAATTCCAGTTGCGACTCGTCAGCCATCATAGTAACGGCTAAGTTCAGCTAGAATAGTGTATTCGATTACTTAGGAACTTGTACCTTTTACAAGTTCCTAAGTAATTGAATACACTACTGGGCAAACCCTCCTGGTCTGCAAAGTTCACAAGATCGTTGTGGCACTTGATTCGAATCGGGCGAGAATCATCCGTTCGTCGAAGATAAATTACAAAGTTCTTGGCCCAGCAGAACTTAAAGCCATTTCTTTTCTGAAATTTCTTTGAATCCGCCAAGAGTTGTTGAAGCAGAGGAGTAAGATGATCAAATAATCTGACGCTCTCCAAAGAATGACTGGACGGTAGCCCGATCGAAGTGGCTGACACTTTACAAGCTTCATTTCGCGCATTCATTACTTGCTCTTTCACAATTCTTCTCGTGAATTGCAGATTATTGGTTGCGGACCAGAAGTGGCAGTTCTTGTAGGAATACGATGGGCGATATCAATATCTTGATTTGAAATTTCGATTCCAGCGGCTTTGAAAAGATTGATACATAGGGAGACAGTTTTGGAGCCGATTCTTGCATTTCGCTTTCGGGAAGGCCAATAATTTTAATGTTGTACTGGAAACTATACCCCTGCAGTTGCTTGATTGAATCTCCGATCTGTTCGACTCGGGACGACAGCAAATTTAGGCGTGACCAGAGTTGTTTAAGGCTATTCGCAGATTCTGCTCGTAAATCGTCGTATGATTTTCCATAAAATTCCAGGGTGCTTAGGGACTCAGCGTCGGTAATCAAACGAGTAGATTGTTCGCCGCCATTGTCGGATGCTTGCTCGCCGCCATTGTTCGAGGCTTGCAGAGCTTGTCGTTTGATAGACTGCTGCAGCTCTTCCAAACTTCGCTTAAGGGCGGCGATTTCATCCTTGAGGCTGTCATTGTTTTCCTTTTTTAAAGAGTTTACTGACGCATTAGGCATAGTTAAATAGTGACTTTGGAGTAGTTAGTCAAGAAGTATAAGGCGGAGCACTCAAAGAAGCGTCCGCACTCCCCTAAGGTGCACTCCACTTGCGTTGGAATGGGTAAAAAGTTACTTAAATGAGAGATCTCAATTTGTTGAATATAATGGTCTGGGATCAACCCCCATAGGATCCCCAAGATCTACTGTGGGGCTCTGCAGAGGGTCAATTCTAGGTCCGCTTATACACAAATAACTTGAACCATGCTTCAAACCTCGAGTCAGTCTTATTTGCATATGACAGGTGTTAATTCATCTCACACAAAGACCCATATTTGCTAATTAGTACTCTAACCTGTTAATTAATTTGACTATCAACGTGGCTTAGAGCAAATAGACACTCTTTGAACTTAACGAAAACAAATTTTAAGGAATTTGCGGCAAAAAATCTTCTAACCTTAATGTTGTTGATAATGAGAGAACCATTGCAAAGGTAAATGAAAATCTCTCTTGGGGAAGTCTCATATTTCTTGCCTAGCGGAGTAAATAACTAAATCCATTGGTATAGTAGTTAGATATAGTTGTTGTTGTTGTTGTTTTGTTTTTGTTTTTGTTTTTTGTTTTTTGTTTCTTCCCTGTGCATGCTGTGTAATGCAATGATAATTCCATTCCTCAATTATTGTAATCTAGCCTGAGGACCAACTTTCAAAACTAGCCTTCAAGATTGATTGAAAATATAAAACAAACAGCGGTGATTAACATATTGAAAACTTTCATTTTATAACCTTGACGTTTCGTATGCTAGTCAACATAGATTTTCAAAAGTATAACCGTTACAAATTTTTGAAAAGCTATTTATACTGTATAAATGGGGGGTCTGGAACCTAGACAGAAAACATCTGCAATAGAAATTTAAGACGTTTCAAACGGAAAGTGTCTGTAAAGGGACAATGAAAAGGCTTTCTTAATAGAGTAAAAGCTTTTCACTGCTGACATTGGCATTCAAAGCTGGCTGTAACTCTTGAATAAACAAGGTCTCCTTAACTTTACAATGGAAATCAGTCTTGCCGGATGCCAAAATGTCAAAATGGTCCCAGTTGATGTTGTGACCAGTTGTTTTAACGTGATCAGCAATTGCAGAAGAGTGATCGTGTTTCGAAAGGGCCTTGAAATGTTCCGTTTTCCAGTCGTGAAGTCTTCGCTTCGTTTTCCCAATGTAAAAATCGTTGCAGTCCCAGCAACTAGCTTTGTAACTGACCTTGGATAATTGTGATCGGTTGAGTCGGTCCTTGTATGGGAAGAAAGATTTGATGCGCTGGGTGTTTTGACAAAAGAGTACAAACCATTAACACAAGATTTAAGACGCTTAGTAATGAGTTGCTATGGAGACCTATATAAGGTAATGAAATAATAACATCTTTTTTGGGGACCGTTGCAACGGGTTCTTTTGGCTTGTTCTTGTTCTTGTTCAGGACGTCATTGAAGTGGAACGTCGATGAAGTGGAACGCAATCCTATTTTTTGCCCGTGACTCTGCAGAGTTGGTTGTCCTGTGTAAGATTATTGTCTGGAAAACCCACATTCCTATAAGGGCACGAAAATGGCCACCCCGCTTAATTTTTGCAGGGGCATGTCACGACATAGTTACTAACTATGTTACGACATAGTTATTAACTATGGTACACGGCCAGTAAACTGGTACCGTAACTGAGACATGTGATAATACATGTGACGAACATGTGAGCACGTGAACAGGCCATGTAGACTTTGGACTTTCTTTCCATGCGCTCTCGATCACAGAGGTAGCGTGCGAATACTTTTGCCGTGGGATTTTGAGGCTGAGTAGTATTATATTCAATAGTATGATGTTATTTAAACGTTCGTTCGGGCTCACGAGGAACGTGTTTATTTTATAAGATGCGTAAGAGTGAACCTGAGCCAGGGAACGGAAATGTAAATACTGCATACTTTGTATCAGGCCAGCGGAAATACTCGAATCAGTCGCACGGAGTTTGTTTACGATGAACGAGCACGCGATTGCAAATGTGTACTTATATTTGAGCTTCCTGCTTAGAATAATGTTCGTAAAAAATATACTTTCACAAATTACAAGTTAATAATGTGAGAATATTTATCACGAAATCTGAAGGCTGATGTAAATATTTTAGTCCTATTAAACTTGTGAGTCGGAGCCTGGCGTCGTCACGCAACGTAGTTTATACCAAGACCTGTTCAATCAGAATGGCATTGAATTTGGCACTGAAATATCTTTCTTTAATACTCCGGTTGCTGATGAAAAAGGTTGGTTTTTAGAGGTTGAAAGTCAGCTAGGGAAATCATTTAGGTATCTGTATAAAAATTTATGCGGCATCGAACGCACTCTCATAATCTTTTATTACTGCTAGTATTAAAAGTGATGATGCCCTGACATTTTGGCTTTCGGCAAGACTGATTTCCATTGTAAAGTTAAGGAGACCTTGTACTGTTTATTCAAGAGTTACAACCAGCGTTGAATGCCAATGCCAGCAGTGAAAAGCTATTACTCTATTAAGAAGGCCTTTTCATTGTCCCTTTACAGACACTTTCCGTTTGAAAAGTCTTAAATTTCTGTAGCAGATGTTTTCTGTCTAGGTTCCAGACCCCCATTTATACAGTATAAATAGCTTTTCAAAAATTTGTAACGGTTATACTTTTGAAAATCTATGTTGACTAGCCTACGAAACGTCAAGGTTATAAAATGAAAGTTTTTAATATGTTAATCGCCGCTGTTTGTTTTATATTTTTAATCAAGCTACGATGGCCGAAGAACAAGAGTTCATAGCCTTCAAGAATTGTAAATTGGCACAAACGTGTAGTTAGGATAGTGGACAGGTCCTATTATAATGCTCAGACACAACTTATTTTTAGAAACTTGACTTGCTTAAATTTGAACATATTCATTTAATTCATCTATTCTCCCTCGAAAATTTGAGGACATATTTACAATAATCAACCATCGTCGCGGTCTAGCTATTTTAGTTCGCCTCAAACGTCTGGCTCTTTATCTCTGGCATCTTTCAGCAAACATACTTAAAGCATATATGTCTGGATTTATGAAAATGGTGCTGAAGAATTGAAATCGCGCGCCAAGGGGGTGTTTTTTTCTCTCAAGAAACTCTCCATAGTCCACGAAATAAAAATTAAAAGGAAAGTTTGTCTTCTTTCTCCTCCTCCACCCGTTTATCTTCCTTTTCTTGCAGTCCTCTGCTTTTTTTTCTTTTTTACGTGGCTCTTTGTTGGTTTTAAAGAGTAGTGAAAACAAGGTCAAATCGAATTCTTTAGCACCATTAAAATCCAGACATATATATTATTAGTAACTATTAACTCTTTCATTAATTAAATAAGGCTGGTCATAAGTATTACCTAAATTTGTCATGTGGTGTTTCTAGAAAGAGAACTTGAGCTCAAAAGCCCCGTGGTTTTTATTAGGTTCCCTCACCTTTTTGTTTTTCATCCTATATAAATTGTAATTTTGTATCTACGTTGTAATCTTGTATGCAAATTTATGTTATTTATAGACTTGGACACTTCTCGGTCCATAAATACACAAACAAGCCTGGCCAATATCTAGGTATCTTGGCCTTACGCTTGGATAAAATCCAGTATATCTCATTTATTATTAGCAACGATGTTTATTGCGAATATGCAACTAAATGTTATAAATTTCGTAACAGAAGAACTCGCGAGTTTCACATCGTTCTCCCTTGTATCCCGGATGACACTGTCCACTCTCTCTTTGCTGGCTGTGCACGCGGGAAGTATCGATGAATGTTACCTAAGTTGGGTGAACAAATCAAAGGAAACAGTTCCGTAAATGTGATTGACTATAATACTGTGAGGTGCCATTAGCTTTTGATAATTTTCCATACAGTCAACCAGGTTAATATTTTTAATTCGCTGAACGTTGCCTCACCAGAAAACCCTTAACAGCCGGGAAGTGCTGGCTAAGCCGCACTACTGACCTCTGTTATGACGTACACGTTTTCACCTACCTTAACGGAGCCATAGTATGTAGATCCGTTCTTCCATTTAAAATCGCCTGGCTTCATTTGTCGGGTTTTGTTGTTTAGTTCACAAATTTGTCTTTGTGCATTGTTGCCATCGGGAAAAATATTAAAGGATTTGCAACTTTTATTTTGAATGCATTTTAGTTGACATTCATACTCGTCCACAACAGCAGCCGTGCTCATGACGTGACCAACTAAGACATGGTCTAAGAGGAGAAACAAAGAAAGCCAATTCTGTTTATGTGTCTAAAAACAACAACATTATTTGTACTCATAACTAAAAGAAAACTACATGTTACCAAAACAATTTAAAACCAAAAATTAGTACACGACTTAGCTACAATGGACTAAGGAGAGACTTGGCAGTCATTTCTATAGCCTAAGAGCTTGACGGTTTTTAATTAATTTGCGCTCGCTAAGGCAGAGGCGAAGCCTTGGGATAACAAGCGCCAAAGCCCGGTTAACGAAAGGCCGGTCAGAGAGACAATTAAGGTTCCTCGCGGCTTCACTTCTTTGTGCAGTCGCGCTCAAATTGCGTAAAATATTTGCTTAAACCACCAGGCTACCCAGGCACCATCTCTACGGATCAGTTACATATGAACAGACAAACGGCAAATAGAAGAAAGCCCCATTCCATTTGCGTTTACTTACCAATTCGAGTTTCAAACACGTTTCCGGAAACGTCTTGGTTTGCTAAAACAAAGACTACCAGAAATATGTTTAGACCGACATAGCTAAACTGAGCACTGCACAAACCAGTCATTGAGGTTGCGTTGCGTTGTAGGCCGTTGGTTTGCAATATATCACATTTGCAAGCAAGGTGACTACTATCCAAACTCACAATGATTGCAACTAACACTTTGAAATATTCAATTGCCAAATCACGTTTATTCATAATTAATAATTTACACATTTTTCCACAGTTCATCTATAGTTCAAGCTTTGTTTTATTTGTCTTTGAGTTGTGTGTTGTTGTGAGTATGTGTCAAACTTCGGCAACGGACTATGGCCAACGCATATCTAAGAAAGACAGTCTATGATGGCTAAGGTACGAGGAGGCTGAATGGTCAGTCCAAATGATTTTGCCAATGCTAAAACGCTGCAAACTGCTGATTAAGAATGCTTAAGTGTTTTTCACTTTCTTTGTGAAAAAGATAATTGGGAAGCCCGTTAGTTTCGCCTTTGTGCCTTACTGCTTTGAATGGATGCTCTATCCTAGCTAATTAAAATAACCGTCAAGAAAAACAATTACCCTTAATTATAACGAAAAAAATAAGTGGCAAAGACGAGATTGTTTTGTTGTTGTTGTCATTGTTGTGGTTTTTAGCCTTGTGTATATTCATCACTTTAACTCGTTGTGCGAAAATTTTGTCAGCATAAAACTAATTTGTCCGGATTTTGTGGATTTTTTAAACTACCCACTATAAATCGATCATATCTTTCTCAATTTCCTCTGTTTACAGGGAGTTGCAATATTGCCTCAACGTTACGCTTGTTCCGACTTGATCCTGAATCTAAATCCTCACTAACTGTTGCAACGCAACAGCCGCTGCTAAGAACGTGAGCTCGAGAATGACAAGGGCGACAAGATGTGTGAGGTTACTTGTTTCACTTGCAACACTAAATTCTCGCCAGGGGGATCCATATTTACCCAGTGTGCTGACAATTGTGGCAAAAAAACAAGGAATTTTAGGTCGAAAGTCAAATAAAAAAGCAGTTTTATTGGTACATGCTTTCGGAGGCTATAGATTACCTCCAAAATACTCCTTTACAGTTTTTCGCCCCGAACGGAACGGTGGAAACTTCCTTACCATTTGTTCAGTTCCTCAGTTTTCAGAATTTCATCAACAGAAAACATTGACAGAAAACCATAAGTATTCAATTTAGGGTTTTCGATATAAATATTCAATTTAGGGCTAGTTCTCGTCTCGTTCTCTCCCCTATTATCACTGACTGCGGATTTTCTACTGCTAGATTTAAATGACACGATAATAAAGTTAAAAAAACGAATTATAAATGGTAAACGTCATCCACCTCTTGTCATAAATCAACGGTTATCCAAACTAAACACTAAACAACAGGCGACCATCAAAAAGCTGATTAATTTTTAACCGTTTGATGACAACGACATTCTAAAATGCTTGTCTTTTTGTGATGGCAAGTCATTTTGTCATCTTTATATCGAAACGATTTCGCACAAGCATGCCTACTAGGGTTTCACCTGGATTCGGGAGCAAGCTAGCAACTGTAAACCCGACGGGGGAGCTCCGTCAAGGCTAGGTTAAGCTTATATGGCCCAGGAATTGGCCTACCTGCTGGTGATTTGTTGGCGGCCAGCTGTCAAAAGCTGGGGGAATGGGAGGGTGTCCTGTACTGACACCCCCAGCTAGTAAGAGTTAAGGCACTCAGTGTTAAAAAACCTTGTTATGGACTGTTTGAACTGTGTTTCTGGGTAGTTTATTCAGTTGCTGAACCTTGTTTGTTGACATGCCATCTTGCTTGAGTGGTCCATGTCACTTGCAGGCGTGACGGGCAAATCTCCTAGCCAGGGGGTAGTAGATGACTTCTGCCCGGTGGGACTGTCTGAGTCACTGCGGGCATATTTTTTGCGCATTCAGACAAATCTTGAGGGCAAAAGGCACCTGGCAAAGGCCCGTGAGGACAAGGTGCCACTGGGGCTGCAAGGTGAGGCCTTGGTATCTGAGCAATTTTGCAAAAACATGCCCGCTAGGTTTTCTCCTGGATTAAGGCACAGGCCAAGCTAGCACCTTTAAACTCAGGGCTGGCGTGGTTTCCGTCACAGGTAGGCTGGGTACATGGCCCAGGCACTAGTCTATAAGCCTTTTGTTTTCTGGCCGCCAGCTGTCAAAAGCAGACGTGAGGGAGGGTGTCTTGTACTGATACCACTAGCCAGCTAGATTTTGAGTTTTCAGTGATAAATAGCCTTTTTTAAAAAAAAAAAAAAAATTAATTTTTATTTATTTTTAATTTTTACAATACTTATTACTTACGCCACTTACAATACTAACACTTATACTATTTGCATTACTTACAATACAATACGCCTACTCCCTCTACTAACAATACTAATACTTACACTAACAGTACTAATACTTACACTAACAATACTAATACTTGCCCTAATTACAATATTTACAATCTACTTAGATTACTTACCCGACTTACAATTCTTGCACAACGAAATCGAACTTACTTACAATACATTAAAAAAAGAATAATAATAATAATAATAAAAGTAAATAAAGTGCCAGCTTACTCGTGATAGTAATTTTGATTCTAAAATTCGGGCTGAAAAAGTTATACATGGTATATGGTATATACGCGCCTTGTTTCTTTTCCTTCATTGTCGTTTTCATTTTCATTTTCATTTTCAGGGGACTAGGATCAAGTTGTCAAGAGATTACAAAAGAGCCAACAGAGGCTCCCACTTTTTTAAGGCGATTGTAGTTTTATTGTTTTTTACTTCATAGATATGTTTTAAATACTGTAAAAAATTGTCTAGTTTTGGAGGACATTTTTTCTGTCTACATAGCCAAATATAATATTTAGCGTTTAAGCACCAGAAGTTAATCTGAAGTTTATTTTTAGAGTTATCTGGCCTTAGACCCAGTGCTGTATCAGGCTCTAAGGGTGTCTCTTTAGTGATAACTTGGCATGACTGTAACCATACTTTGAAATTGGTCCAGAAAGCTTGAATTTTGGGCAAGTCCAAAATAAATGTGCCAGTTTCTCTGTTTCTTTTTCGCAGAAAGTGCATTTCTCGCTATCGACAAGACCAATTTTGTTAAAGAAGTTATTTGTGGATATTGTTCTATGAAGGAATTTAAAATTGAAAGTTACAAGTTTTGTGCTCATTGTGCATTGAAAAGCCATTTGATAGGCTTCTTTCCAGTTGAGTTCTTGTTTTGTCATTAGAATGATGTCTTCCTGCCACTTTTGTTGACTTTGGTTAGGTGATTCACTTTTTTCTGATACAAGTTTCTTATATACTAAACTACTTGGCTTTTTGCTTCTTAGAAATTTTGTCAAGAAACTTTCATATTTAATCGAGTTTCTGGTATTATGGGGTATATATCTTTGGAGAAGTTTGATTGAAGAAATGATTCCAAGAAAGGATAAAGGACGGACTGTCAGGTCGTGTATAGTTTGGAAGGCAGTAAGCGAAAGAAACTTTCCAGAGTCATCCATTAAATGTTCTACTTTTGTTATTCCTTTTACGTACCAGTCCTTATAGAAAACTGGTCTATTCTCAACTCTTATTAGTGAATTATACCATAAGGGCGATGACCGAAGGTGATAATCCGACAAAATGTTTTCCTCATAATTGGCTTCTAACCAGATTTCAAGGATTTCTCTGAAAAAAGGATCTGATACTTGGATAATGTTGCGACTGTCTTTTGTGTTGAGATTTCCAGTTAGTGTTACTTCACCTCCACATTTTTCAAGTTCCGAGTCCAAAAAACTTTTCCAGCTTCCACAATTTTCCTTATCTAGATACTTTTTTTATCCATGTGGCTTTAAGAGATCGATTAAATGAAGCTATATCAATCATTTTTAATCCCCCTTCTGAGTAATCATTTATCATTATATTTCTTTTTATTTTGTCGCCTTTGCCATTCCATAAGAAGTTATAAAACATTACATTTATATCTCTTATTGCTGTATGATTTGTTTTAAGAGGAGAAAAAATGTAAACTAGTTGTGAAGCTATAAGGCTTTTTAAAACAGTTATTTTTCCTAAAAGGCTGAGTCTGCGAAGTTTCCAGCATCCCAAAATCAACTTAGTTTTTTCTATTTTGTCTTTGTAGTTCAAAGATATAGTTACATCGGGGTCTGTTGACAACCATACCCCCAACGCTCTGACTTTTTTTTGGCCATTTGAAGTCCTTTTGAGGACAAAGTTTAAAATCCCAATCCGCGGTTGCACCAATCCACAAAGCTTCTGTCTTTTTACTATTAAGTCTGAGGCCAGATATATTACCAAAAAAGTCTATTATCTTCAAGGATTCTAGAAAGGATTCTTCGGAGCCGTCTAAAATAAGGGTCGTGTCATCTGCATATTGGCTAAGTTTAATTTCTTTGTCCTTTACACTTATGCCACGAATCTCCTTTTTTGGCGAATTGCATTGGCGAGTACTTCTACTGAAAGAATAAATAGATAAGGTGACAGAGGGCAACCTTGCCTAACCCCCCGACTAAGCTCAAAGAAATTACTTGCCCATCCATTGTTTAAAATACAGCTTTCACTATTGCAGTAAAATACTTTTAACCAGTTCAATAATGATGGGCCGAAACCAAAGTGTTCGAAGGTTTTGCGAATAAAGGGCCACTCTAGAGTATCAAAGGCTTTTTCAAAATCAAGAAAAAGGAGCAATCCCGGCATATTTTTCGCTTTTGTATATTTGATAACGCTATCTATTAAACGAATATTTTCTCCGATAAATCTGTCTCTAATGAAACCGGTTTGATCGTTGGAAACAAGCTTTGGCAAAACCATTTTGATGCGGCTTGCAATAGCTTTTGTTGAATTAAGGTTAGCATCCTTTTTTGGTATGAGTTTAATAATACCCCTCCTTTGTGATATTGAGAGCTTTCCTATTTCGTAGGAATAATTAAAAGAGTTTATCAGAATTTCCGCCACATCCTTCCAAAACACTTTGTAGAATTCACAGGGTAGACCATCGGTTCCTGGGGATTTATCTGGCACCATGCTTTTCAGCGCTTCTAAACATTCCTTAATGCATAATTCTCCTTCGCAGAGAGATTGTTCATCGCTATTCAAAAGCGTTCTGTCTTTTTGTTGTGGAAAGAAGAAAGCCCCGTCTTGGTTTTCAGTAGCTACTTTAGAACTGTAAAGATTTCGGTAAAATGATTCACATTCCTTTAAGATCTCTTTGTCTGTACAGATGAGGTCGTTGTCATTAACTTTAAG
>CM042751.1:25225342-25245762 GCA_022496165.2 Catalaphyllia jardinei | reverse complement strand
TGGGTTATTGTTCCTTGTTTACAATGTCTCTTTTCGAGATTGAGAAAGTATTTGGTGTTTTTCTCACCTTCATTGTACCATTGAGATTTAGATCTTAAAATTGCTCCTTTTGTCCGATATTCTATTATTGCCTCTAGTTCGCGTTTCTTTGTTTCAAGTTCCGACCACACTTTTTGTCTTTGAGTTTCATCACCTTTAAATTCAGAAAGACATTTTTCAAGACTTGCAATTGCTTGTTCTATTTCCTCTTCTTTTTTCGATAGTTTCTTTTTCTTAGAAGTTCCATATTTCAAGGACTCCTCTCTCACTTTCATTTTAACCATTTCCCATAGTAAATTAGGGTTAACAGTATCATCTTGCACATACTCAGCCTTGGTTTGATTTATAATTAATTTTATCCGATTAACATACTCAATGTCATTTAAGAAAGAGGTGTTAAGTTTCCAAAAACCCCGCCCTCTATTGTTGGAATGCAGCGAGATTTGTAATGTAATCATGGAATGATCCGTTTTGTATCCTGGTAATCTGTCGGCACTGACGATGTTACAAAAAGTAAGTCTGATTCACTAGGAAAAAGTCGAGCCTACAGTGAACTTCAGGTTTTTTTTGTCGCCACGTGAATCTCGAAATCTCAGGGTTTAACACTCTCCATGCATCTATCAAGTCCAGGTTTTCAGAGAAATCGTTTATCACTTCCAGTGACTTTTTATGGGATCTGACAAGACCACCTTTTTTATCCTTGTTAACGTCAAGTACTAGGTTAAAGTCACCACCCACAATTATCTCCTCGCATTTAAAATCGAGCAGCCGATTAAAAACAGAGGTGAAGAAATTTGGATCATCTTCGTTTGGAGCGTATATATTTGCTAGGGTTATGTATTTTCCATTTGTAGTCAAGTCACATATTATGAATCGTCCCTTGGGATCAGTATAAGCCTTCAAGAGTTGAAAGCTGAAATTATTGTTGAATAATATGGCTACACCTGCCTTGTTACTGGAACAACAGCTGAATAATGCTTGGTAGCCTCACTCAGCTCTCCAATCATGTGTATTGTCCTGCATACAAAGGGCTTCTTGGATAAAGTATACAGACATTTTTTTGTATTTGAGCCAGTTGAAAATTTCTCGTCTCTTAAACCTGTCTCCCAGTCCCCGAGTATTAATCGATCCTATTATGAGATCAATGTTTGTCATATATTTTTGCTATAACTTATGTGATAGAAGGCGCCCGAGTGCATTGCTGAAATAAACCTTAAAAGTGTAAGCTGGAAAAACAAATCAAAGATACAAAAATATACATATCTACACATAAATTCACTTAAAAACAATAATATTAGAAGACTGATGAAGGAGTAAGGTTGCATTTGTTACCTTATTCGTGTTTTCCATTTTTGAGCCGCCCAATATTAAATCTAAATGTAGCGGGGGCCAAATCTATAAAGCTTAATTTAAAAAAAACAAACAAACAAACGACAGTCAAATGAAAACCATAGACAAATTATGTTTACAGTTCAAGTTCTTTGCCAACAGGTCAAAATTTACCTCTGATGAAGAGCTTGTCGGGCTGTGCCTTGCTAAATGAAGCCGGGATGTTGTTTCGTCTGGCTTTCTTAAAAGTATCCATTTGCGCTCTTCGCCGCTCCACAATCTCAAAGGGCAGATCTTGATACATCCTATAATTGGTTTCTCGCAATCGGGGGCCTAAAGCAAGCATACTTTGACAGTCCTTGAATCTCAGAAATCTTGCTAGAATAGGCCGCGATTTCCCTTCTTTCTTCTTTCGGAGGCGATGGACTCTTTGGATTTCTACCGAGGCCGCGTCAACATAGCCAAGATCCCTTTCGAGGAAAGAACGCAATACGAATTCTGTATCTTCTCCGCTCGCGACGTTCTCTGGAATATTTTCGAACTTCAAATTTTCACGTCTAGAGTAGGCTTCCAGATACAGGTGTTGGTCTTCTACTTCTTTAATTCTGGCACCGAGCTTAAAGTTCTCCTCTTCCAGGCTTTTTAACTTCGTGTTGGTATCATCTTTCATATTTTAGTAAGCTCAGCGAAGCTTCTTGGCGATCTGCTTCGATTGAATTTAAGCTCTCTTTAATATCATCAACATCGCGTCTTGTCGTGGCATGGCAGCTCTCTAAACTTTGTACACGTCCTTCAAGTTTCAAAAGTGTGATTTTTCAATCCAATTTGTCTAGTTTCTTTAAAATGTTTCGAAGCGTATCGCCAAACTCTTCGGTCATGTTCAAGGAATATAATATAACGTCTTCTTCGGAGTCTTGCTCGCTTACTTCATGGAAACAAACAGCGTGCTCGCCGCTTCTCGATTTTTTGGTTTCTGGAGAAGTGTTCGATATCGAAGATTCGTCTGACGAGGACACTCTAGTTTTCCGTTTGTTCGGTGTTTCATCAAGAGTTTCGGCCATTAAAAACCGCAGAGCAATTGAGATAAAGGCAGGCAGCTTGAGAAACACGTCTCACTCCGCCATTGCTCCCCAGTCCTCACTCCCTCCCTAAATAGCCTTGATATTAACTGTGTTTCTAGGTATTTTACTCAGTTGTTGAACCTTGTTTGAGGGTTCTGTGTTGACATGCCACCCTGCTGGAGTTGACTATCCCATGTGCAGGAGCGACGGGCAAATCTCCTAGCCAAGGGAGTGGTCAGATGACTTCTGGCCGCTAGGACTATCTTTGAGCCAAAGCGGGCATGCTTTTTTTCTCACGGGTAGGAAACACAAGTTCCGAAGGAACCCCAGGGCTATAGCAAGCCCTTATGATAATCATGCAAATCAACAGAAGTAAATTTGAGGACGATCGTTATCTGAGCTAACAATATGTTCAGTTGGACACGGAAAGGTGAATTTTCTAGTTCAATCACGAAACAAAAAGTTAAAAAGAAAAATCTCAAATTTCCAAAAATGATCCGGCAAGAAGGCGAAGCTCCGCCGTCCTACATTTTCACCAACGGAAACTTGTATCAAAAATCAATTGGCATTCACTAAGTCTAAAAAAGTGTCTAAAATCATTCACTATGTCTAAAGTAACAAAGCAACAATTATACTTTTTTGTGATATGGTCTGTGAACACTAATCCTGAGCCATATAACATGCTTAAGGATGGTGAATGGAGAACATGGAATGAGGTGCGAGCTGCAGTCAGAACAGGGCAGAGTGGAGACAGAGTGTACAGGCCTTAAATACTATTTTATTTTCCTTCCTTGATTTGGTTTAATACAAGAGAGAATCACCCTGTCTTGTTACATCTGACACATCCTGGGTTGTAGACAAAAATGTATAGAATAATCATTAACTAACTTTAGATAGACTCAGTTATGAAAGTCTGGATAGGCTTTAGTGCGCTGGGTACTCAGCATGCGGTACACAACACGACAATCTGTGGTTGTGATCGCATGTTTTAGTCGTAAACTAAAGCGGTTTCTTACAAGCAATCCCAGTTCCATTAATATCAAGGTCACAGCCAATATCATTCCAATAAGAAGTACTGGTATACATCTCCCCGCACGGTTCTTGATCGTTTCCATTTGGTTCTCCCGATGCCCAGTTCTTATAGATTAGAGGCGTGTGATCGGTCCAGTAGAAATCGTTGGCTGTTGAATTCCAATTCAGTGCGATCCAAACCGCTCTATATAAGGTTCGATCTTGTTTTCTCACAAGGTTGGAGAGAAACTGGAGTTCTTTGGCGCTGACGATTTTTACCAGGTCTCCGCTAAGGCCTTGGCAGAATGTTTGGGCCTTGCGCCACGTTGTGTATAAGGTACTGATCAGGTAGCAAGAATTGCCAAATAGCGTCCATCCGGTGGGACAACCTGAAACGAACTGAAGATATCAGATTGACCGGAATTATAGGACTAGGCCTGTCTCTTCGTTAATCGTCTATTTGGTAGTCAACACTTTAACCCTTAGACCAATAAAAACTTGCTTGTGCTTATTGTCATTCATTAAGAAATGAGCTTCCTTTGGGTGGAATTCCTCATTAGTAATGACCCAACAGCACCTTTTCCATATCATTGCTTTCCGATGCATACCTCTAAACTGTTGAACAGAGGTCATGGCTGTTTTGTACCATAACGTATGCTATTGTCATCATTGTTAATTAGATTCTGCCCCAAGTGAGTATCTTATACATCCTTAGGAGAACGAGCATCAATTTATCACTACTCACGTAATTCATATTGTTTTCCCATGTATCCAGGATGATGACACTTTCCACTCTTTCGTTCCTCTTCCCTTGTACGAGGAACATCGATGCAGGAGACCTGGGATGGGTCGAGATAAGTGAAATCAGGTAATGGTAGCATATTTTACGTGAGATCTCTTTATTTCCACGCATCTTGAGAGATAAGTTGAATCTCTAGCCATTAGAATCAGTTTATTAAAAAGAAAATTTGTAAATTCAAGCCTAAAGTTTTTCCCAGCTTTCAGTTTATTAAATCTGTAAAAGCACATTTCAAATACCATATTATCTTATATCACGAATCCTGTTCGCTTATATTGGCTACGCTACTCACTCTCTATTCGATTCGGCTGTAGATAATGAGTGTGCGCACGATTGTTTTTGGAAATTTTCAATGCTTATAAGGGCCTCTGGGCCATATATACACGCACTAGTGTCTATCACAGAAGCTACTTTTACATTTTACGTTTGGGACTAGTTTTGAGAGTTAAAAGTAGGGCAGATGTAACGCTAGGGTTATTGTTACCCAACTCTAACACTAAGCTTTGCATTAGGGTTAAAAGTAACTCTAAGGTTAGAGATAGATCTTAGGGATAGGGTTAGGAATAGAGCTAGTGTTAGATCTATCCCTTAACCCTAACCCTAAGCTTGGGCTTTGGCTTAAGCTTAATTCTAGGGTTAGGTTTAGGGTTAGGATAGGGTTAGGATAGGGTTAGGGTTAGGAGTAGGTTAGGGTTGGGGTTAGGTCTGGCATATCAGTTGTTTTAAAGGAAAGTGTAGCCATTGAAGTGTTTTTCACTAATAAGCCATAAAAAATGTTTGTTTTAGGTACGAAAAAGACGCTAAGGTAGCTAAATATTTGTTCCTTTACTTGGGGAACAAAACAGTGCAACTTGTTTATGAACAGATGAGAAAGAAAAGGAGGCAAAAGTTGCTGGCTGCCGGAACAGGGTGACAAATGATTCTCAGCCCGTCTATTTTGTTTGTCTTTTTCTGTCTTTTCGACGTCTTTTTCATCGGCAGAAAGCCCTACTTCAGTTATTTATAATCTCGAAGTTAAGGATTTCGCTACGTCCAAATTTACTTCCACCGTGAGTTCGTCTAGTTCACTATTTTGCTTTCTTTTCGTCGGTAATCTTTATCCCGACGAAAGCTTTGAGGCAGAGCAGTTCAAAGCATTATAAGTTTCCTCAAATGTGCTATAGTCTTGACTTTACTTGTTCTAGTTCATGGCTAACACCAGCCTTTATTGCCGTCAGCTAGAAACAACATGTACAGCGGCCATTATTGTCAGATACATCGTGCGATGCATATGGGAAACTATACCGTTGCGAAACGGAATGCATCTTCCCGCCAAATTAAATCAAAGCAAATTAAACCAAATCTCAAAGCAGCTCAAAACACTCGCACTTTCGTAGGCACGGTGGCTACTGATTTTCACGCAACTCCCCCTTTTTATATGGCTAACGGCTCCGTGAGCGGGCAAGATGAATCGAATCCTACGCTGTGATTGGCTACCCGAGCGGGCAACATGAAGCTATCTTGCCCACTGGGGCTATCTTGCCCACTAAGGCTATCCGCTGTGTCCCGCAAGGAAAATGTCCCCGAAAGCCTTAATAACCAAACTTGTTCGTTCAAGATGTCTGGATATTGGCCTCGTTCTTCTTTTGCTAGTTTATGGACCTCGACTCCGTCTCGGTCCATAAACACGCCAAAAATAGAATTTGGCCAATATCCAGGCATATTGACCTCACACTTGGTCAATAACCCATATACAATACCATTTTTATACCCTTCAAGTGACCTGCTTTTAGACCTGCTCTGTTTTGGCCTGACACAGTCACAAATTAAGTTTCGATCTGTTGGCGCTTAAGAGCCCTTGGAACCGCCAACTGAAGCAAACATTCAGTTCTTCGAATGCTGCATTTCAAGTTACCGATCGCCAGACTTTAATGATGTCCTTTGACCAACAAAACGGCTATTTAAAAGACGTTTTGCCACTAACACGTTACTAAATTTTCGATACGTATCAGAAACGAACGTCTTCAGTCGATATATCCATATCGAGGCTACCATGACTATTTTTCAGGCCTAGCTCTTGATGAGCTGTAAGCTGTGTAAGTATATGAGGGGGGTTAATGAGATGTATACTGTGTAAGGATATGTGGGGATTGAGATGTAGGCTGTGTAGGTATATGTGAGGAATTAACGAGAAGTAGGCTGTGTAGGAAAGTGGCAGCTTAGGGTGGTATGCTACCCTTAAATAAACCAATTGTGTGCTATTGCACTCATAAAAAGATAATAAATTTTGGAGATTTTACTAAAAATGGTTTCTTTGGGGTAGTGTTTTCTAGTGTTGACGCCAACACACCTTGCTTTTTTTACAAAACAAGATTTGACTATTAACTAAGCATATCGTGTAAGTTTCTGTTTTGATTTGTGCAATGAGCCTAAGTTTGGACAATTAAATCTTGTTTTCGATGCTTTTTACAGGCTTGCTTTGGAAATAACCTCATTTTATATTGCAATCAGTGGGCAAATCATCCCATGTTACGCGAGAGACCTTAAAATGTTATGATTTTTTGGTTCATCAGGACACTATTTGTCTTAAATTGGCCCAACTTTCAGGGATTTTACTTAAACACCTTGCAAAGTAGGAATATTGGCTTGAAGTCAGTGGGCAGTTCCTTAAAAGAAGGATTAAACATTTAAACCACAAATAGCAGGGAGAGGGGTTGAGATTGGATCTAAGGGTAGGGGTGTAATGGTAGTTCCAATTTTTTAAAAAGATACCACAATTTTAGGAAATATTCCTTTTCATAAGGGAAATGAAGGAACTTGTGAGGGCAATTCGAGGCAAAACTTTTCACAACTTATTATACCAATCGAGTTTTGCATCTTTTTTAAGATTTTTCTTACATTGCTTAGTTTATATATGTTAAGCCTAATTTATATTTTTTGGTCGTATTCTCATAGAAAGCAGCCGTTGCTATGGTCGTTGCTGTGTACTTTCCTTAAATTTCACACTCGTCTTGCTGTTGGTTTGAGCTAAAGGTCACCGGGTTTCATCTCGCGTTGGTTTTCACGGCCTCTCTTTCCGAAGTAGAGAATGGTGTCAAAACATGCCAACTTTGACAAACTTTCTGGAGCATTCAGACTCAGCTGATTTGCTGCATGCAGGATTTCAAGGTCTTTGCTGGAAATTGGACGCTTGTGCTTTGTGAAAGAAATCAATCTCAGTCGCGCAAGATCTTTCAGTGATGGATCTAAAGCTTCGTTTGCCGGCTTGAATACTTATCCCGAATAATGGAAAAGGGCTTTCTTTGAAGGGAACCAGAAAAAATTCTGTCCACCCCGGAACGAATTGGCTTTCACAGTGTTGCGACTGTATGGTTTTCCTTCCACTGACTTATCTGGCTTCTGCGTAAAAAAAGATTTCAACATGGTTGACAATTCTGCCGACTCCATGATTTCAAGTGCGACTGGAATTTTTCTCTCCTTCCTCCACGCTACAGTCGGACGTGAACGGTTGGTTTATTTTATAGTTAGTTATCACAGTGTATTAAATCTTCATTTTGTAAAATGAATCGGTTTAAATTTACGTAGGACTAAATATTAAAAGTCTACTCGTGACTTTCTCCACCTGAAAGACATTGCCAGCGTATTTTGGTGACTTTTTTGTTTTCCGGAACAGCACTTGCCATGCATTAGCTTTTTAGTGTCACCATCGCTAGACAAAATACCACCAGTTTGGTTTCCTTCCATATTAAATAAGAGAAAAGAAAGGTTGAAATTCTTGTGCTGGCTATGTTTCTCCTCGACGGAAACAATCGGAGGACAAATATCGAATCGGGCGGGGGTTATTGCGTGATAACTGTCCGGAGATTTACACCACGTGACGTAAAGTAGCCAATAAAATCATTAAAAAATTAATGGGTGGGTTATAATGTTGAATAATCCCCGAGACGAAGTCCATATATGGTGGCTAAGATCGACTTAATATATACCTACTTGGAAATAAAATGATGCTGTTTGGTTTCCCGTTAAAACATTATCTAAGAATGACGCACGTCTGTTCAAATTGTGACAAAACAACGTCACAAAGGCAAGGCATAACAGAAAAAAGTGTAATTTTCATAACCAACTTACAATCTCTCTATTACAGACAGCAACAACTAAGTGCCATTGCGTCACTGCTTGATATCCTTCTACTGAGCACTCTGGCATTTATGGGCCATTTCTTCTACTTTTGACATTGAAACAGCTTTGGAATCTCGAGATTTAAATGGGAGCTTGAAGAAAGTACAGGTTTCCGAAACCATGAAAACAGTAAAATAGTTCAATTTTTCCTTCTTGACTTAGTCGCACAAGTCATAAATGCTATAGACAATGCGTTAAGGTGGCTCAAAACAGTTTCCAACACATTCCAAGACTTAGATTTTGATGTGCCATTTTAACCACGCTTAATCAATTGATACTATACAATCATGGTATCAAAAAAAGTGCCCAGTCATTGGTGAACACGTTAGTATTATTTTTGTGACACAACAGGTAACCATAGCAATACTATGACCTGCTAAAAGCACCCTTAATTTCAGCTCTAAGCGCTTATATTTCAAAAACGGCACGTGAAATTTTTACTTGTTATAGAATTTTGATTAAGATGCAACTTTTGGCAAAGTTTGAAAAAATTCTGTACATGGGGTTCAGAGCCACCCTAAATTTTTTATGTTTATCCTCCTGAGCGAGGTGAACTAGGTCAGTCCTTGTGAAGATTCGCTCGTTTGCATTTAGGACCTATTTAGGCAGGTGCAGATTATCAGATGATGTTTTTACTTCATTGTTGCATTCAGACAGCCCTACCAAACCGTTTAAGTCAGGCGATAAACGACAGTTTTTCCATCTTTGCTATGCAAAAAGCAATCCTGTGACATCATAAAAGTCTCGCTATCGAATGACGTCATCCTGTACTTGTTTCTACTGCGACACAAGTTCGGGAGATCTAAAGGAACTTGCTACAACTTTGTATACTAGATACGATTTCATTTTCCGCGCCCCAGAGAAGCCTACTGTACTTCGTGAGTGGTCAGCGGTCACGCTAGTGATGTAAAAAAAAATGGGTTTGTGACTTTCACTCAATTGAAAAGACTCGCATCACTCTAAATGGTTGAACCTAATAAAGACTGCGAGAAGTATCTTACTTCTCTTAAAGATAGTCAGGTCACGTGCATCCTGTAAGCCTGGGGAAGCCGCGATACGCGAGTCTCGCCGTGTCTCGGGTCTCTGTTGCTGCACACTCTCGGGGCTGGGCAAAGACAAGACATGTTACTAGTGATGCGATACAAGAGGTTTAACGGTCGTCTCAATTACCTGAACACATTTGTTTACATGGTAAAGATCTGTTTATAAATCTATGAATTGATACCAGTCCTTCATGGAACGCAATGTATTTGAAAGAATAAAAGAACACAAAGCAAAACAAAAGTTGTCTGCAAGACGAAGCCTGCTTTGGCATTACGACAGAGTCCCAAAGCTAATTATGATACTTCAATACATATGTTCGAACGTTCCCAAAAATCTTTTAATAACCTGCCTGCTCGCCTCGCCACTGCGCCGTGCTGTTTTCACTCAGCGGCTGGTCAGCGGTCACGTTTACGATGTAAATATCGCTTCCTGATCACCGTTCTTGTCCATCACAAAATCAAAATACCAGCGTGATATTGCCTCGAAGATAAAGTAGTTATCTTATTTGATTCGTACTTCGCATTCGGGTCGAGGTTTAGGTGGTACAGGTTAATTCTTACGGTGGAACCGGCGAGGGGAATTCGAACACTAGTTGTAGTGTTTGAATCGTTGGAAGAAATGTTCGCATGGGGATGTAGGAATGGTAAAGTTAACGAACAGTTTCAAATTTTGCCGTTTGAATGCTTTCGTATGTATTTCGGACGGTTTTAGATCTGCCTGCTCGATTTATATCTGGTACGCTTCATGTTGACAAGTCCCTCAAAATGGCGGCCAAACTTGGAGATTGCCGAAAATTATGTAAGTTCACGGAGTTATTAAGTTTTAGTAAAGGTCGGGCCGCAAAGTTTTTTTCTGTAGTTACCTTTTCTATGGCACCTTCTTCCTAGCTATGTTAGTTGGATCAGTTGAGAACACCTCAGTTTTCAAAAAATAACCTTAAATTTGATCGGTTTTCGCATGTGTGACTTTAGCAAACCGATATGGTGTCGTTCAAGTCTTTCTGTTTGCTTGATTGAAAAGTGATGTTCACGAAAGTCGCCTTAATGAATAAGATAGAGTTAATATACATGGCTGTCGAGAGAAAATGATGTCCCATCATTTTCTCTTGACATCGTTTTCTCTTGGTAATGTTTTGAGCGAAAAATTTATGGTAATCTAACTGTTAAATATAATAACTTTGATAAATTTCTCACTTTCTCAAACTAGAATAATACGGAGGTACACGAATAATCAATCAAGCACATAGTTTTTTATCCGCACACAACGAATTTGGGATAAATGCACATACATTTTCATAACTCGGAGCTCGAGGATACAGCAAGGCTACATTCCCGTTGATCAGATTATTTACTCTCCTAACCTGTCTACTCAAATTAAAGTGGCTATGAGCCACTCAACTTGGAAAATGGATCGTTTCTAAACTGTGACAATTCTGATTACACCGACTTGAGGTCAGATTAATCCGAAGGTTTAGTTAAGGTTAAGGCCCACTGGCATTGTTAAGAAATGGTGCAAAAGATTTAACACATCTGAAATTTCTCCTAAGTTTAGTGGCGAAAATTTCGGATATTTGCGAATGTAAACGTGAATAAGTTTTGTTTAAATGCGTTAAAGACACTCGTCATTTGCATGCTACGTAATTCTGCGTACGTTTTGTCTAAACCAATTCTCCAGCGTTCCGAAGAATTTGAAATTATGCTTTCCATTCAAATTGGTTACTCGTTACAAACCTTTTGCGGCTCAAAATGGCGGATTTGAGCGATTTGGTGGGTTTTGCAATGACTCTTACAACACGTTTTAAATATGAGAGGGAGTCAAGGGTGGAAAGACTCCTCCAGCGCCAAGCAGATTTTCACCCAGAAATTTGAATCGCCCGGCTTCTGAATGGAACACAACATAAACTGAAAGGTTGATTCTTCTTCTGGTGGCATTCAATCGAAATCCAAGTTATAACCGCCGCATAATGTTCGAGAAATGCAGCTTTCGAAGCGACCATCATCCGCGGCCGCGATTTCGTGTGCCAAGGAGCAACAGTCACGCTGTTTACTCCACCCTGATTGGATGCATTCTTTAGCATCATCCAATCAGCGTCGAGTAACAGCGTGACTGCGGATGAGCTTTCAAAATATCACAAACAGTATTAAAAAGTCCATGGAACGGTGAGTTTAATAACGTAAAACGATTTTCAAGGAGCTTAAACATCTAACAAGCAGTTTCGTCAGTTTAACGGAGGAACATTTCAGTGAAAATCAATTGAAAACAGATACAGATATCTTGTCATAAATTAATCGTGACCTGATGGAGGGGGACATGGGGATTTGCGGTGTTGATGTTTTTTTTTTAATGGGGTGATGCGGTTACTAAAATCTCAACTTGCGGTGTTGCGGTGATCTCAAACCCTACTGTGTGCGATGTTTGTGTTTTTTACGCTGCGGTGTTCGGTGAAATGAAATTACTTGCGGTACTGGGGTTTTTTGTTTGACGTTTTCCAAACCCTAATTTGGCCTAAATTTAATATTTAATGCGTGCTAATTCAAGGAAAACATGTACCATCGAGGTTACCAATTTGTAACAAAATACAGATCAACACTGTCTAGTCAAGCTTTGGCTGCCAATCCAATGCTGTTTTCATTTATACGTAACTTGACAAGTAACCGGATCACCCGGAGCTCATGGTTTGGTAGACACGTGGAGGAGCGAGGCCAGAAACAATCCTGGAAAAAGGCCTATTGTAATGTATTATTGACTGCGGAACTTTTTTTCTACGAAAAAGGAAAAGGTGGTGAAAACTACCGGCCACAAAATATATTCAGATGTCGCGTTGGAAACCTTTCTAAGCTAAGGAAGCGCATTTGGTAAGATTGTAACTTACACACGTTAATTTTCCTTTCCTCATTGCCATTCTTTATAGCTGAATGACATAACTTAAGGCCTGGTTTAACCAGGAAACATTGTTGCAGAAACATTGTTTCTTGTTATGTTTCCCGGGCTGGCTAAATTAGCAGGAAACAAACAAAATGTTTTGCTGTCCCGGTGGCTAAACGGGGAAACATTGTTTCAGAAAACAGTGTCACTCATGTACATTATAATAAACCGACTTTCAAAGAAGTTGTTACAGGGCTTGTTCCCCATAGATTTTGAGCTTGTGATATCATATTTTGGCCCTGTTCATGCAGTCTTCATGAGCTACATCCCGCAATAGTCATACAAAGCAATGAGTAACTCTCTTTCCTCGTCCTTCCAATTCCTTTCCTTCTTTTCCTTCTATTCTATTTCAACTTCGCCGTCAGTCATTGTTGTTTGCTTGCCGTTACTGGGAAACGTTTTTAATAAGCAGCACTGGAAACTAATCAAGATTGTTTTCATGGTGGCTAAACTGGGAAACATATGTTTCGGATGCAAAATTTGTGTCCGGGGAAGCAAAAATGTTTTTGCCTCAAAAATGTTTTTGACTCCAGGCAAAAAACATTTTTTGTTTCCGAGCAGCAAACTTTGCTTCCGCAACAAACTTTGCTTCCGCAAGTTTCCCGCGAGGCTAAACAGGGAAACATTCGCTTCTGCAACAACGTTTCCTAGTTTAGCCAGGCCTTTACAGTCTAGGGTAGTCCAGAGGCCATTTTGTTACCGGTCTATACCCACTCGAAGGTCCTGCGACTTTCTTGACCTTCCAGGTTTTTTCAAACGATTATCGATATCGAACAAAAACGCAGCTAGGCACCTCTTCATTAGCCTCCTTCGATCGGATCGCAGGGCATGTGGTCTTCGCCTCTCGCGCGACTCAAAGGCCAGCTCAAAGGTGAGCCTGTTGCAGGCTACTTACTAGCTCCGGATAGCAATACTTTGAGTCAAGACAGGGCTCCAGTCAGCGGGTTACACCAAGAAAAGTGCCTAAGTATATCATGTATCCCTTCCAGTTATTATAGTGTATCTAATACACTATAATAAAGATAAATACATTATACTATGTTCTAAATACACTATAATAAGAGATACATGAAGTACGTATCGAAAAGTGAGCTAACTAAAAGGAGAGAGGGATCTGGGGTGAAGGCCTCTTCTCTTTTGCTTCGTCCGCTTCCTTCCCGCAAGGGTTAGGGTTAGGTTTTAGGCTTACAGGCATCAGCAGTATCGACTGTGGGTAATGAAAAGCATTCTGATGTGTTTATTTTGTGGAGAATTGCTGAGGTATATAATAAGAGTATTTTTTTAAGTGTACATGTGTACATGAACGAATCATGGCGCTAAAAATACGTGTTGCGGACTTGCGATGACGGTGTTTTGTTGGCTTTTCTTGCTGTGATGCGGTGTTCGTTAAATTGTTTTGCGGTGTTGCGGTGTTCAGACCCCCCTCCCCCCCATGTCCCCCTCCTGATGCAGTCGCGGTCAACCGTGAATACCCGATGAAAGGTTTTCGCATGAATGAACAGTTTATTGTGTCGACTTCAGTACGTTTTTTTTTTTAACTGAAGAGTTTTTAAGCTCATTAGCCTTTGGCAAAATACTCTAATCTAGTAGCTCATATTGACTATCCCTCTACAATACTTCCTAAATGACAAAAAAATCTTCCACATAAACTTCAACGTTTGTTATTCTCAATTTCACTGTCCGTGCGTGTAGGTTCGTTGATTTTTTTTAGAGCTTTTCACCGAAATTAAACAACAGTTCTTGTCGAAATTGTTTTCTTTGTTTTCGGTCTCTGAGATGTTGTCGAAAGTGGCCAGGCAAGACGAGAATTTTTTGAGAATAACAAAAGTTGGAGATTTGAACTTCAAACCGATCGCGGGTGACCGGTTTCCCGGTAGGGTCAAAACAAACGCAGTAGTCCCCCAACCGTGTCGATCGAACGAGTCTCAAATAGTACGGCCCCTCCCTCGGCAAGTGCTATTTTGTCGGGCGGGGCACGGTCACTAAGCTTGAAATTCAAATCGCGGGGACACGGTTCATGGCGGAGCGAAACGGTCAAGTATATGCTGATAAATGAGCGGCTCTCGTGCAGTTGCGATGGGTTTTGGAAGCCAGTGAGCACTATTCAGGAAATCACGGAATATATGGTTCAGCTGATCGTAATTTGGAGCGGATCCGTCGATTATTCGGGAATTTATTGAGCTTCGCGTGGAGAAGGTCAGTTGACCTTGTAGCCAGCCTTTACTTCTTTTATAGTGGAAGATACCTCTTACTGCAAAAAGCGAGAAAATGCCGTTTAAACCAGCCAGGATGAACAAGGAGGCATTCAGCTAAAGGTATGCAGGTTGTGTCTTACAATATTACGATTTTTAAACACCATTTGGACCCTTATTATAATTTTAAGATAACAGCTCCCACGCGGCCATGATGGCTAGCGAACTAGCTGAGAAAACGCAGTAAAATAGACCAGATGTTGACCATGACAAAGAAACAGACAATGATATTAAGGAAAAACAATATTTATTTTGAAGTATTTGATAAATATTTTGACCCCTTTGCAGTTAATTTTGCTTGTAACTTCACATACACATATTCGGCTCTGTTGTTTATAAATTAATTTCACTAACAGTACGTCTGGGCTGCCTGTGTGGAGAAGAGCTTTTCTTGAGTTCTCCTCTCGCTGAGACATACCACAAATGGGGAAAGCGAGACAGCATAGAGGTTGACCACAACTGCCAAACAAATGCTAAATACAATATACGACAAAAAGCGAATGCCGTAACAAATACAAAATATCAAACAACCAACAAACGCCAGACAGATGATACGTTACCTAAATACCACCTGTAATTCACTGAGAAAGAACTGAAAGTTCAAAATACCATTAGGAGCATATGATAATCGAAGGTATTTAATCCTCAAATACCCTGCCAGTTTCTAAATAGTGACACTTTGATCTTCTTGCACCCCGAAACACGTGATGTGGCAACCCGTGTTTCGCGGCGCAAGTGAGTTCGGAGTACGGAACTTGATATAGTGAATGGGTCATTTTGCAATTTATGTGCGTTGGCTCTTTGGCTGGCGTTACATATCTTCGCTACGCAGTGCTGACGAGGCCCAAGAAGGCCGAAACAGCTGTCCACTGTTGCGATCCTGCTTTATCGGTTCCGGTCATGTTGGTGTCTCGAAACGTTTTTCACGTAGTATCAGCCTTGCAGTCTATTGCCTTTATACACATTTTATTTTGGCTGATCAGATCTCTTGTAGATCCTACGTTTGCAGTGGTTATCGTATGCGGTCCCTTGCAGTTAGTTACTCAGTTTCTAAATGCATTTATTGGAGAGAAATAGGAAAATCATAATAAAATAGCAGTTCAGTTGTCGAGTACAGAAACACACATACAACGGAATGCTAGAGCTACTATTGTCTCCCATCCTCAGTATAGAATGAGACGTGATAGAGAACCCCCCAGAATTTCTTACAAAATGGTTACCAGACTCCCTTATGGAAAAAAGTCACTGAAATTATATATATAGAGGATATTACACGGTGGCGCGAAGATATGAATTTTATTTTCGAGTGGCAAAACAATATTTTACGAACGAGTGCAGCGAGTAAAATATTGTTTTTGCCACGAGAAAATAAAATTCATGTCTTCAAGCCGCCGTGTAATGTTCTTTTTATTAGGGACTTTGAGATCCGAGACGCGACGGCTGTAAGCCGCGGCCGGAAGTAAATTGTCAAAGAGGTGACATAATGCGCATGCTCACGCCGTCGTCCTGATTGCATCACGTCGCGTCGAGAACGTGGGTTTGGCAATTTTCACGTGCTGTAGAAAACGTGAGTATATTCCTTCCAGTGCTCAATTAAATGATAACATACTCCTCTAAACATGAAAAATTAGCAATCTAGGATCAGTGGACGTAATTTCTGGCGACATTTTAGATCGTAGAGATGAAAGGATTTTGATTTTCTTTTTAATTCCTTTCACGTGTACGAAGCTTAAAGAATGGCAGCGCCTTCGAGCAAGGCTTGCAAGTAAGTCACGAGCTACAACTGCAACGAGGGAATGCAGGAGTCTTCTGCATACTTTCCTCGTCTCTTGTCCCGTTGCATTTTTCAGTTTATTGCGTTCACCTGCCGCTAAACTAACTCATTTAAGTTTGAATTATCTAATTCAATTTTATTACCAACGCTTTCGTTGGTTTGGGAAACAAAACACTCGAGGAAGCGTGTCGCTAGCTAGCACAGCCCGCTAGCATGACGAAAAGAAGGTCTGAAGGTCATACTACTGGCTATGATTGGTGGATTTTGATCCGATCTGTCGATAACACGCAAGACTGACGGAAATTTTGGAAACGTTTCCGCGGGTGTTTTGTTTTCCAAAGTCGCGTATCAACGAAAACGGTCGTAAACTTTGTGTGTTTTTATACCTTCCTTTAGTTCAGTAATGTTTTGGACATAAATGACCATGAAGCCATCCGTACTCTTACTGCGTCAAGAAGCAACGGAATATCCCTGTTTTCCACTTGGAAATCGGCTTTACATTCGGCTGGGTCTTAATTCGCGGGGGAGAACTTTTCATACGCTGAGTGAGGAAAAGGAATATTACTCGGCCTGTATGCCTTTTAAGCAAAACAAACTCTTCTTCGTCTATGTTCTCTTCTCTCAGACACAAACACAGCATTTCTTGGACTTCCTTAAATAATGCTTTGGTTATTCCTGCGAAAGAAATGCCGAAGAATCCCCCTGACAAAGGGCGTTTCGCAGCCGCGTCGTCTTGCATCTTAACTTTACTTTTCGCCACGCAAACGACGGCGTTCTAGTCCCAGTTCTTTATCAACCACGACGTTCCAGAAGCCGTCGCGTCTCGGATCTTAAAGTCCCTATTATATAGACATGCTGATGACGGCATTTTTGATGATTTCCGATGATTTCCGACTACCTTCCGAAGATTTCCGAAGACTTTCCAAAATTGTTCCGAAGGCCAGACGAACGTTTCCGAACATTTTCCGAAAATTTCCGAGAATTTCCGAAGATTTCCGAAGACTTTCGAGGAAGGCCCGAAGATGTTTCGATGATACACCTACGAATTTAAGTACAATTTAAGAGACAAACAAAAGCAAAAGGCGGGAATCGTGACGTCATTGAACGATACGACACTCACAAAGGTGACATACGGAAGATACGCGTATGGAATCTACGAGTGGTTTAGTTCCCAGTAAAACACTCCTGTCTATATAATAAAACAAATTATGTCCCAAAATTATCAAAGCTGAAGGCTATGTTGTGTTGATACCATCGTTATCATTTCTTAGAGTGATATAGAAGTTCAAAGTTCTTTTTTGTTCTCAAAGAAGTGTGTCATTAAGTTTAAGCTTGTGTATTTTTTGAACAAGAGTTCTGAAGCATAAGAACTAGCCTTTGTTTTGTATGATTGCTGAAGGTACATTGTAATATTTCCAGAAAATTAAGGCAGCTCCAAATGAAAACTTATCAGCTTTCGAGCAGAATCATATTATTGAGTGGATATATAGAGTCAAATTCTGGTCCTATAAATGAGTATTGAAAATCAGTACCCTTTATATCACCTACAAATTCTGTTTGTTTATTAGAATTCAGATTGTCTCAGTAAGGCAGAACTGCACTTGATGTTGGAGGAGGTGGTGATTGCTTTTTTAGGGCTGTATTACATCAACTCTATGGAAATCTTAATAGCCATTTCTATTTATGCAGTATTGGCATTCAGTATTTAGTGAATCACCCTAAACCATAGGCCATTTTGCTGATGCAAATATTTCCTACTCCCATTCCCTTGTGGGGGCAAGAAATTATCACTCTGCTAAAAATGGCCTCATTAATCCATTAAATAGATCAAACTTTGCCCTCACAAGGGACTGGAGCTAGCATTAGCAAAATGGTGTAATCCTTGGCAAGGTTATTTGGAAAGAATGTCATGTCAAGGAAAATTAACATGGGCTGTCATGCTATCATAATTCAAGCTGTTGCCAGTTGTCTTAGTTTATCAATTCATGGTGCTGAATCACATCCAACTTTTTCTGAAGTTACTGTTGTTGAAGCAGTGAATGTTACAAATGCCCTAAACATTTACACTGGACACCTAGATGAATTTTATTATGTTTCCATGGTAGAAACAGAAAATGGAGGTAAGAGCCAACAGCAAACAAACAAAAACTGCAGATGAAAACAAACCAGTTAATGACAGTGAAAAAGGTAAAGCTTACAGAAAAAATACATGACCTAATTTATAAAAGACAGAAGAGCTGATGATAACTTAACCTAAACATGAGAATGAAAAATGAGTGCAAGGCAGCAACATTAGTAGCAAACATCTAAGAACAAGAAACACCAGGCTGTTAAAAAAAAAGAATATTGAGCCCAGAAAATGTCAGAAAAATTGAGGAACAGTCCTTCAGAAAATAAAATCCGCAGCACATTAGGCAAATAAACAAACAGTCGGTAAGAAAAGACAAAAGGTTGTAGGTCTGGCAAGTGTAATGCAACTAACAAGAAGTAGTCATGAAGTTGAGACCACAAGTAAACAATTATGATGCAATTTCTATGATAAATTTATTTCGCAAAAACATTGCATGTGGCCCAGGATATGTACATGTATGCACTTTTTGTGACTAATTGTGGTACAAGTGCTCTGTAGTGAAATGTAATCCAAACAAATATAAGGCATGTTCACCAGACATTGTTGAGTCCAGTCTTACTGGTTTTAAAAGTGTCGATGACACTAAATGGATCCGCATAACTTACAAATTAAGTCTAAAAAAGGCAGGTTACCCAGCTGTTCTCAAGCCAATAAGATGGGTTTTCATTATAAGCCTTATGCATTGAATTTGACATTACTAAAAGAGCGACTAATATCACCTCATATACTGTGAACTACCTAGAGATGGTCAATTGTCTATTTATGGAAACATTGTCAATAATAATAATAAAGATAATAATTAACATTTATATCGCGCAAAATTCCATGCACTTGAATATGATCAAATGCGCGTAACAAACAAATATTATACAAATTAAACATAACAAGTTAAGAATCCCAAGTGGTGGGAGGCTGACCAGTTGGCTATTTACAAAGCATGGAAGAGTTGAATTCGGGGCCACCGAAGACAAATCCATCCAGTGGCAGGGAGGACGATTTGGACCTCTGGACCTCCAAGTGATGAAAATTCAACTGTTTATAGTTCCTGAGGCCAATAAATGAATCACAGGCCATTCGAATAAAACTTAGAAGGCGACTTGGTTACAAGCAACACTATCAGTTTCAGAATGACAACCTTAAGAAAGTATTAGATGCAGCCAAATATCTTATAGACACGAGTGAATTATTTGAAACTGAAGGAATAAAAGTACAAATTAACAGCCTGGGTAGATGGCATAACTTCACAATCAAGCACCCGTGAAGAGTGGAGAGCATTGTTGAAAACTATAACACATCCAGTGCTAATGTGCAAACTAATGGAATTGGAATTAATGGAATTGGAACTAATGGAATTAAACAAATTGTCAAAACCATATTTTCACTGCTAATGTTTATGATCCAGACAGAGAAAAAGATCATGATGATGAAGTTGACGAACGTCCTTCAGGAGTGACAGATACACTATTGCAGGAACCAGATGTTACAGACAATATGCTCTTCATGTACACTGTTAAAGCGTTGAACATAAACGATAAATACATAAACGTTTAAATCTAGACTCTTTCCTCATTAATCTCCCTTAACCCTCTCAGTGCCAAGGACGTACTTATAGGTTTTACTCTGTCTAACGCCAGACGATTTTACTCGCCAAAGGGAAACCCCTTGGCACTGAAATGTTTAATGGCTTATGTTTCTTATCAAAACGTGATAGCTATTAGATGAAGACCCTATTTCTATAAACATGCTACACTAATAGCCGCCTATTAACTTTTTTCTATTATTTTTTTATTGTTGATGCAAAGTTAGTTTATTTTCACAGCTGAGCACCTTTTTACAATACTACTGTACATTTCCAAGCCTAATATACAACAACAATACAACTACAAATCACAGCAGA
>CM042751.1:25212842-25222842 GCA_022496165.2 Catalaphyllia jardinei | reverse complement strand
CATGCTCATACCACCTAGCCCGGCTTCTTATTATCGCACCTTTTGTTTTATGTTCAGAGATTTTTTGTAATTCTAGTCTGATGCGTTCAACTTCCACTGCTAAATTTGCACGCTGATGGTTTTGATCTAGATGCTCATTAAGTTGTTTTAACTCGCAGAGTAGATCTATTTCTCTTTCCCTCTTTGCTTTGGCAAGCCGCTTGGAAAAGCGAATACAAAAGTCTCTGATCTCCATTGTAATCATTTCCCAATAGAGTCTTTTGTCTTTGGTGTTTCGATGTTTTTCTTTGGCATATGTCAAAAAGAATTTCAAGTGTGTCACGAAATCTTCGTAGTCAAGGAGAGAGTTATTGAATTTCCAAAACCCTGGACTAGGCGATTTTTGGTTGTTTTTATGTTGGATCTCCAAGTAAATCGGGCTATGATCCGAATCATAATAAGACTTTACATCTGTTTTACTTGTGTGAGGGATCAGGTGCTTCGAAATAAGCCAATAGTCCAGTCTACATCTTATCTTTCCTGAGCTGTTCTGCCAGGTAAATCGCTCGTGGGAGAGGTGCTGGCGCCTCCAAATGTCGACAAGATTTAAATTATTGCTCATTTCGACTATGCTCTGAATGACATTTTTCCTGTTGCTGATATGTTTACCGCCTTTTTTGTCAATGGAGAGTTAAAATCTCCTCCCAGTATAAGATTCGAGTTTACATACGGGCGTAACTTTCTCGTTAGTTGAGTATAAAAATCGACCTGAAGATTTTTGGTCATTAGGGGCATAAATATTGGCCAAACAAAACTCTTCGTCTTGTATTGTAAGATTAACAATAAGACCTCTTCCGTTTCGGTCACAGGTTGTGCTGATATTTTCACCTTTTACCGTTGGCCTCATAAGAGTCATCACGCCTCTACTGTGTTTTGAGCCATGGGAATAGAAAATGTCGCCTCCCCATTCCGCACGCCAAACGTTTTCAATTGTTTTGTCACTATAGGTTTCTTGTAAAAAAATCGCATCATATTTGCCGTTGTGAAGCCACCTAAATAAATTTCTGCGTTTGATCGCCTTGTTTATACCTCTAATATTAAGACAAATACATTTTAGATTCATCAAAACACGTACACTTTAGCTCCGACACTTGCAGTGCCGCAACCAAATACGCTTCGTCCAAAAGGTGTACCAGACTGAAGTACTACGAAAGAACATTATTACACACACTAAAACAACCAAAAGCGTACACATAGTGATTAAGCCGCTATGAGGCTTGCTGTATGGAGGAGAAATTGTACACCAAGATAATGCACCAAGATATTTGGGTGTTCCACTCTACAATTCCCCGCGAATGAGTTAGGATTCCGATTTTATGAGTTGAAAGGCAACAAATGAAAATGAAAAGGCTACAAACTTTGATTGTAAGCAAGTTTGAACGAAAAGAGTGGCTAAAAGTTAACTTGACTCTTATGACTACAACCTTTAACGAAGAGGAGAAAAAAAAAAGACTAACAATAAATTTAAATTTTATCTAAATCCTCCTGACTATAAATTCTAACTGGATGGTCACCTAATGATAATTTCATAAAGATTTTACCGTCTATTGTCCAAGCACTGTGCCACTGCTCCGACTATTTGCGCTTCCAGACTTTTGCAAAGAGTTGACGTCGCATTCTTGTCAAGTTTTCGTTAATGTACACAATGCCAGCGCCTTGAAAAATCTGGCTCATATTTTGATTCTTTAGACTTTTGCGAACTCCATATAACTCCTTCGTTGTGCGATATGACTTGAATCTAACAATAATCGGCCTGGATTTGCTTGCGTTCCTGCCTGTAAACATTCTGTGGCAAATGTCGATATCGTCGCTTCGAATAGTGAAATTGAGAGCATTTGCAAGTTAAATAACTTGTTCAGCTAGGTTTTCCTCTGTTTTCTCCGGTATACCATGTATTTCTAAATTGTGCTTGCGGGTGTATTGTTCGAGATCATCAATTTGATTAATCGCTGTCCCCAAGTCGGCATACAACTGATCCCGCTCTTCGTTAGCTTTTTTTAAGATTTCCTACAAGGACTTCTCTCTTGAGATCTTTTTTCTCAGTCGCTAGCTCCTCCATTTTATTTATATGGAACTCCAGTGACTTCTGAAGCTCATTGTACTGTTCACGAATGACGTTGTTTTCTTCTAGCAGTTCGTTTGTGTTTTCCTTGATGTTGTTTAGAACTTTCCAGATCTCATCTAGCTCCGCCATGTTGGATTTTGCAAATTTCACAGATTTTGCCGGCGGCTTCTCGGTTTCCGGAGAGCTATTATCACTGCTTCTTTCTACTCGTTTACCTGGGAAATAGTAAGTTATTTGCCCTTCCTGTCCTTTGTTTTCCGTATCACCCATTCCTTAACGACAGCGGGGAATATAAGGCGGACTACGAAAACATGGTGCCGCCTGTCATTAGACTCCAGGTCCCACCACCGCCGCCTATTAACTTACTTTTCGACTCAAACAACTTACAAATGGAATACTGCTTAGTTCAAAAAGAGGCAAAGACGGCACTTCAAAGAGTAATTACTACATACCATGAGGTAGCTCGAAGGAGCCTTTGATTCTTTTTCGGCAATCGAGTATCGTTAAACCTGTATGAGCGGGCACTTTCGGTAGAGACTTAATATATAATTGCAGGTAGCTTCTGTTTATAAAAGCGTTCATGCGAGAATTTATTCAATGTAGAACATTTCTGCGATAACATAATATAAGAAGCCCTGCGCCTAATTAATACCCCATTCACAACAACTAAACATGTTTAATTAAACCAGGTTTAGAAAAATGAAAACTATTAAAGAAAAACTGCAACTCAGGGTTTTATGCAGGATTTAGATGAACTTAAACATGGATTTAATTTGTGCTGAATTTAAGGTAAAAAAACATTAATAAGCAGCTTTTATAAAAAATAGCAATTTTAAACAGTGTTTAACTAAACAGCTGTTAAACATGTTTAAGCTAATAATAATTCAAAGAAACGTTCTTATTTACAGTACCGCCTGGAGTCATATGCAAATCGGTCGCGGGTTTCACGAGGTGGACGCACGGGCAGTGCACGAGGTTTGCCCGTGCGTCCACCTCGCGAAAAACGAACGAAGCACGAGACGAAACCGAGACGAAACCTAGGGAATCGCGCGTTCTTCAATAACCGCGTCTTCGTGCTCTTAATAGCCTTTGTTTTCGTCAGTGTTACCGTGTATTGTTTAGTGTTAGACCACAATACTCAAGAGATTGTTATCGGAAACCTTTAGGAAGACACAGTGAGCAGAATAAAATCATGCGATACGGCGTGCTGAAAGCGCTCAGCGTTGTAAAAAGGGTTCTAGTTTGTTGTCATCATGAAAATCATTTCTCGGGATGTAAATGTACTATAAAACGAAGGAATATGTAAGCTTAAGCTAAGTGTATCATTTACAGCGAATTAACTATGGAAAATTCATGGGCGCTGTCGACAGAGTCACGCTTCGGTTAATTGCATGTGTTTCGCCATTGAAGCCTGTTGTGGACAAATGAGCAAATTTCCTCCTTTAAAAAGGCAAGAAAAATGTTATTTAGCATTTTCAATCCGATCATCCTTTATTTCCAGTATCGTTCATGTTCTAATAATACATCTTAAAGCGCTAACCAACCTGGGACTCGGCACCAGCAGTCGCGTAGTAAAAAGTCGTATTATTTGCACACGTTACATCTGATGTTGCCGGAATTGTGTCGAGCGATACCGTAAAATTTTCCTAAAGTAAATGGAAAGAAAATCAAACACGAATAAAATAGATAATATTCCTCATTTTCCCTGAACAAATTTGAAACGGCATCATTTAACACACAAGGCTAACAAGCCTTGTCCAAAATCGTGTCGCGCCAGGGCACGTGAAACAGGCTTGTAACACGTGACGGAACTTTCTTTTGTTATGTAATCGTACAAAACACTACTCGTAAACTACAAATCTGTTTGGTTATCAGCTTGTCAACTTTATCGGTCAAAGAAGATGGTGGTAACTTTTGAACTTGTTAAATTAAGAGTTTCCTCCTTGCTGAAAGAAGCAAGGAAAGAAAATGAACTGTAAGTTAATCGCTAGTCGACGTTTTAATTAATCGCACATTCTAGTGTTTAGCTGTCGAGAGAAAATAATTGACCGAATACAAGTCGGTTTCGGTTTCTAGGCTTGATTTCTGCTGATCTGTCGATTACGTGAGTCAGGTCTACAAGTGTCCACGGGATCCTCTCTTAAACAATAGCTAGTAATCGAACCTTTTCCGTTTTAAGTGGTATCTTTTAGGGGTATAATCAAGCTCAGGCAACGTCCACATAAGTCACCCGTAGGAGTTAAATTCAAATTTTCTGAAGAGCATTCCTTGCGGCTTTTTCATATGGGAGCTCCCCCCGAGTTACCAAATGTCTAACGGGAAGTGATGGAGTGAAGGAGTGATGGAGTGATGGAGTGAAATCGGACCCACCACTACAACTTGGAAAATAATAAATATTTCCCAAGTTAAAAATTATTAATACTGGCGGTAAGGAAACATGCCAGCTCTTGTCAGCGTTACCCGGTAGAGTCTTTTTTAACACATGAAGGTGACACAAAAATACAAGTGCTAGACAGTTGGGATGATACGATGGTTGGTAAACTGATAAAACTGAAACGTAATGTCCATTTCAACGTTAACTAACCTGAACAGAGCCATAGTATGTAGATCCCTTCCTCCATTTGAAATCTCCGGGTTTCATCTTTCGAGTTTTGTTGTTGAGCTCACAGATGGGTCGTTGTGCGTTGTAGCCATCAGTACGAACGTTAAACGACTTGCAGTCGTTTTTTCCGATGCATTTAAACTGACATTCGAACTCATCAACAGCAAAACTCGTTTCCATGACGTGACCAACCAAGGCATGGCCTAAGGTGAACGTTTTGTCACAGTCAGTACGAGAAAAGAAAGGTATATAATACGTTTTAGTTTGCACGATTTACTTACCGACTTGAGTTTCAAAAACGCTTCCACAGAAGTCCGCATTTGCATTTACAAATACAATACCGTTGATAACATTAACTGCCACAATGGCAACCTGAATCAGGCACACACTAGTCATTAGTGAGATCTACTGAATCCTTCCTTTTCAAGGAGTTTCTGTGGTTGTTTCTTTGCTTCAGTTTACATCAGTACTCAATAATTAAACACCTGTGCATGACTAACTAATGATGTGGGCACATTTTCAATTGAAGAGGTGATGACAATATAATGAAGTTTAAACTAAGAAATTCCTTCTTGATGTAGATTAATATTCTCACAAGAAATATTAATGGAAGGATTTTGTAAAAAGCTGGAAGAGCTTGTCGAAAATTCTCCATCTGGATATCGACACGAATAGCTTGATTACGTATTAACCACATCAAGGGAGCCTTCAAATTAGACATCATATATAATTTATATGTATTTAGAGACATTTTCCTGTCGCATGTGAAAGTAAATGTTGATTTTGATGATGTGTTTTTATTCGCATGGAAGGCCTTCCCTTATCGTGCATGTTGATCAACTTATAAAACTTCGGTGGCAGAATTTATTACAGCAAGTAGGCCTTTCCTCAAATATGACGTAAAATTGCCTAGATATATTTCGCAAAAACTTTTCTAAATATCACATTCTTTTTCAAAATGTCTCAAAATACGCTAACATATTTTTGTCGCTAGTATAACTACACCGATTTCGGATCACTTTGGCCAAAAATATCAAAACTTTTATTGCAGTTGTAGAAGAAGAAAATCCAGGCACCTATGAGTACCCGCGTCCGCCATTTTAAAAACAAATTGTTACTTAACGTGCTTTTAGTGATGTAGAATATACGGTTTCCGAGTGGGTAAACGCTGAAATAGATTGTTTATGGCATAGAACAAAGTATAGCTTCAAGCCGCAAAAAAGGTTCATGCTAAAGCCAACAAACTTATGAATATTTCTAGATATGCTTAAATTTTCTATGTATCTTATTACGTTAAACGCATCTCGGAAACCTAAGCTTGGAACTCACTCTACATCAAAAATAGTTAATCGACATTTTCCTGATAGACACTCCCAATGTCACTGGAAATGTTTTGAAAATAAAAACACGAAAATTGCTGATATCTTGTTTCAAAGCTCTTAGTGTGTGGCAGTAATTTTGTAACCAATCAGATTCTTCGAAAACAATTCAAACAAAGTAATTTGAGCATTCAGAGAATTGCACAAGTTATATTTAACAGCGCAATTTAAGTTTTCAAAAAAAGTTTCATCTTACTAAAATATATTGGCAAAATACAATTGTCAAATGACTGCCAAAAAGCCTAAAATTAAATTTCTCATCTCTTTGTCTTGTTGTCATAGCTCGGCAGGCACTTTTCTCTTTTAAATATAACTTCCTGTTTCAGGAAGAATGAATTTTGAATTAATTTATTTATCTCTTTAATAAAATCATTTGATACCGATATTAATGTTGCTTTACTCAAAAACTTTGGTATAATAAAAGTTTTTACTATTTGAATCTTTCCAAGTAAAGTAAGGCCTCTCCACTTCCACATATTGAGGGTCCTTTGAATGGACTTGAAAATTGATTCAAAATTTGCTTTGTTCCGTGACGGTTTATGGTGGTCAAAAAAAGTTCCTAATATCTTAATTGATGTTCGTACATTATGGATAAAGTCGTGTTGAGCGAGTTTAATAGAACCAATTGCGAAGAGTTCTGTTTTATCGTTGTTGATCCGAAGGCCAGAGTATTTGTAGAAGTCTTCCAGCAATCTACACAATTGTAAATACGAATTTATATTATTTAAGAAACAGGTCATGTCATCCGCAAATAATGTTAATTTAATTTCCTCGTTTTTGACCATCACCCCATGAATGTTATCATCTTGTCTGATTTGGGTTGCTAGTATTTCAATAGCTAGGATAAATAATAAAGGCAATAGCGGGTCACCTTGCCGTACACCACGCCGCACTTGAAAGAGATCAGTGGTAAATCCATTGTTCAAAACGCAGCTTGATACGTCTGTATAAAAGGTCTTAATCCATTGTAAAACATATGTCCCAAAGTTAAGTTTCTCCAATACCTTTAACAGAAATGTGTGATCTAGAGAATCAAAGGCTTTTTCAAAGTCTATTGCTACAAGTATACCAGACTTGTTTGTTATTTTTGCCAATTCAAGGAGATCGTCGATCGTTCTAACTGCGTCCAAAACTGATCTTCGTTTGACAAATCCATTTTGATTGTGATGAATAAGTTCCGGAAGAATTATTTCTAATCTTCTAGCAATTGCCTTAGATGCAATTTTAACGTCGACATTCATTAAAGAAATAGGTCGCCAATTTTTAATGAATCTTCTATCTTTATCTTTCTTTTCTAACAAAGTAATCATTGACTGTTTTTGAGAGGTAGAAAGTTGCCCGTGCTCGTGAGCGAAATTTAGGGAATCTTCAAGGTATTTCCCCAATAAGGGCCAGAACATCAAATAAAATTCCACAGTTAACCCATCATTTCCCGGTGTTTTGTGTCTTTGAAACGTTTTCGAGGCTTGATGAAGTTCGGATCTAGTGAGCTTTTTATCTAAAACCTCTTTCTGGTCATTGGATAGTTTCTTAGTGTTCGTTTTCCCAAGGAATCGAGAAATTGAGTTCTCACCCAAATTGAAGGAGTCTTTATCGTAAAGTTTTGAATAGAAATTATGAATCTCAGTCATTATTTGCTTTGGTTCTGTCGTTTCTTTATCATTATCCAAAGATAATTTCCTTATTGAACTCTTTTTCTTTTTGGCTTTTTCTAAGTTCAAAAAATACTTATTACTTTTCTCTCCCTGTTCGTACCAGTTAACTCTGGTTCTTATAATTATTCCCTGGGTGATATAATGACGATCATACTCTGTTTGAATTATCTCCAAGTCATTAAGATTTTCAGGTGTTGGATCTTCGTCGCATTTTACTTGACACTCTTTAAGTCTTTCTTCTAAACTGACCAGCACCGATCTCCGTTCTTTAGCTCTCTTTTTACTGTAAACAATCGTTTCATAGCGTATTTTATACTTTAGGAAATCCCAAAGAACTCTCGGATCCTGTATTTCTCTATTTTCCTCTATCCACTCCCGACTTTTTTCGTAAATCTTATTCACATATTCTTCGTCTTCCAATAAACTTGCATTAAATTTCCAGAACGAAGGCCCATAAGTCGTGTTTTCTATACCAGTGATATGCAGCATTATAGCAGAGTGATCAGACCTAATAGCAGGAATAATGTCAACCTTCTCTACCTCTTCTTGAAGGCTATCAGTTATTAGCCAATAATCTAGACGGCGTTGAATGGCTGGAGTTTTCTGTCTCCAAGAGAAGCATTTGATATCTGGATTTCTAATTCTCCAAATGTCTATCAAATCAAATGCGGAACACAAATTTTCTATTTTTTACAGGATTCTTTAAATTTTGGTTTCCCTCCCGATCCATCTAAATCAGGATCCAAAATAACATTGAAATCACCACCAATTATTATCCGATGGTCTGCATCAGCTTCCATTTTAGCTAACTCATCATGAAGTTCATCATAAAAAACACACTGCTTGTTGACCTGTTGACCGTTGCTCCTTGTTCGGAGCATAAATATTTACAAAAATAAAAGGCTGACCTTGGACAAGGCCCTTCATAATAACATAACGACCCGATTTATCCTGTTTGCATACCTTCAATTCACAGTCAAGTCTTTCCTTGACAAGTATTAAGACACCTCTCAGCTGTGTTCCGAGCCGTGGCTAAAAAACAACTCCCCCCTCCACTGGGACTTCCAAACATTATCCACCTCGAGTGTGCTATAAGTTTCTTGTAGAAAAACTATATCAGCTTTGTCTTTCATACACCAGTGAAAAAGCGCTTTCCGCTTATCAAATGACCTAATCCCTCGAACATTTAGCGATAAAAATCCAAAATTTAAATTAAGTTTTGTGAACATTGTTAATTTCGTAAATCATTAGTAAAAGGCTCCTGATCATAACGAACAAATTGCCAAAACTTTCAGGCAAAAAATTTAAAAAATAATTTATATGTGGCTTGTACAAAATATGGGAAAAACATGATCGAATTAACATTGTAAAAAAATACAGAAAGACAGCTTTACAACCATAACATCCATAACAACAATAAGACATACAAATAAAACAGTAGCCAGCGAAGAAAGCTGTTAATTGTGCAACTAATGAACTGAATCTTGCGCGTGTGATGTTAATTTTAGAATCTAAACATGCAGCTCCGTTTAGCAAATAAAACGAAAACTAATGTATGCCATTACATGTTCGCGAAGAAAACCAAATATATTTAAAGCTTGGTGAAATCAATAAACTCGGATTCCCTCAATGTACAGTTTATCCGGCTCTGAACGTTTAAAGAACGCTGATTGCTCATCTTCCTTTGCTTTCTTAAACTTTGGCATCAATTGCTTTCTGCGGTTTACGATATCTTTTGGTAGGTCTGCCGATATTCCAAGACCCTTTCCTTTCAGCTTCTTTGCCCTTGACATTACCAACTCTCTATCAGAATATCGCAGAAACCGAGCGATGATCGGTCTTGGTTTATCCTGTGAAGGGTTGAGCCTTCCGATACGATGAATTCTTTGAAACTCAATGGTATCCGCATCACTGATATCCAGCTCATTCTGCATAAATCCAACTAACACCTCTTTGCAATTCTCCTCTGTGGTGCCAGATGCTTCTATGATCCCATAAAAAGGAAGGTTTTCTCGTCGTTGGTACACTTCCATGTAAAGCTTTTCATCCCACAATGTTTCGATCTCTCCCTGAAGCTTCCTCTCCACCCTCGCTGTTTTTTCTTCCCAGAGCTTTATGTTCTCCTTCATGCTTTCAATTTCGGAGTTCACAAAAGGCATTCCTTCGTACCGGTATCGCGGAGGTCATGGGTTCGAATCCCATTGAAGCCCTGATTTTTTTTCAGGCTTCTTTCCAATTGCTTAAATTGGAAAATTTACTG
>CM042751.1:25146187-25212832 GCA_022496165.2 Catalaphyllia jardinei | reverse complement strand
CCAATTGCTTAAATTGGAAAATTTACTGCGAGGATCATACTTCACTTAGATTAAGACTGATATACATGTATGTTTATTTAAAAATAAATAAACACTAACAGTAATTGGGATCGAATGCCATCCCAAAAGGCGTAATTTCAAAAAATAAGCAGACCTTATAGCATTTGAATGCCAACTTAACATTGTCAAGAATACAGTGTGCCCCCAAAATTCAATCTTTCTTGGGGGTTGTTTTTATTTTATCATAAAAATCTTTTTCTCTCACCTTTCTTTTTCTGCTCAGTACTTTATTGGTGGTGGCATGCAATTTTTTGGTCACTATATCCAACTCATGTTCTTTTTCAATAACCAGTGTTTTGATTGCCTCAATCTCTTCAGTCTTGTTGGCCTTCAGCTCAAGCTGAACCTCCCTACGAAGCCTTTTCTCGCGTTGGTAAGCAACGATAGGAAATCGCCTTTTCTTTGTGACAGGTGGTGCGCTGAAAGATTTTTTTTTGTTTCATGCTTTTGACGTAGAAAATAACAATTTCTAGCAGTAGAGGTACTGTACTAAAATCGTATCATTTTAGACTTTCATCTAATGGTACCTTAGATAAAAAAAAAACGGCTTTCAAAACTCGCCTTTCTCGAGGTCTTGCTAGAGGCAAATGGCGACTTTCAGCAACTCCTAGCATGTGTTATTGTTCTGACTACGCGGTAAGAAGAAGCTTATCAGACATCAAAATAAAGCGTGTGGCTTGCAGATTCTTAATTTGCCCGACATTTTCTTATTTTATTTGCACAGGCTACACACAGCCAAGTTTTTTCCACCTGGTTTGGGGATGAGGACAAGAAGATGTTTCCCCCAGAAACCTTTGCACACTTTTGGCCGCTATATTGAAAAAAAAAATGTCACGCGTCGATGATCACTTTTGGGGGTGGTTTGGCCCCGGCGTGGAGGGCTGCCGTTCATCAGATTGAGTTTTGAAAGGAGGTTGACGGTAAAGAACACCCCCTCTGTCCTTTCAAAGTTCAGTCCAAATATTAAATCGGCTTTCTACATCCGTTATAGCTATGCATATGTGCTCGGGAACAATGAAACAAGTCTTTGAATGATTTATTATAAACGGTCAAAAGGTTCTCCTTGGATCAACACTTTTGCTGAAGCCGAAAGATTGTTAAATGCACAGGAGATTCAGCGCTTGAATCTTGATAGCCTCGAACGCCCTAACACAAAATGGGTGTTTGTAGCATTTTCCAGCATTGCAGTAAAGGTTGTGCTCGTCAGGCAGCCTCTCTTAGGCACAGGCGTTGTATAGCTGTGCACAGAGGAGCGCTGCCACACCGAAGCACACAGTCACCGAGAGAGTTAGCAAACAGGTACTTCAAACTCAGGGCAACGACAAACAACGTTCCAGAAAATTCACTTGATGAACTGGATAAGGTAGAAAGTCATCTTAATCCGTAGTTGCCGCTGCTTTATTGGCAAGGTATCAGAGTCCTGAGCGCCAGGAAAACGGTAAAATTCTACGGCATCTCATAAAGAACCTTTCTGACAAGCTGAAGAACAAAATAACGTATGACAGCGTATGACAGCGTTTTACGGCTAAAGCACATGTGCGCCGACATCGATTCCCTTGCTTGAGTGCGCAAGCAAGGCCTTGGAAAAGCATATCCCCCCCGCTTTGTGTGGGCATGGTGGCGAGAGGTGGAATTGCTGGAGCGCCTGTTGTCGATTATGACCCGAGCACGTAGACATTATTCCAATTATACCACGGCTGGCATGGATGTGTAAAGTTTTTTCCAAAAGACAGACATAAAATTGTAAGCAAAGAAAAAACAAGAGATGAGGCATTCTTTTCAACAGCTGAACGGACGAGAGCACTCACTGCGGAGGACTAGTTACCGCGTCGTTGAGAGATGGGCGTGATAAGAGCAGATAACGCAAGAAATTCTTCCAAAAAGCAAACAAAAACCTATCCGGACGCAATCTTCTATGGGTTGGAATCGTACCAAGACAAAATCCACAAAAAGGCAGGTCACGGCAGCGCGTATGAAAACGCGCATGTGCCGATTTCGGAAAACCCGAAAAAGCTGATACGGAGGTTCATGGAAGAGCTAGAGAGGTGCGGCAAAAACACTCGAGCCGCAGTTAGAGATGAGTTTATGCCAAAAAATATTCATCTATTCACGGGAAAGCGGCGTTAGACGTTGGTGTAATGGTGCGCCCATGTGCCTGCTCTCGGGTCTAACAGCGGACATTTTGACCAGAACCTGATCAAAAAATATTTCGCAGATTTAAACGACACAACTGGCAAGGTTCAAGGGAGGAAAAAAGTGAACATGACAATGTTCATGAAGACAATCGGCTTCCGCTTCGTTGACATTACCAACTATCTCGGGCCAGGTAGCAGCTACGAAAAGTGGCTGAAAGCGTACGGCTGTTCTGTCCAAAAATCGTGGCTTCCTTACGACTGGTTCGACACCCCTGAAAAGTTGAATTATCCTGGGATGCAAGATTACCAGGCATGGTATTCATGTTTGAAAGGTCAGTATGTATGTCCTCAGTCTTTCAGACTTCCAGGAATGCAAGAAAATATTGAAAGAAAAGTGAATGCAAACTTTTGCCGACTAGCTGCGTTACCACAACAATCTCGATGTTGCATTTAAACTTTACAGCCCTTGAAAAGAGGCTTATGCAATGTTGAAAGAAGCTGTTGTGGGTGGTCAAAGCCTGGTGTTCAAAACTTATCACGAAGCTGGGGTGACACGTATAAGACAGCAAGGCTTGTAAACGATTCATCGGGTACAACGCCAACGTGCTCTACTTGTCAACGATGTTGATGGGTTGTGTTAAAGAGAAGGCAGAACGTCTGAAAGGGGAAGCTTTGTTTGAGCTCTCAGAAGTGGACATTGAAATCCCCAAACCTCTGTGGATGAAGTTTGAGGAAATGTCGTCCTTCTTCTTTACCAAAGACAACCCAGACAAAGCCGTGCCCCAACACATGAAGGATTACCTGCAGCGCACTGGTAGAAAACGAGGCGACGGGAAAAAGCTGGTTGAACATGGTCAGCGCAAAAGCTGTAAGCTCCATTGTTACGCTGGTTTGTAGAACACGGTCCAGTCATCAAAGCTGTTCATCGCGTGCGATCGACTATCAGGCGACGAAGACCTTCACTTGGTTTGTGGAGCAAGTGGCAGAGGCCCGGCGCTCCGGAGATGTAGACAAGAGCAAAGCTCTGCTTGCTGAGATGTTCAAACCGCGCTGGAAAAGAGCGGTTGTGTAGATCACGCACGTTTCAGTGGCGCTGGCGCGCTAAACGAGCGTGACCTACACAAAGGATGAGAAGGTGGTGGATGGAGTGTTGCGAAGCGCTTACTTTAGCGACCTGGAAAAGACTCGAGACACGACCGCGCGACACGACCAATCGGCTGTTCCAGGTCGGAATCGCCGTGTATTCGGCTGGCAAAACTGAGAATGCTAGAGTTCTACTATGACTTCCTGGAATGGTATTTTAATCGCCGTGACTTCGAGCTGATTCAGATGGACACGGACAGCAATAACATCGCCATCTCGGCTGACCGGCTTGGGTTTATCGTACGCCCAGAATTGCGTGCAGAATTCGTTTAATACGAAGGGCAGCAGTGGCTCGCGAGGGATAACTGGAGCGGGTGCACGTCGGGACTGTTCAAACTTGAATGTAAAGGCAGCAGGATGATCGCGCTATGTTCCAAGTGTTATTATGTTGATGAACAAGGCAGCGAAAAAAAAAGATGTTCAGCACGAAGGGCATGTCGAAGAGACAGAACAACATCGGATGGCTCAACGGTAGTATTGATAGAGCAGAAAACAGACAACTTCGTATGGTTTGCCCGGGAGTAGAGTAGCGGATGGCCACTTATGAAAAGCAGAAACTGGGGCTGAGCGCTTATTATGACCAACGCTGGCCTGATGAGGTTTACACTGAACCGATCGAGTTTCATACGACATGAGCAGGTGAAAGCTGCGTATTTGGTGGGACAACCAACAGCTCTTCGCGGACGAATCCTCTTGTGGCCGTCATGCAAATAGTATAAAACAGGCTCGTCTAGTTTGGTCACAGCTCTTTCAAGCGTGTAGATTTTCAAAGACCAGATTGGATCTGTAGCCCTTTTAGTCCCACCTTTATCACTGCTAAATGTAATAAACAGCGCTAAATGTAATAGCAACCGTAAATGTAGTAAAAATTAACTCTAAATGTAATACTAACCACAAATGTAATAAAAATCAACCCTAAATGTAATAACTTACCCCACCATAAATGTAATACAATTTAACACTAAATGTGATAAGCTGGCCAACCGTAAAATTAATACAAGTTAACCTTAAATGTAACAGTGTTAAAATCTCCCTTACGGTAACCGGGCATCACTTGAAGTCTCACTGACTTTTTTGTGAACGTTGCCGAGGTTCTGCGTAGATCCGGTCAAAGCTTAACTGAGAACTTCTGAAGATTTCCTAAGAAAATAGCCCCTCTAATGGTCGAGCATTTGAAAACACCATTCCCGAAATTCTTTGCAGGGGATCCCGCAATTAAATAGCCCCGTTTCGAAAATAATGGCAGCCTGGGCGAGAGAAGGCGTGCACTCAGCTGTGGGAGGTTGAAAACAAATGCGCGAGTGCCCCCAAACGATCCCATAATTGACCCCTCACCAATACTCACCCTAGATTTACACTCTCTTTGAAAGTGGGCTATTATTAGAAGTCGTTCTGGGTGTGTTCTAAAGATTTTGATGAGATGGTAGTATGATAAAACAGATCAAAATACAGATGGTACAGTTTATATGATAGGGACCTTCAAATCCGACTACGACTACGAGTACGAGCACGAGATTTCCAATATGCACCTAGCACGCATGAGCGATAGCGTGAGCATGTCACGCAAACTCGTTCTATCTTCAAAAATCTCGTCGCCGTCCTATTGAGAACTACGAGATTTTCAAGAAAACTCGTTCCCCGAGTACGACTGAGTTCAAGGGGGTTAAAAGGTTAGTCTTCACGGCTGTTTTCATAAGTTTGAAGCGACTCATACTAGTACAAATTCTACATTAAACAGCGACTAAAAAATGTTATGTTTGCACGTTAGAAATTGCTTTTCAAAAAGTATTCTTTAAGTTCAAAGCCATGCTCCTTCTTTTTATTCTTTCGATGAGAATAAGCATAAGTTGATTAGTTTTAGAATAAGCATAAGTTGATTAGTTTTAGCCTAACAAGTAGCTTAACATTTTTACGTCCAAGCGTTAAAACCAGACGTTAAGTTTAAGTCAAGCTTATTACATACCGTGTTTTTCAGTTTCGAGGCTACATGACGATATGTCGAGAGAGCTGTTTATTTGGAAAATCGAGCACGAAAAAATGCTTTTTACAGAAGTAATCACCATTGAACCATACCAGTTTAAGGCTGGGGCCAAAGAAAGAGGGTCAACTTGGGCAGAAATTGCGGAACGTTTGGCTGGTTGTGGATTAAAGGTGACAGAAAGATCAGTACGAGAAAATTTTGACAAATTGATGAAGGAAAGCGAAGAGAAAAAAAAAGTGGAGAAGATGTAGAGTACGTGGAGTTAGATCAGTCCTTACAGGACATAAAGGAAAGAATGGCAGAATTTGAAGAACTGAGAGAAGACGAGGAACAAAAGCAGAAGAAAGAGAAAGCTGCCGCGGAAGAAATGAGAAGGCTAACAACTGAAAAGTTGTCTGAAGTAACACTACATTTACAGAAAAGATTCAAAGAAATGCCTTTAACTCAAGAATTAACAGTTTTCTAATAATTAAAATCATAACTTTGGCACATTCTATTAAAAGCATTACTTAACATGATTACTTTCACTCATTATAGCCACTTACATGGTAGCCTGCGAGCAGGCTCACGTGTTTAGATGGGGAGCCGCAACCAAGAGCTGGCGAGAAGAATGGGGCGAGGTAAAGTGAGCCTGCACGCGAACTATTGATTTTTGAATTCCCTGCGTTGTACTTTCTTTCGCATTTCTTTCATCTGGTTCCCTGTATTTGGGGATTTTAGGTTTTAAAAGTAAACTTTATTTTTACACACTGGATTTCTGCATATTTAATTTGCGACAACCATCGCGGTTTGTTTGTTTAGTTTATCTTCGTTCAAATATATTCTTTGGAGTCTTATTCAGCTACTACAGAACTCAAAACTGCTGCGAGAAGAAGTAAATGGCTACTAATTTAGTACAGTAGCTTTCATCTTTCTTTCGCAGCGCTGTAATATATTTCGTCGTGCGGCGAAGAGATTATTTGCTTTCTTGTTATCAAATTGGTTTTCACGTTTCTTTTGCTTTCATCATTCGTTGTTTCCTAAATGCTAGCAGTTATAGTACAAGAATGGAAATTCTGTTGTACGTGGTTTCGATTTGTCCCCAAAGTCAATAGTTAAAGGTTAACTCATCGTGCCATCCATGAAGTTTGACCATCCTCGGCGAAAGTCTCCACGTGCAATGCGTTGTCATGTTCTTTTACATTTTGCTTCGCTCCTATTGGATAGTCATTTGCCACATGTGAAATGCCGACTTGACACCTCGCGAGAGGCGGAATTCAAAAATCAATAGCTCACGTGCAGGCTCACTTTTCCTCGCCTTTTTCGATGACTTTTTACTTGCTCTACTTGAGCAGAGGGTGTTTTGGTTTGAAACCCTTCCCCTCTGGAAATATTTTGTAGGTTAACCTCATGCTTTCCCTTACCTTACAATTGCAATTTTGTGTGACATTGGATTGATATTACACATAGAAAAAATACAATAAACAATTATTAGATTCGGTTTTTGTGATATCCGCAATAACCAAGACTGATCAGAACAAAATTTTCAGTAAGTGTTATCAACCAAAGCCAAGGGCTGAGGCTGATAAGACTGATCGAGACCTTGATTATTTCGGATATCACAGAAACTGAATCTAATAATTGTTTTACTATACATTGTTTTATGGAAAATAGCGACTAATGCACTAACGCACCGAACACAGTTTATTTTCGACAAGCCATGTTCTTACTTCGTTGTCCTTGAAGTTGACATTGCTCTTGGAAATCAAGCATTGCATGCACAACCTACAGAATATCCATTAATCTACAGCAGATTAGTGAATAATCTGTAGGTTGTGTTTTTCCCAGAACTAACTATGGGCTTAAGCTCATGACAAGATAAATGGTGACTACAATGTATTGTAATATAATTAAGATTATTAACCATCTCTCAGTTCTGTGTACTTGCATTTCCACTGCAAATTTCTGGGCTACTTTAAAATGATTCAACCAAGTTTTCAAATACCAGAAAGAGCACAACTAAAACTCACTAGAATCATTTCAGCATCTCGGCATATAAATCAATACAGCTGAAGTGCAGGTAACACCTAAAGGAGATGAGGTTGATACTTTTTATTGTATATTTATTCCATATTTGCACTCTCGTACAGAATTTTGCTGTTACCCAATATTAATATCGTACATGTGAAAGGCCGCCACTGAACTAGAGATAATTGTGTTTTTGGCAATTTGGAAATCATGGCAATAGTAACAAAATGTAATAACAACATAATCAGGATCAATATAACTTATCATAATGAACCGAATCCATACACTTTCTGTCACCCTTAAGTTATCAATTCTAGGTTAATATTGAAAGTACTCCTCAATGGTTGGTGGATCTAGAATAAAAAAATGTCCTTGTTGTATTGCCATACAGACAAGTTAATGCATTCCTTAACAGGGCACTGATAGAGTACAATTTTCCAACTGGGCTTAGACCAATTTTAAGATATTTTTTTTAAAACTCAACTGATGCAAAACAAGTTGAAATGTCACAAAACCCACTCAACTGCTGCTCTGACAGTGCTCACTGACGAATTGAAACTTCTGCTGTTCTGCTGTTAAATGGGCATTAAGGTATGGTGCCTGAAGATGTATTCTCAGGGGATATGCAGGATCACCATAGATGCACAATGGTTGTCCTGCTGGTGAATACGCATGATGGTTCAGCTCTGTCAGCAGGCCTGACATGCGCAGCATTCCTGCATCAAGCTGTCTTCCTTCTGGAAGGGGCAAAAACATACATGTAAGTCAGTTTCAAGCGGACAAGCATACTGAAACGCACTGGTAACAACAAAACATGTGGTTCAAATAAGGTCATTGGAAATTCAAGGGGGATGGGGTGTGTCAAAAGCCAAAATTTTAAAGGAAAATGTAAAGCTAAACTGGAATTTTTGAAAGGATGCGGTTTGTAAGAATTAAAAAAAGACACCAAGACACCTATAGGGAGGTATGGAATTTTTCTGGAACACCCGACAAATTACCAGCATTTAAACAATATTCTTTATTTTTTGTTGTTTTATTATTACTATGTTTTTAATTCAAGCCATGTGCGAGTCACTCGCAGATCTATTCTATGTTGTGGGTATGTGGAAAGGTTGTGCTCACGCCAAAATCTTTTCGGCTACATCTTTCTGAATTTTTCTAAAATTTTCTTATACACACTAGAACATCCTGATGACTCAAACGAAAAGTTGTTTCACTCAAACATGGATTTTTAATCCTGATTCCTTGAACTCAAACTCAAATTCCTCGAACCAATTTTCCGGCGTTTGCCTTCCAGGTTGAAGAACTTGGGAATCCATCATATTAATTTGCTGCAGTATATGGGAAAAGATAAAAGAGATGGTGGAAGAAAGTAATAGTCAATTAATAACCTAATGCAATAGGTATGTCAACAAGGACCTTAACTTGTGGCTAAATATAGCAATATAATAAATTACTGATCGACAATCATTTTTCTTAATCATGTATATGAAATGTTTCACCAACTGGGCCATAAAGGTAAGCTAAAAGATACCCATAGTTATCAAAGATCTGGCTTGAGACTTCCGAGATAATCTCGCTTAGTTCAGATACAGATGTCCCAAACCTTGGAATTAAGTCGCTCAATCTGCATGGGTATGCAAATCTTCCGTAAAAGAGTCCACAATCCTTCCATGCCAGTTTCCACAGTTCCGTTTCTACAAAGAAAATGCATCAGGAATGGCCATAACTTTTGCTAACAGGGGCAAATCAGCAAGAAATCAGCCTTGCATTCTTCGTCAGTGACGCGAGTCAAGTCAAAACGATCGTACGACCAGTAGGGAAGGGACGGATATTTCTTGTTTACCGTTTCGAAAAGCATCGAAAACTCGACTTCATCGATGACGTCCTCCATAAACATAAATGCCAGGGCATCTAGCGTGGTTTTTCTGCTAAACATTTCTACGACTGGCAAAATGTTGCCACATCGTACTCACAACAATTACTGAAACATTCTTTTGCGAGCTGACGACGGCGGGTTTCGACAAAACACCGACCGCCGGTCAACCGACCCCCCTACTTACCCCCTATAAAATCAATTGTAAAATTAGCCCACAACTATCAATGGGACCCGATTCAAGTTCATCAATAAATTTAGCTTACCTGAAACTTTCAAGATGGCGGACGCATTGCAGATTCCTGACTCTTGTTCGCCTTTTACTTTTTGGTGGGGGTTTTGATTTTTGATTTTTGTTTTAAGATTGTATATAAGCAAATATTGCTTTCGTACGCATTGGGGAAATTAAGCAAAAAGAAACTCTGACAAATGAACAGGCTCGAGAAATGATCGCGATGGAGTGCTCGTGCTACGAACACGCGTGAACCTCAACTCGAAGACGAAATTCATACGGTAGTTCCAGGCCTCTCGCCTAGTTCTCGCATTTTAAAAACTGTAGCTGCTGTGGTGTTAACCTTTTGGACAAGCCCGATGGATTACTTTCCACTTGGTGCATGAAGTCGTCAAAAAGACGACGGATTCTCAAGGTATTTCATTTTAATTTGATCATTTTCTTACATAGCTTTGTTTGTGTTAGTAATCATGAGTAATGGCTGCCTAATGTATTCATGGCATAATTTGGATCATTCAAGGTGCAAAATAAGAGATAAATCGATAGCAAACAGTAACTCCACTTACCGTCCATGACTAAAGCCATGTGCAACGTAGTTTGTGCATGCGTAAGGCGGGGGACCTGGGACTACAAGCTTGCCATAAGCAAATTCCGGTTGATGTAATCGCGAGCGTATCGCACGAGATTAGTTGCGTGCGTGTTAACCAGAATTCCTTCGCTATTTTTATTGCTTAATTTTCTAGCGAGTACAAATACCATACCATGCTTACTGATATTTCAACTTATTCTGTGCTCGATTTCCGTGACAAATTCTTCAGTCAAATAAGAAGGGAGTCAGAAATCTGTAACGCGACCGCCATCATGGAAGTTTCAGGTAAGCTAAATTTATTGATGAACTTGAATCGGTCCAATTGATAGTTCTTGGCTTTTTTTGATTTTCATTTTCCCACTGATTTTATAGGGGGTCAGTAAGGGGGTCAGTAGGGGGTCAGTTGACCGGGGGTCAGAGTGTTTTGTCGAAACCCAATGACGGAGACGACTGTGTTTACAACAGCTAAGCCCCAGGCCTCCCGTACGCAAAAGTCGTACTCGTACTTGTAGTCGCAGTGGGATCTGAAGGTCCCTATTGACAACTTTAATAGCAATGACAATAATCATTCATATATAATCACAACTTATTTGTAAAGCCGTCAACCATTTTTAGCTTGTCGAGGAAGTCTTTTTCGTTAAAAAGGTCGTTTCTGAGATAAAACCGAATCGCAACAAGGATTTCCTTGTGCTCGACCCTGGCAAAGTTGGTTTCCTCAGCTTTTTGGTCGTATTTTTTGAAGCTTGCCCCCACTTTTATAAAGGAGGCCGAAACCTGTCAAAGAGCCGAACACAACTGTGTCAGGAGCCCATCACTAGGAGCTTGCAACTACCCCATATTCCTGTCACGGCGTTTTTACAGACCGATCTATTTTTAGTTTGAATTTATCCCGAATTCAGATCCCCTTAGGAACCTCGATGGCCAATTGCAATCACGAGCATGAACTAATGTTGACATGTCCACATGATGTCGACATGTTCACGTGAGGCCGCATTGTTTTATCCTTACGGAAGCGTGCTCATGTAGACTGGAACTGGCCTATTTCGCAAGAAAAATATCTAAAAATAGATTGGTTTGTAAAAATGCCGTTGCATTGGCTTATTATGAGAGTTGCAGGCTCCAAGTAATGGGCTCCTGACTGTGTTCAAAGTGCTGCCCCCAGCAACCGCCGAGGTTATCACAGCTCTGCCCGTCACAATATTACAAAGCAGGTTTTTTCTTTGAAAACTGCGGTACGGTGTGGTAGCCGTAATATTTCTTGTGGTAGTAGACATAACTAATTTTCAGCATTTGAATTGCACCCGTTGAAAGGGTTGTGTCGATTGTTAGCATTCATTGGCGCATATAGAAATCACAGAAAATTATGGCACAATATATTTAATGAAAAGTAAAATTTCTACGTTTTTTGGAACAGGAGATGTCCACCACTTTAAAATCAGTAATTAATGTATTAAATTTACTAGGGCGAGCTATATCGTAAACTTTGTTTATTGTTTCATAAAAAAAATAAATAAAATCTGAGTTTTAACCTTGGGTATGCGCTTTGATATCCCTGAAATGGGTCGCTGTCTTTTTTTTATGATAGAATATTGTGGAAGAGCGATTTTAGGTGAACCGTTTAAGGCAAATCTATTTCCACCATTCTTTGTATGCAAACCGGCCGTGTTAGTAGCGAACTGAATCGACCACGCTGTTCCCGTCCAAGTCTGTTTGCATCATCATTTTGCCTTTGTCCACAACATAGAACGCATCATAAACAGCCTAGACCACATCGTCCTGTTTCTCCTCGATTCCATAGGTATAAGCAAATGGTCAACACCCTGCCGTGAGCCGGGATGCTTCCCTTGCCCTGACAACTCAGCTCAAGTCAATGAAGATGCGTTCAGGAGGAGTCACACCGCGCTCATGCAGGTGATTGATGGATCGACTGTATTTAGGAAACAGTTTGGTTGATTGTTGGCTGATATTTAATGAAGTGGAAAAAGTGGACAATGTCACCTCATCCATGGATGACGAGAAAAATTCAATCACCAAAGAGTACGCTCCCTGTGAAATTTGGTACATGTTCAAACCCAGTCGGGGTGAATACCACTTTTCTTGACCCTTTCCCATTCGAAACACGTTGTTTGCATCGTGAGGTGAAGCAGGAAAGTCTTTGATACCATCAACGTTATTGTCGCTTGAGGACTCGTTGACCGCCTCCATGATGTATCGGAAAACATCAAAACAGTAGTTGTTTGATGAACGTAACTTTTAGAAACAGCTCCGTTTGGACCCAAAGGATCTTTCATGTCAATTATTGCATTACTACCCATATTGCCGGATTGGGCCACTCATCGGTGTGCTGCCATCAAGCGGTAATGCAATAGAACCAGCTTGATTTATAACGCGTTTTGATTCGGCCCTTGGGCTGTGTGTAGGTTATCTATAGAAAGATGGTGCTACGCTATTGTTTGGTGCCTGGTAAAGTGAAAAACAACGGAATAAATTAGTTAAATGAGGAGCGTTTGTTGATACTGTGAGTGCCGATTTCTAGAGTTTTGCTGCTTTAAATTACATCAAAATGAACCCGATACTGGGAGAGTGCTTTCGAGACCTCCATTTATTTCATTCAAACGTGACAAAAACACAAAAACTTTTCTTCAGATCGGCACTCTTAATCCTCACGGTATCAACAAACGCTTTTCATTCAATTAATTTATTCTGTTGTTTTTCACTTTACCAGACACCAACCAATAGCGCAGGTAGCTCCACCTTTCTGTATATAACCCACACACAACCCACCATTCCTCGAAACGTCAGCTTCCGAATCTCTTTACGGCGGCCAATTCACCTTGTCAACCCAGTTGATAAAACTAAATTATCTTGTAATACTCCTCACCGACGCAGCACCACAGTTTCTTTGGAAACGTACCCCCTTTTTTCTCAAAGCCGCTCGGCAAAATTGCAACAATGTGTTTCGGCCAAAGAAGATGAACTGCAGCCTCATTGTGTTCATCTTTGAGCGAAGAAACATTGCAGAATGCGACTTTTCAAACAGAGAACCGCTCCATTACGAATCACGCAAAATAAGCCTGGACGCAATCATGAACAGCCGTTGTCAAGGTGATGACACCTTTGTCGCCTTTCAGCCTATGGGAATTTTCCGTTTCTGGAGAAGAGGGGAGAGCCCCTCTATTTATCTCGGTCCCCACCCTCTACGAGGGGGACATTGGGGTTTGTGGTATTGCGGTATTGGGCCATTTTTCTCGCGGTATTTCGGGAATTTTAATCTCGAATTGCGGTATTGCGGTATTTTCTGGAGCTGCGGGATGCGTTTTTTAGCATTTTGGGCGGTATTAAAAATTATCGTTAAAGTCCTGCTACGTTTTCCGAGCTTTGTCTATCCTCCGATTGTTTCGGAAACAAGCTGAAATCGAAACAGAATGTCAGACATCTTCCGTCACGCATTTGAAACGTGATCGTAAGTGATTTTGAACAGTACTAATCGATCAACAATTCTAGCGTTTCAGCAGCCAATTACAAGTCGCAGCTCAGCCGTGCGGTCTTCTACTGACGTCACATTTAATATCATTCAATATTTAACATTGAGTCTTGACACGGGGTCAAAGAGCATTCTTATAACCCGCGCGCTTCAGTAATGGCAGTGGTTTATCCTCATGAACAAGCTGTAATCGATTGTGTTAAAATATTTTACGAAGAGTGGAAAGGCGGAGAAAACTATCGCAAGAAAAACAAATTCAGATGTCGTATAGACAAGAAAGAAAAAAGACTCGTCAACTTGAGGGGAGAGTATTTGGTAAGTTGTAAGCTTTCCGGTAAAATTAAAACCTAACCGAACCTGTGTGAAGTGAAGAGTGATCATCGCAGTAAATTTTCCAATTTAAGCAACTGGAAAGAAGAAGCCTGAAAAAAATCAGGGCTTCAACGGGATTCGAACCCATGACCTCCGCGATACCGGTGCGATGCTCTACCAACTGAGCTATGAAGCCACACATTTGGAGCAAGGTCAATTTATTGAGTTCATATTCTCCCGTGCAGTGAAATGACGTGAAGTATATATGCGATGCTCTACCAACTGAGCTATGAAGCCACACATTTACTGCACGGGAAAATATGAACTCAACAAACTGACCTTGCTCCCAATGTGTGGCTTCATAGCACTCATAGGGGGTGGGGAATATGATCGCTAGCCTCGATTTTATGTTACGAGTCGCGTTGATTTCCACGTGGGTTGATAAATCATGGCAGATTGGGCGGGGACGAACTTTTTGTAATTATTAGCCAACACGTCAATGGATGTTACATGTGTTGTTTGTTTTGTCTAAATGGCCTAAATTGAAAACTACCTGACTTGATGTTCATTAAAAACTCTTAATTGTTATTTCAATGTTATTTCCACTTAACTTGACATACTGAGTACTGATTTCAGGTTTACATCGAGTTTTGACTCGGTATTGAGGCGTTGCGGTATTTGGCGATTTTTTTTGCGGTATTGCGGTATTTGCCGAATGTTTTTGCGGTATTGCGGTGTTCAGAACCCCCCAATGTCCCCCTCCTCTACCCAGTCAAGTCTTCCGTTTTGCGCTGGCGTCCAGTTCTCTCGCGATTCTCTCTGCGTGTTGAACCATCGAAAATGAGAAAATGAGTCTATACCGGAATATAAGACATGTTTTCAATTAATCGTCCTATAAGTATAGATAATAGCATGACTTGCAGTGGCATTTGGCAATAATACCACGAGTGATTCTGAAAAGTTGCGAGCCAGTATCATTGCAAAACACCACGGGCAGGTCATGCTGTCATTTGTTTATAATGGAAGCCGATAAATTTTCGGTAACGCACGCTACGGCTGAAAAATCAACCCGTCAGTCTGCTTTCGTAACAATCTTCAGTTATACGTCAATGAAAAAACAAATGTTTGACAATTTTAAGTGAGACCAACACAAACTATTGAAGGCAAACAACATGAAAAAGGTCAATGAAAGTAATTTTCAATCGCAGTTTGTGCAGTCATTGCAGCGGTGAAGCGAAACCACAAACTAAGGTACCGGAAATGTTTTCCCTGTGCTTAATTGCTGCTTGTTGCAAAACACCAACGCCAGCTCTGTAAGCTATCGTCACCTAACAGCCCTAAAAAAGTGCTCCGGACTCAGTAAACGTACTGTCTGGCGGGCTGGAGTCGATGTATGGTTGCGCTGAATGGGTTAACTGGAAAGAATTGTACGGAAATTCTGCACCGTTTGGCGGAAACGAGAGCTGACGATGGGTAACATCTGTCACTGTTCTGCTTCGTCATTTTCCTCGTAGTCTCGGCGTAGTCATGGCTACCAGTGAACGCCTGTTACACCGACGATAGCACTTTTTTGGCTGATTAGAAGCTTTCAGCTTCTTTACAAGCGTTTTTCTTATCGGATGGTTGGTTAACTTTCTTACCTCTACATCCAATTCCTCTTTCAAGGCCATATTTTTCATGAAAGAGTCGACCTTATTGACACCCATCCTCTGTTTTTGTACCACACTCTTCGAATTTCGGTTTTTCAATAATGGCGAGATGAAACGGGTCACTTTCTCGCATTTCTTCATGTCTGTGGGCAAGATATGTTTTGAATAACTGAAATGTACAGCGAAGACCTCCAGTGGCAAACATTTTTGGCTGGATGGCTCTTGGTTTCCTTCTTAAACCACCTTGCCTGGTCTTTGTTGGGTTTTCTTTAGATATTACGTACTCTGTGCCTTGATCGTCCTTGTTGAAGCTGAAATCTTCGATAAACACTTCAGGTGCTCTTAGCAACCTCGAAGACCAGAATGAAGGGTGAATAGATACGAACGGGTTAAGCAATTTAAGCGCGCTAGGAAAGCGGGGAAGCCGCGACAACGAGCACCAAAGCTGCGAGGAACCTGGGAGAGAGACAACTGAGAAACCTTCGCCGCTTTGTGAGCTAGCGTTCAAATTGCTTAAACCGTTCTTTAGCTTCGTATTTGGCAATGTCGTCGTTGAGGCCCTTGCTTTCTGCTCACGACTTCCAAACATTCATCCACGTCTTAGTAGTTTTGACTGTATTTTTGTTTTCTGCTTTTTCTGCAAGCTTTTGTATTTCTTCCCCGGAAAGCTCCGGGAATCTTGCCGACAGTTCTTGAAACAAGCAAAAACGTCATTGTATTCAGTGTTGTAATGGTAACCTTGTTATACCATCAATTTTTGCTGTTATACCACTTTTACGCGGAAATAGTGATACTATCATCAACTAATCAAACCTCCGAGATTTCTCAGCTTACATTATAAAGCGCTTAATAATTAGAAAATTAAACGAGCGTTACCTGTAAGGTGAAGTTTGATTGGAATTCTACCTCCTCATTGTTGCATTAAGAGATCACGTGAGATAGCGCATGCGTAGTGAAGATCATCCTTTAAAGACCTTGGCCCATGTCAAGTAAACCTCCCTGGGAAGGGGACAGTCCCTAACTGGGCCCATGGTAAGTAAACCTCCCTGGGGAGGGGACAGTCCCTAACTGGGTGGGCACATGATCTCTCTGTGCAACAATGAGGAGGTAGAATTCCAATCAAACTTCACCTTACAGGTAAGGCTCGTTTAATTTTCTAATTCTACTTCCTCATTTGCATATTCGAGATCCCGAGAGATTTTAAAGAACATGGGCCTTATTAACACCAGCAAGTACTGGACAATTTTAAAACCAAACTGGTTTATCATAACCCAACAACAACCAACATGTAAATGTTTTTATCACAAGGTAACAGCAGTGACTGATAAGAATAACTAGAACCACTAATGAGAGCAGCTAAGTATAGACTCTCCATAAATGGTGTCCTCTTTGACATCCTTCTTTTTACAGGTAGCAAAGGTACATTCTGCTGACCATCCTGCTGCAGCCATTAGTTTCTAAAGGTATACCTTTCCTAAATGCAGCTGAAGCAGAGGCTGCCCTAGTGCTGTGTGGCATAAAATTCACAGTGTCAATACCAGCTTTTGTCATCACTGTTTTAGTGCTTTTACAAACAGGATGATGTGGTTTACTATAACTTAGGAAAAGACTAGTATGTTCAGAATTGCGAACTGATTCTGTTCTTGTCAAATACTCTTGCAAATATGACATCACACATAATCTCTTGTCTGCTGGATAAACAGGCAAAACTAATACTGGTTGTGGCTTCCCTGGCCTAGACTGTTTTACTAGTTTGTCAATATGAAACTTGTATGATGATTTACCTTTAACCATATGTCTAAAGTCCATCAAGTGAACTGACTGGCATCTTTGTCCAGTAACCAAAAGACAAAGCATAACAAGCTTAAGAATTAGTAGTTTCAAGTTCAGACTCTTGGCAGGACTCCCATACCGTGTGATATCTTGGAACAGGAGGTCTGCACTGAAAAGCTGCTTTAATAAACCTCTTTATCAATGGGTGTTCACGCACTGTATAAGGACTATCAGACAAATCTACTGCTGCAGATAAGGCAGATCTAGCAGTGTTTATTGCTGAGTAGCTACTCCCACTGTCATACAAGTGTGTCAAAAATTCAAGAACCTTGGCTACAGTTGGATGAATAGAACTTTCACTTCTTGCTGTTGCAAAGTTTGTCCACTTATCCAGATACACTCGGTACTGTTTGGTAGTCCCAGTCCTCCACGATTCCATGATGATATCACAAGTTCGTGTTGGAATGTTTTGCTGTCCGAGTCTCTTCCGGACAAGAGACAAGCCATCAGTTGAAGCTTGGGCCATAATGGGTGGATTTTTTTTTCCTGTTGTGTGGTAGTTGTAGTAAAGATACCTCCTTGGGTAGAAGTACTGGCTGACTGATTAACATGCGACAGATCTGTGGAAACCAAACTTGCGTTCTCCATAGTGGTGCTATGACTAAGGCCCGAGCCTGATCTTCCTGCAGGTTTTGAAGAATTCTGGATAACCTGCTGAAAGGAGGAAAGATATACACATATTTGTTTTTCCAGCTCGAACACATTGCATCTGTTGCATATGCATTAGGGTCTGCATGCCATGACACAATGGGTTTGAACTGATAATTATGTCGTGAGGCAAATAAATCTATTTGAGGTTTCCCCCATCTCTCTATCAACAAGTTGAAGACATTTGGCTTTAGCTGCCACTCCATCCTATCTTGGAATTTCCGGCTGAGTTTGTTTGCAGTTGTATTTTGAATTCCAGGAATGTGAGTGGCAGTCAGCCAAATGTTCCTTCTCATACACCACAGCCAAATGTCTCATGCCACCTTATTACAAGGTTTATAATGAGTGCCTCCCATATTGTCAATAAAAGTTACTGCAGTAACATTATCTAGTTGTAAATGAATATGTACATCTTTCTCTTTGGCACAGAGTGCCTGCAGTTTGGCAGCTTTAAGTTCAAGACAATTAATGTGTTTATTCTCAGCAATTTCTCTTGCTAGCCATCTGCCTCCTGTAGGCTCCATACCATCACGGTATGCACCCCACCCTTTCTAGGAGGTATAAGTTGTCAGTTTAAAATGAGGATTACCATGGGAAATTAGTTTTACATAAAACCAGCTCTTTTCTGCCCACCAACGGATATCTGATCTTGCTAGTTCTGAGAACTGCATTTGCACTTCAAAAGAACCCTTATGCTCTTTAAGTGCATCAATTTTTCAATTTGTAGCTGTTTGTAAAACAGTGGTCCATATTCCACACCTGGAGAAGAAGACACTAAAGTGCCAATTAGCTGTGCTGCTTCTCGAATGGAACACGATGGCCTGTGCAAGATGTCTTGTGCCAAACGAATGATCGAATCAATTTTTTCTCTTGTGAGACTCACTGTCATATTAATAGAGTTCAAAACAAACCTTAAGTGTTCTAGAACTTGGGTGGGTTGGGTGACTGATTTTTCTTTCAACACATTAAAACCCAGGTCACCAAAGAGAGTATAAGTATTGTTCACATTTGTCTGGCATTGAACAAGTATGAAACTGTCATCTAGGTAACCACTAGAAACAAGACCTCGAATTCGCAAAGCGGAATACGCTGGTTTCATGAGTTTGGTAAAAATACGGGGTGCAGAGCTCAACCCATTTGGCAATGTAATAAATTTGTATAATTGAGTGCCTACATTAAATTTCAAATATTTCTGCGAGTCTTGGCTTATTGAAACAGAATAGTATGCATCTGTTAAGTCCAGTGAGGCCATAAAGCAATTCCTTGTCATTAAGTTGATACATGATTGAAGTGTATGAGAGATTTATTTTTTAGGTTCAATATCATGCGATATTTTCCCTTTTTTCTTTGGACGCAAAAACACTGGTGAGATGAATTCTCCAGCCTCATGAGCACATTTTTCAATAACTCTTTTCTGTAAAAGTTCTTCTAGAAGTGCAATCATTGCTATCCCCTCATGTTTCTCAAGCTTTGGTTGTTTGGGTTGAGAGCTCTGCACAATGTCCAAAATAGATTTGTTAGATGTAATTTCTTCCCATTCTTTTAGATGGAATTTTAGCCTACCAGCCTGCACAAATTGTTTATTAACCTGTGTGTTTCCACATTGCGAACTAGACTGACCAACTGATTGCTGCAGGTCATTAGGAATGGTTCTCACCTGAACACTATTTACAGGTTTTCCCTTTGGCTTTCTGCTTATCGTCGAGGCTGATACTGTGGTTGGTTTCTGTGTGGTGCATGTCTGTATCCGCCCCTTTGCTTTCCAACCGAGCCTCTGCCCCGGCCTAAAAAAGGGAATGTTCTTCTAGATTCTGACCTTCCATGAAACTCTGAGAACTGGTATGAAGCCTTTTCTGTTTTATTGCTACTTTAGAGGCGACTTTACTGGCTTCCGTCAAATCCTTTACTGACTTGCTAAGTTCCGTGCCAAACAACAGGCCATTCTCTACTGGATTTTGGTCACTACATAGCAGTCTATATTCTGTTTTCATGTCTCCTTTAAACAAAGTTCTTCTTCTGAGATATATTTCATGTGAAGCATCACTTAACAGTGAAATACTGTCAGAAAGTATTTTCATTACTGACTCTGACGATGGCAACGATTTTTACCTTTCTCTTCCTTCATGAAATCATCCAGAATTCTGGTGACTGCAATGGTACCCTTTAAAGAGGCTTTTGAGATTTCTGGAGCATTACTGGATTTACTCGCACAACCTCCAGGCGATTGCAATTTCCCGGCGTGGGGAATTTATCCATCAATTCATCACGAGCTTCTTTACTTATGCCTTTACTGAGCAGTTGTTCACTTTCATCGCCCTCATCGATGTCGCGAGTGAAACTTAAATTATAATTGTCATACGCCGATTTAATTTCGGTTACTACTGGCGTTATAAGGGCAAGAGAACCAGCTAAATCTTTTAGCTGTTTTTAATATCACCCATGTCCTCAGCTACCTTAGATGTATCCGGGCTGGCGGTTGTTGGCCGAGGCACTTTTCCCGCCTCGTCATCTTTTGGCGGGCTTTGTATGTTTGAGATACGTTTATTTCCAGCCTGTTTATTTGTACGCTTTTCAGCAGACGTTTTTCTCTTTCGGGTAGTCTTAACAGCACTTTTAGTACCCTTTCGGGACTGTACCTCACTTGCTTCGCTCATAGAAGCATCAAGGAGACTTTCGTCTAATATAGCAGATAGAGATGCAATGGAGGTGTCGTTGTCGTCTCCCATGGCCTGTTGAGTATTGAAAATTGTCTTTCAGCAGGCGAAATCTCGTCGTCCCGAACAACCTGATCTCATTACAAACTTTCGTCTGTAATCATAAGGTGTTTTTAGTTGCCGATGCAACGGATTTCCGTGGGTTAAAGTAAGCAGATAAACTTTGGACCTTCTTCACCAAACGCAACGCTGTAATGATCTTCACTACGCATGCGCTATCTCACGCGACCTCGAATATGCAAATGAGGAGGTAGAATCATAATTTCAACTCACGTCATTAAAGTAAAAATGTTACAAATGGATCGATAGTGGCAGTTCGTGTAAGCTCCTTCGAGTATCGAGTGCAAATAAGGACAGCCCTTGGATAAATGTCAACAAAAACAACTCCTTTAACTTACTAACTTGAAATCCATCCGTAACTCCGTAACTGCACGCGCGACCATTCCGGCTATCACCACGGTTGAAGGCGAAATGCGTTGACGTTTGAGGATAAGTGGGGTTTAGATCATAATTAAACGATATTTATGTACACGTTTATTTTTGTGAAAGGTACAAAATTTGAATAACACTGAAATATTCGAAAACCTTAGCTTTAATTTCAGCTTATGTTTCCAGACGAATGATTTCTCTAACCCAGGGGCAGAAGAATTTCTCGTTTTATAAGTAGGCTGAACCCGGGAGTCGAGCCTATATATTTTTTCTAGGTAAAAACTTTGCACATGCACTTTGCCCCGAATTCAAACCCTCGGCCATGCTTTTAAATAGCTAACTAAATGGTTTCCCTCTGACCAGTTGGGAATCTTAACAATCTTATGTTCAATTTGAATTATTTGTTTCAGTTCTTTGCTCGGCCCCACTAGCCATCGAGCTATTAACACTACCGAGGATGAACAAAGGGAAGTGTATGAATGTATGTAATGTTTGACTGGCTTACCAGGAATAAGTCGGAACATAAAGAGCATGCACGAAATTGTGAGGGCCAATCAGCAGGGGCAAGGTTTGTCGTGTTAAGTAAAATTACAGTGGCTCTGGGGAGATTAACAACGTTTTTCAATATAAACATGCCCTCCGTTTGCAACATTTAAGATTGGTCAGGCGAATCTCCTAATAAAACGGTGTTTTGAATCAGTGGAGTTCACATTTAGAACATTTTGTAAACTCTTCGTGTATACATTTATTCATATACATTTACTTACAAGACAATTTAAAGATTTGTTTATTCGAAGTATTTTATTTTAAAGTACATCCGATAATTCTACTGCACATAGATCAGTTGTTATTTAATCAGGCATCTACAAGTGAGGAGCATAGAAGAATAAAGCAATAATTATAACCTAAGCAATTCAAGAATTGTCTGCGTTGAATTCTACGAAAAGAAGTGCATGTGACCGAGAATTTAAGTAAATAAGTGACTTAAAAAGTTACTGGAGACTTTGCTCTACAGAATGGAGGAGATGTACAGTAGCTATGAAAACAATAGTCTCCATTTCGGCGAAAATATGCTAGGATATTTGTCCGCGGACATTCGAGGAACAGATACATCCAATTCAATCCCGTCATATGTTGAGCGGAAAATTAAATTTCTCATTGATTTATCGTAGTCCTGTTTCGGCAGATGTTTTTGTTTAGACAGATCTTCTTACACAGCTTACGAGGTTGTTATGCTTTCTTATTTTTCCGTTTAACAAATTGATATATCTCATGCAACCGTTCTGCTGAGTATAATTATCATGTTCCCTTTCATCAATAAATTTTCCATCATCTTGAAAATACATCTTGGAAATGCAGCACAAAAAGGGACAAATTGCTCTCTGAATCACTCATTTGAATAGTAAACAAAATTGTTTGTCAACTATGGCTCTCTTTACCTCGTTATTCATATGTGTTTTCCTCTTTCGTACGTTTTGAAGAATGTTCAATTTATAGAACCCTCAAGTCCACATATTGCAACCACTGAAAGTAAGATATATTAAAAATAATTATATTTACATGCTATCTTTATGCTCAATCTTCTTTAAAAAATCTTCAGCAAAAAATATATATACCAAATCTTATTATCATAAACTGATAAAATAAGGGAAAGAAAAATTATGAATCAATATTATAAAATGTTAAAGCGCTTTTTGCCATAAACTCAGTGTCACATTTGCAGAAGGATAACGCTATTTACAGAAGGATAAACTATCTACATGTGACCGGGACTTCTAGTTCTAGATCAGTCTCCTGTATATTTGGAATAGTTCTCCTAGAACGCGAGCCCCACCGGAAAACCAATGCAGACCTCAAAATGGCAAATTAGACTCGAGTCGTATTATTATTATTATTATTATTATTATTATTATTATTATTATTATTGTTATTATTACTATTATTATTTACGACCCTATCCTTTTTTTAACCATGATGTTCAGCCTCTGATTCCTATTCCTATTTTGCACCATAAAGGCCGGCGAAATGTTGGCTTTCGTCATGGAACGTAATTTTCCCAATTGGGCATTAATTCTCCAAAATTAAAGCCCCCTTTAAACGAGAAAACCAGATGATCATGTTTCACCTGGAATGTTTTGAGGCTAGTTTTGTTAAATAAATTACGAATAAATTAAGAATAGCAAAAAATTTATATTAAGTCAATTCCCATATTTGAAGCTTCAAAAAGTGCGTCACTTGGTTGTATGGGAGTCATGAATCCCTGAGCATCTAGCAAATTCAGATAATTATTTCAAACCGCAACATGCAAAAATGTTGTTTTTGTCGTTTTTTTTTTTTCATTAGGTACCGTGAGTTGCCGATTGATCAGCAGGTGCTCTCTCTTTAATAGCTATTGCTTTCGATGTGCGGTTTCCCTAATGAAGTTTTTGCATGAGTGATATAAACAATAGGGGGTCAGCGAAAAAGCGAGCTAGCTAGGGAAAAGAAAACGGCACGCAAAGGAAAAAAACAAGAGAAGGGCAGAGCAGTCTATACTCTATTATTTTCCTTTACCTGGAGCCTGCCCGGAGCAGTATAGTTAATTACAGTTGCCAAGCTGACTCATTCTGCAGTGAAGATATTTCTCACTCTAGCCTAATCTTGTCTTTAGGTCATATGTTCAGCCTCTGCTTCCTATGTCCCCCGCGATTTGAGACTCGATTCATTTTTTAAGTTAGAAATGCCAAGAACTAAAGCTGTTAAACCCTGTTAGACCATTGAAGGCAGAAGAGTAATAAATTATGGAAGATATTTGTCTTTAAAGCCTAATATCTTTATCAAACCAGTAAGTAGGCAAGTTCCAAGTCTTAATGTAATTTTTCCTTTCTTATTCTCACAATATTTTTTTAAAATGACATTATTATTTTGAGAATTTTATAACACTTCAAAGTTTACGCGTCACCCCGGTCAACTTAATGATGCATTGAAACAATGGAGGTTGCTCATTCTATCTTAATTGATATCATAACAGAACTTTTATGTCAATCATTTTTGGTAATTAAATAAAATTACCATCCATACTCCATCGCTGATAGAACCCTTTTCAACACTTATTAAAAATTAAGAGGATAGGATTATTGAACGTGACAAAGTCCTTACGGCCTAGTTTGGTTGCAAAGTCAGTCCGGGATCGGACAATTACTGGAGCGAAGAAGCAGCACTCGGTACAGAACAACGAGCCAGACAAATCTTACAGATGAATATTTTGTACTCGACTCAGTTGGCTATTGCGGCTATCAACATTATCTTTTTAATATTATTTGTGGCGGCGAACACAGACTTTTGCGGAAGCGTTTTTGAAACTAAAGTCGGTAAGTGAACGCATTTAAACTTTAACTGAAGAAAGTTTTCAGCAAAAGGCTGTTAAAACTAGTTACTCTAAACTTTTCGATTATTGAGTGTCAGTTTTGCAAATAACTGAGGCATAAAAGAAGATTACTTAAAGCCACTATCGCATAGGGAACAATACGAGTTCATATCATTCTGTAAAACCTGTGTCAGCGTACAGTTCACTCATCTGAACCGACTCGTTCTCTTTTCCTCCGACATGATGTTGTACGCTGACTTTGACAAAGCATTAACTTTTTTCGCTTTTAGACAATGCCTTACTTGGTCATGCTATGGATATGGTTACAGTTGTTGATGAGTCTGAATGTCAGCTTAAATGCATCGAAAACAACAGTTGCAAGTCGGTTAATTTTCATCAAGATGGCAACAATGCACAACGACGCATTTGTGAACTGAACAACAAAACCCGACAGATGAAGCCAGGAGATTTCAAATGGAAGAAAGGATCTACATACTATGGCTCTGTTCAGGTCAGTTAACAACTGCCCTACATTCACATTTTCCATGATTTTAGTTAACTTGCCCGGTGGTAACTTGTTCTCGTGAGCCGTGTCCTTGAGAATATGATAAGTCGGCATCGTATGGTTACAAAGACTGAACATAGACTTATCCTAGACTCATAAAAAGTGAATAAGTCAAGTTATTATATAAACACCAGTGAAATACCAAGTGAGCTTTCCCGCGAAAACTTCATATTTTCACACGTGAAGATAACATATCTTCACACGTGAAGATAACATGATTACCATTGCTTTAGCTACGTAATCTCGGAGAAAGTACCCAGATGTCTTGCTGTAGGATCGAAACATTATCGGTTCTTCCTCGGCAATCTTCGGCAATCTTCGGAATTCTTCGGAAATCTTCGGTAATCTTCGGAAAATGTTCGGAGAATGTTCCGAAACGTTCGTCTGGCCTTCGGACAAATTTGGGAAAATCTTCGGAAATCTCTGGAAAGTGGTCTGAAATCTTCGGAATATAGTCAATAACGTCGTCATAAGTATATTGATATAATAAACAGAATATTAGATGCCCGCTTATGGGTATGAATTTTATCTTCTCGTGTTCAACTCGATATCTCGCGAGTGATCGCAGCGAACGAGTGAGATATCGAGTTGACCACTCGAAGATAAAATTCATATCCACGCGCGGGCATGTAATATCCTCTATATATTATAATAAGCCTTGTTGAAACTATCCTATTTATCGACCTGGTTTCTTTCGTAACTTAACCCAACACAGGCCTCCTGCATCGATGTTTCCCATGAGCAGATCAAACCAAAACAAACAGAGTGTCATCCAGGATACAAGGGAAAAAGGTGTGCAAAACGTGGGTGGTGAGAGTTTTTCTTGCAACGATATTTTGTATAATTTGTTAGAAAACAGTCCTAAGAAAGCACGTGCGCTGATTGGTTAAAAATCCTGTTTGTATAACTCGATGTAGACACAGAACTAGCGCGCGCTGTTGACGTAGTGATGGCGCGAGCAAAGAGAATTTACATTTTGATAATCAAAGTTAGCAAGTTGTTTTCCTTTTTCTCGTCGTGGTGTTTTCTAAAAGAAATAGAAAACATGTACTCCGTGTTTGTATCGAGTTATACAAACACTCGTGAAAGTTTGGGAGAACTCGAAAAAGCTGTGGAAACACTCGCCTGCGGCTCGTGTTCCTACAGCATTTCTCGTTCTCCCAAACTTCCACTCGTGTTTGTATAACTCGATACAAACACGGTACATGTTTTCTATTTCTGAAATATTAAAAAAAAGGAGTTTGAGTTTTGCTAAAGGCAGCTGCGTACTGCGCAGTGCTTGCAAGAAGATTTATATTATATTATAGAGTCAATTTAGTGATGTTAGATGTTCCGTTTCAACTGAACATGAAGAGACTTATTTAAAGCGTGTTTTGTTATTTTTTTGCAGTTATAAAAGGTTTATATTCCAATCAGCCTGGTCATTCCTGTAAGGACATCCGGGACTCAGGAGACTCTAAAGGAGACGGCGAGTACTGGATTGACCCTGAGAAGGATGGGCACCCTTTCAAGGTTTACTGTGATATGACGACTGGCGGAGGTAAGTTCAGGAAAATGATATAAAAGAGCACACTTTCTAAAATCCTAGCAAGGAGTGCACAAGGCCATCACAAAAAAGAAAACAAATGAAGAAGAAAACGTCAGGTGAAAGTGCAAGAACGATTCCGAAACCCCGCGAGAAGGCAATACACTACAATAACTCGTAACTAAATTTCAGAAATCGAAACTTTTAACTAACTTTATTCCATCTGGAAATTCTCGGAAACCCGCTGATATAAAGTCTAGTCCAGTCTACTCGCATCAGATCAGTTCTCAGAATATAACAAAATAAATATTCCACTCTTCGAGATCCACGTCAAAATTTAACAAATCCATGTTTCTAAATTGCCTGTTATAGAAGGATGTTACAACATTTAACAAGCTACGGATGCAAATTTTACAAGATCGATGTCTTATTGTTTCATATAATTAACGATGAAAACGTCACGACAAATATGGCCACTATTGTAAAGCAATTTTAGAGCATTTGCACCTACTAACATTATAGTCCTCAGCTGCTTTCATTTTTTCACGCGACCCTTGAACTTTGTTTCATTTAAGGAGGTTGGCTTCTTGTCTCCAACGTTGTGATTGACAGTCCTCCGTCTCCAAAAATGTCATTAAAGACGTCATACCGTGAAATCAGCAGTTGCCATAACAACCAGACGTTTCTGACAAAGGCTGCCATGAATGAGCTCAGAACACACCTGTCTTTCACTCAACTGAGATTCTACTGCAGTAAACAACAGGGACGTACTTTCCACGTGACCACGGTCGCTAACAGCACTGGTGAAGCTGTAGTCCAGTACTTCAGCGGTCAGACGGATGTCCAGCCTGATGCCTGTGGCTCGTTTGTTAGAATGGCGAATGACAACTCGAGATTGGCAGCAGATTGCAGTCAATGGGGATATAATGGTACGAGCCATTACGTTGGCAAATGGGGGGCTGCTCGAAATCAGAGTAGATTGTACGCACATGCGGCTTTTGTAGTATCTTTATATCACTGGCTGCTGACTCCAGGTGACTCAAGATGGGAATGTGATGACATTCACACTGGAGTGTCTCCTGGTGATTTCTGGAAAGTCTTTGTTCGTTAAGATCGTAGTCCGCCGATTCCGTATAGCTGGGCAAACGCATTTAGTAAACTTTAGTACATACAAAGTTTGCGATCGGAAATTTTGTTTTGTGTTTAAGACTGAACCTTTTAGGTAGTTTTCTATGGCGCGTATTTCCGGACAAAATTAAAATTAACTAGCCGTTATTTGAAACATCATTCTTTGTTCAACGCTTAATAAAGGTAAACATTCAAGAGTGGTATTCCAACGGTCAACATTCGAAACAAGATTCATCTTTTAAGCATCCTTTTAGATTTAAGACAATTCGACATTCAAGTTAGACGTAGAACGTTCAAAACAATGTTCAACATTGTACACAAATCGGCATTCAAAACATCGTTCAAAATTAGACGAGAAATTCACGATATATACGAAAACACTTTTGCCACATGTGCATTTGAGTGTTTCTGAGCTTTACTGGCCAGTGCAAGCTTCCACTCAATATTCAAGTCGACAGACAAGTCAACATTCAATTCAACATGCAAGTCAACATTCAAGTCAACTCAAGTCAACATTCAAGTGAACACTGAGTAAACCGCGATGGACTGGGTCCCGCGGACCTTCACCTTAAAGAAGGAATGGGAACTATTATAATCTTATGGAATCCGAGGCGAAGGAGATGTTTTCTGCACGTTTTCTGAGTAATTATGAAAACTGGGAATCCTGTAGAATAGACATCGTTAAAACTCGTGCTGAGTTGTTTCATCGCCACGTTGTTCGCTAAGGCTCACTTAACATCGTTGAGGAATCGATTCTTCAACGATGTTATGTGAGCCACTGAGCAAACAGCGTGGCGATGTAACAACTCAGCACGAGTTTTAACGATGTTTATTCTACAGGATTCCTAGTTTTCATAATTACTCATGAGGTTCAGAAGCGCCTCTAACCGTGCAGAAAAAACATCTCTTTTGCCTTGGACTCCATCTTATGGAATTATACAGGTTCCCATTCCTTCTGTAGGGTTAGGGCCCCTGGGGCTCAGTCCATCGCGGTTTACCCAGTGTTCACTTAAATGTTGACTTGAATGTCGACTTGAATGTTGACTTGAATGTTAAATTGAATGTTGACTTGAATGTTGACTTGAATGTTAAATTGAATGTTGACTTGAATGTTAAATTGAATGTCGACTAGAATGTTGACGTGAATGTTAACTCGAATGTTGAATTGAATGTTGACTTGACTGTCGACTAGACTTGCCACAAGTCGACCTGGAACGTCTAACTGTCGACTTGAATATTGACTTCAATGCTGCATGGAAGCGTGCACTGTCCAGAAACATTCAAATGCACATTTGGTTAAAGTGTTTTCGTATATATCGTGAATTTCTCGTCTAATTTTTAACGATGTTTTGCATGTTGATTTGTGTACAATGTTGAACATTGTTTTGAACGTTCAACGTCTAACTTGAATGTCAAATTGTCTTAAATAGAAAAGGATGAATCTTGTTTCGAATGTTGACCGTTGGACTACCAGTGTTGAATGTTTACTTTTATTACGTATTGAACAAAGAATGATGTTTCAAATAACGGCTACTTGATTTTAATTTTGTCCGGAAATAAGCGCCATGGTTATCAGCTTCCACAGAACGTCTATAAACAAGGGAAATGGCATCCTCGTTTCTGTACAGTTTATATGAATTTTGCATTATAATGCATTTTTAGATATTTTATAGTAGTTTAATAATGTTTGCTAGTTTAGTTTGATATTTACTCTTAAATGTACACTTCTACTTTGTTATGTTGCTTTCTTGACGCACCTCTAAACCAGTTGGTACGTTCCGTAATCTCTGCTTATCAATTTTATGGGACGCACTGTTACCATAGCTAAGTGTACGACCAAGTGAGTTAAATAAACAATGCTCATGTCTATACTTAAATAAAACGTAAAATAAACTTGAATGCTTTGTGATGTTTTATGACCTTTGTTGTCGATATATTTGTTTTTGTCATAACAATTTATCATTTCTTTTAATACCTCTGTCTGACATGAATTAAGAGGGCAAAAACAGATATGGTGGTTGGTATTAACAGTGTTACATTGCCTCGTTTTACTTTCATTGGCGGCCGTTGAAACTTAACAACAAATATAATTCCCGTACAGTATCAAGATTTCGATCGCTCGTGGCTGGCACGATCCCAGAGTGAAGAGCTTAATATTGGCCTTTTTTTCCCTCTAGAAGTAACTGCGATCGTGATCTGTGGTTCGTTTCGTTTAGTTTATTTTGCCTATCACATAACTTAAACATCAGGCAGCCCAAAAATGACAAAAATGACAAAAAAATGTCGTAAACAATTCCCATACTAAGCCTATGCCACGGCAATTTTACAGACCGATCTATTTTTTGGGCTTCTTTTCCAGCAAGATAGGTCAGTTCCAGTCTACCTGAGCCCCATCGGTAAGGAAAACAATGCAGTTTTTCTTTATTTTAATCTTCTGGTGAAATGATTTTTTTTTCACTTCTCCACCCTTATTTCAGACTTCTCTTTTAAGTTCAAACACGATTACATCACATTAATAATAAAGCCTACCATTACTGATATTTATAATTTTGCATGTCCCGTTAATGAAAATAGTTAAATGTTTTAACTAAGTTCATAGCTATATATTTCTCCGTTCTAAATTTAGCCTTGATGATATCCGTAGTAGCATATAGATTAGGAGTTACGCCATGTTTCCCACTTATCCAAATGTGTATCTTGTAGCGTGAGGTCCACTCGTTTCGTCCAGACCAAATTTTCTTTCCACTTACAAAGTAATATTTCAAAAACGAGTGCGAGTGTTTCATCGGTGTTTCAAACACGAGAAAACTGATGAAAGCACGAAGCCGCATTTTATTGTTTTCGAGTGTTTGGAACCCCGATGAAACACGAAGCACAAGTTGTTGAAATTACTTCTCCAACCAAAGGAAATTAGTTTAAATTATCATGTGAATAAGTTTTCTCAATTCAACTATTATATGAGACTTGAAATGTACATGATCCTCAAAAAAGTATGCATGATGTGCCTGATCCTATCACCTAATTGTTGCACTGTGACAACTTTTTGAATATTCATCAACTGATGTCACGTTGTAACCTAGCTGTTTGTCAGTGCTGAGCGAACACGTTGCTTCGCAAAGCAAATGGCAGAGTGCAGATTTAGACCTCCTAAAACCAGCGAAGAAGAGGAAAATTGCGTGGCCAGCGCTATTCCGAGGATTCAAAACGCCCTCGGTCATCGACAAAGAGGACATCGAAACATGGGCTTCACGGCAAATCGAGTATCTTCTTCGAAGAAGGGCAGCGTTCAAAGGAGCCGTAACGAGGAATTCAAAGAAAGCTAAAGATATTATTAGCAAGAAAGGTAGCAGAACGGTGCTATGAACCGTAAAGGAACGAGTTTTTCAAGCTTTACAAGATGTGAGTAAAACAACGGAAGACGTAATTGCTTTACAAAGCGATGATGTGACTAAACGAGCAGAATCAGAAGAATGGTTAGACAATTTACGGAGCGAAGAGAAGGACATCGTCCACTCTTTTGAGGAGTATTTAGAAAGCCGTGCAGATCAATCGCCGTCAGTAATAGGAGAATTTTCAGTGGTCGCCGATGTATTTCGCGAAGTTGACGACAAGGAAATTTAAAGTCGGTATTCGAAATCGTCTGATGATTCGGAAGTGGTCAATTCAGCACAGAAGTTCGTCGAGTTATTTTCAAAATCTGCACAGTCCAAAGGGAATAAGTCAACTCCTAAATTCAGCAATAAAGATTCTGACTCGGAAGAGAAAGAAAGTGAAGAAGACGAATTAAACAATGACAAATTCGACTCCAAAGACTTTGACAGATTGTTCAAAGGAATCAAGAAACCCGCTTTAAACGTCTTCAGTGGAGATAAAGACCTTTATCACGATTGGAAAGCGCAATTTGAAATATTCGTGGATCGGACGAAAGTCCCAGCTAAAACCAAGATGATGATGTTGAAAAATTATCTAACTGGCAAGCCATTACGAGTCGTTGAGCGGTTAGGCTACACATCTAGACAATATCAAACTGCCTTGGAGAAACTTGATCAGAAGTACGGAGGTGAAAAGGGACTTCTGCAGCGTTACCTCGAAGCCATTTTGAGTGTGTCTCCTGTCGAGGAGACTAATTTGAAGGAGTTGGAGATTTTCTCGAATCGTTTAACTGACGTTGTGGTTAAGCTCGAGGATAGCGACCAGCATCAAGAGCTAGCAGGATTATCTGCACTTTACATTGCAGTACAGCAAAAGCTACCAGAGTCTCTTCTTATCGCATATCAAGAGTGGTTGCACAGGAAGCCCAGGAAGGATGGACTATCCGTATTTTCTAAATGGTTACAGAAGCAAGTTGTTTATCGTATGGACGTCGAAGAAGTTAAGGAGAGAACAAAGAAAAAGACAGGGTAGTACCGAGACAATGGACCTCACCAAGTAACCTCGTGCAAGAACTGGGGTAAAACATCCATTCCAAATAGATGGGAAATCCCAAAAAAGAATGAACTTTGTTATCGCTGCTTGAGAGCAGGCCATCAAGGGAAGAATTGTCAATGGGGTGACTCAATCTACTGTTGAAGCATGGACACTGAAAGAAATGTCAAGGCTTGTCTATTCCAGACTGGAATCAGCACAAGGTTAAACGGGAACACCTTAAGAACATTCCATTTCCTAAAGCCCCTGGAAGGAAAACGATTGACGTTCTGATCGGTTCAGACCATCCTGAACTTACGCTAGCCTTGAGAGAATGTTATGGTCCAATTGGAGCGCCTGTAGCAAGCACCATTGGGATGGACTTGTGTTGGACGTTTACCCGCCCTTTCTTCAACAAAAAGAACTGCCTACGCCAGAACCTTTCGGATCCAGACCTTGTACGAGGCCCGTCTCGATAAACAACTACGTGGAATGTGGGAGATCGACTCTCTTGGAGTTAGAAATTCTGACGACAATCAGTTGAATCAGGAGGAGATGGATCGGGGTCCGTTACGAAGTAGCCATTCCGTGGAAGAAAGAGTTCCCCTCCTTACATGATAATAGAGAAGAAGCGGAGAAACATTTGCTCTGTTTGGAGAAAACCCTCCTCAAGAAGCCAGAAGTTGCAAGACGTTACAAAGAAGCGATGAACGCGAATGTTCAGAAGGGCTACGTACGGAAGTTAGAAACTAACGAGGCAGAAGACGGTCCAAGCTGGTACCTCCCACACTTTCCAATCATTAGGGAAGACAGAAAGACCACCAAAGTACGCATAGTATTTGACTCGGCTGCACGATACAAGGGCGTTTCCTTAAATGACGCCATACTCACCGGGCCTAAACTTCAACGAGATGTCCTGGAGATACTGCTGCGATTTAGACTGGGACCTGTCGCCTTAGGAGCGGATATCAAGGAAATGTTTTCTCAAGTTGTTCTCGCTGAGAAAGACCGCAAGCATCACAGACTGTTATGGAGAGATCACAAAACCTATGGGTGTTTATGAAGCAGTCCGTCCAACTTTTGGAGACAGAGCATCCCATTATCTCGCCCAGTTCGTGATTCGCAGCCACGCTTTGGACTTTAAAGAGAACTACCCAGCAGCAGCTATGGTCTTGCTCAGAGATATGTACATGGATGATATCCTTCACTCAGAAGAAACTGTAAAAGACGCCGTTCTCGTCCGTGAGGACTTGACAAAGGTTCTGGGTGACTCTGGTTTCCGTGCCCAAAAGTGGTGTAGTAATCAAACAGAGGTACTAGAAGAAATCCCACAAGAGGATCAGGCGACTAGAGTAAAGCTTGACGACTCAGAACTACCTAGTGTCAAGACATTAGGAGTCCACTGGAATGCAAGTGAAGATGTTTTCACGTTTATGGTCAAGGAAATCAACCTGTCCTTTTACACGAAGCGAGGCCTGTTAAGTCGTATTGCTACACTGTTTGATCCATTGCAGTTCTTGGCGCCATACCTCGGGCGATGTGATTTTTAAAATAGACTAATCCACTATTCAACCATTCAACTTTAGAAAAACACTAAAACCCATGCACTAACCGGGTGAGGTGAGAAAACAAAAACACCAAAGTGACAAGTACAAAACGAAAAAGCCTAGTGTAAAAGGAAACGTACACCAATGACGGCTCTCCCCAGATATATAAAAGGTAAACGAAAGCAACGGCAAACGCTGACAAACGGCTGCTTACTAAAGACACGAGCAAGACGAATAAAAACCGACCAATACTTACTAGCAAACCGTGTTGAAAATAAAAACAAACAATCGAAAACTAAGACCGACAAACGGAGCATGCAAACTAAATTTTTTGGCTAAACTACAGAATACAGAGCCACTTTTAACAATATACCAAAGGAACTTGCCCGTTCGGCTCGTTTACTCTTACTGGCATATCGATTATTCCTCATTCCTTTATCCACTGCCGAGCCAAACACTAAACGCCTCGCAACGGCACAGACTAAATTGTACCCGACACGAGTGAACGTTTACCTAAAGCCGACACACGGCAAAACCAATTTACGCCCGACGAGGGAAGGCTTAGCCAACCTCGTTCCCAGGGCCTTTTCCCTGGCTTGGGGACAGGGCGGGAAAAGGCCCTGGCATCGGCTGGTCACGTGTCCATCTTACACCCTGAAATCCTGGGTGTAATAAATTAGCGAGGTTACCATAATCAACAGTGCCAAAATCACGATGGCGGATAAATTGTCTGCGCTGTTCGACTTAGATCTGCTTTTAATCGTTGTAACTTTCCGCCGTTTTGTTTAAAGCCACTTCCAGTGAAATGTTTTAAGTATTGACTGAAAGGCAAAGATATTGTTGCCGCTCTACCGACTGGTTTTGGCAAATCTCTGCCTGTCAAGGCGGACAATAATATTGTGTAAAAGGGGGTTGACTAGCCTACACGACTTCTACAGTACGTGACATTTATACATTTGCCGTTTTCTGTTCGGTCACTCGACCTTTTTTTCGCTTCACTCTTGTTTATGAAGAGCACTCCATATTGTGTTCTAAGGAGGAATTTCATAGTAAGTAAAGTCGGGCCGTTAAACCGTGCTGCGGCAAATTTTTAGAGGTCGTTGTGTCGTAGGTCTGAATGATTTCCGATTTGCATGTCGCTTCGTTGAGTTTGACACCTTTGTAATCTGCCTTGCGTAAACTGGTAAATGCATTGTATTGTAATCGAAGTATTTGTTTTTTGGAGGGAAAATATGACGCTTTAGTGAGTTTACCGTGAACATTTTGCTTACTTGCATTTTACTATTGTGGCGCCGGGTCCGGCGGTAATTAGAACTGTTTGCAGATACAGTACGGGGTAGTTTCTTATCACGGATATATTTGCTCTAATGCAGTTTTCTTGGGAGACGCCGCAGCTTTACTTCGAGAAAGTTATACGCTCGTCTAGAGAAAGTCATGTTTCTTGCAACTATCTGATGGAGCTTATGTTTCTGGAGCCCGAAGTATAGGTTTATTCCTCCTTTGATCGTTCTGGCGCCACAAGATTCAAATGTAGCTATTTACTAGTAAGTCTGTTGACTGTTTTTCGTGTTGTATATGCCATTGTTCGGCCTAGTTCAAAAGATTTACCATAGCGAGGTCTAACACCTCAACTCTACTTAAAATTACTCCTTAGATCACAGCATGATGTGCCCTTCATAAACATGAGTGAAGTGAAAAACAGGTCGAGTGACAGAACAGAAAACGGCAAATGTATAAATGTCACAACAGTAGAAGTCCTGTAGGCTAGTCAACTCCATTTTATGATATTATTGTCCGCCTTGACAGGCACGAAATCCGGAAGAATCAAAACCAGCTGAGATATGCCAAAGCCAGTCGGTAGAACAGCAACAATACCTTTGCTTTTCAGTAAATACTCAAACCATTTCACTGGAAGTGGCTTTAAACAAAACGACGGAAAGGTACAAGATTAAAAGCAGATCCAAGTCGAATAGCGCAGACAATTTCTCCGCCATCGTGATTTTGGCACTGTTGATTATGGTAACCTCGCTGATTTATTACACCCAGGATTTCAGGCTGCAAGATGGGCACGTGACCAGCCGATGCCAGGGCCTTTTCCCGCCCCGCCCCCAAGCCAGGGAAAAGGCCCTGGGAACGAGGTTGAACGCTTAGCTAGAGGCAACACACGGCAAAACCAATTTGTGCTCGACACACGAGCGCCCGTTTAGCTAGAGCAGACACACGGCAAAGCCAGTAAATTGTGCTCGACACAGGAGCGAACGTTTAGCTAGACCGGACACACGGCAAAACCAATTTGTGCTCGAAACACGAGCGAACGTTTAGCTACACCCGACACACGGCAAAACTAATCTGTGCTCGACACACGAGCGAACGTTTAGCTAGACCCGACACACGGTAAAACCAAATAGAACTCGACACATAAGCGCACGTTTAGCTAGACCCGACACACGGTGAAACCAATTTGTGCTCGACCCACGCGAGCGAACGCTAATTAATTAGCTAGAGCCGACACATGGCTAGCCTGCGACCATACCCTCCATCCCTTTAGCTTTGAAAAAAAATGCCTGATCTCAGGTTAACACATGGCAAAACCAATTTATTCTCGACACACGAGCGAACGTTCAGCTAGAGCCGACACAGGGCAAAACCAAATTGTGCTCGACACATGAGCGAACGTTTAGCTGGAGCCGACACACGGAAAAACCAATTTATGTTCGACACACGACCGGTGCAGCCGGTGGCGCAGGATTTCTAAAGCCGCTAAATCGGCGGCCCCTGGATCTATCGGATCTATCGCTTTTTTTAATCGAGGTTTGGCCATCTGTTTGTTCGGTTGCTAAGCTTTTGTTGGGACGTTTGTTTATCGTTTGTGATTTGCCGTTTGTCTAAACATTACTCCGCCGTTCATTCAGTTGTTATCAGGGAGTTTAAGAAAACCACGACGGCAAAGGCAACTAAACAAAATGTTTAATGAGCAGAACAATAGCTGTGCACGTGCGTTAGAAATCTTACTACATTTCTTTGCCGTCCTCTGCAAAACAACAACGTGAAATGACTAAATTCTGCGTTGTCTGGAGAACGTGCACTACGACGGCTATTTTTTTTAATTCTATTTCAGATTTATCGCGGTTTGGTGATAAGTTTGACAATGATAAACAAAGCAAATGACTTAAGAATATCCCGAGATTCGTTGGTAAAATATAAATTCATTTTTAATCGACGTTGTCTTCGGCGTCGCCGTAGTAGCTTCTCAAACCCCCTAACTGTTTGTGCCGGGGACATCCGTCTCTTATTTAAACTGCTATTAAAGTTTCGAAATGTATTATAACGAGAGCCGAAGTTCCCTTGCATGCAAGCAAAGTACAAACATCGTTTGGTTCATTAAAGCGATATATTTTTATTGTTGTCGTTGTTGTTGTTGTTATTGTTGTCGTTGTCGTTGCCGTTGTCGTTGTCGTTGTCGTTGTCGTTATTGTTATTGTTATTGATTACTATAGGAGGCTCATAGGGGCAGTAACCAATCAGAAGCCTAGAAAGACAATCGGCTATTGTTTAGAGAACAATAGACTCTATTGTTTTCCAAATCCAAGATGGCGGAGGTTATTTTCAGCCAATCAGGAGGTGAATTAAGAATTCAAGATGGCGGTAGCGACTCGGAAACCTGGAAACGAGGTCCCAGGTTTCCATAGGAGTTTGTTTTTGGTGAAAAATGGCCCACTGGAATCGAAGGTCTGGGATCGGTCTTTCAGACTCGTTCGATATGTCAATTGAGAATCAATCTATACACATGTAAATCAAATGAGAAACAATTGTATTTATTAGAGGGACCTGTGTCCAAATTGCAAACAAGGTGTACACTACTAATTGAAATACATCAAGTGGAAATGCAAATCTAAACTCATTGATCTCAACTGTTCCCTTGAGAAAAGCATCATTCAAAAGAATCTTAAACAAACAAAAGACATTTTAAACCACCGTTGAAAAATTAACATATTACGTCAGAGATGAAACGTGAAATGAATTAAAAAACGAGGGCACGCTTAGAAGCTAAACATATCATCTAAGGTATTTCAAACAAACGTTCGCACTTGAAGTAAAGATCAAACAAACATTGCAAATCGCATCGCTCCTGATTCATCAGCCGCACAAATTATAGTTCGGTCTAAGCGGTTCTCTAAAAGTGGCAAGAATAATTCACGTACATCAACCATAGTCCTTTCAAATTCCTCCAAAGCGATACTCAGCTCTTGATCACTTAGTTCCATAATCGCCAAGACACGAATGCGAAAAAGTGTGTCCAACTTCGTCACAAGTAAAATGATTTTGCTCAAGTCTGAAAGACTTGTATATAAAAACGTGTATCCAATGAGAAGATGGGGGATAGGGGGTATGCAATATCACATGGTTAAGAACTATTGTGAAGACGGGGGATGGGGGTATACCTATGTCATGAAATTGTTATAAACAAAACAAAGAGTCTGGTGCATAATTTATGACTTTTATTTAATAATAAGAGCATGAAAACCAAAGAGAGAACTGATTAGAGCTTTAAGTCTTGACTGTCGGTACTCCACAAAGTGTATCGCTGGGAACTGGACTCGTTTCCAGTTACTCAGAATCTTTGTCCCAGGCCCGAAAACGCACGATATTCTGGCCTATCTTTGCTTTTGGTCACGAAGTCTTTGCCTAATCCGTTCCTTATTCTTGGCATAATAACTTCTCCAATATTCGTTGAGCCGTTCCCTGTTGTTTTTACAGTATTTTCTGCGGTAATTTGTGATGTGTTCCTTGTTTTGTTGACAATGGGCTCTCTGGCTGCTGGCGAGCCTTTCCCTGTTGTTTTCATACCATCTTTTTCGACGGGTCTTGAGAATCTCGACGTTCTCTGCACGATATCTTTTTTGTCGGGCCAGGATTCGCTCTCTGTTCTTTGCATAATATTTTTTGTGGTAGGCCTTTTTACATACAACCTTCTGGTCATTTTCCGGCAGTTGATTGTAGCAACTCATCTTGTGTGGCGTCTTACGAGTAATGACTAAAACTCTAGAAACACACTCTTATAAGAGTCACATGGCTAACTCAGGTTTCCACCTCTTCTACTTCCTCTTTGTCATTATCCTCAGGGAGTAACTTCTTTCGCATTAGTCTGTTTAACAGGAATTTCCGCTTTGCCACTGCCGACTCGACCGCTTCGTAATACACAAGGAACCCAGCAACAATACTTTAGGGTGATTCAACGTGAAATATCTAAGCAACAATGTACTAACAGTAACAATAACAATAAACTACTATAGGAGGCTCATAGGGGCAGTAACCAATCAGGAGCCGAGAAAGACAATAGGTTATTGCTTAGAGAACAATAGACTCTATTGTTTTCCAAATATAAAAACGTGTATCCAATGAGAAGATGGGGATAGGGGGTATGCAATATCACATGGTTAAGAACTATTGTGAAGACGGGGGATGGGGGTATACCTATGCAGGGGCGTTACAGTGGAGAAAACTTAACGCATGTGAAAAACTGTGACCGAGGTTTGGAGAATGCTGTCTATATGGACCAACCCTAAGCCAGCCAATCATATGTTAATCTTTTTTCTTGCCGTAAATTGGTTCACAAGTGGGTTTGCTCCGCAACTTTGTAATTTAATTCGCTTACGTGCCGTCTACAAACCATTCATAAAAAGAATTAACCAGCGAACGAGCGAGTAACTAAACTCAGACACTGCACAAAGAAAGGTGTATTAAGGACAGACTTATTTTGAACTGCTTTATGTTAGTTACATTTATTTCACAAGTAAAGTTTTTCAAAAAATTTTCTTGTTATGAAATTTGAAGTTGTACCAAAAAAACAATAGACCAATTTCGATATGTTAAAATTCAGCCTAATCACAATAGACCTCAGAACGAGGCTCTGGGAAATAAACCCCACAAACTCTTTAGTTATTCCCCAAAAGCCTCGTACTGAGGTCTATTGTTTTAGCTGTATTTTAATATATCAAAATTGGTCCATTTCTGTCAGACGTTGCCAATCACTCGACCTCAACTTCAGTAATAAATTTTCAATGTATGGACTTCCCAGTTGGGCAATACAAGATTCCTTCTTAAGCGGAGAAAGTTTGTAATTTTGTTACGCTTTACTTCTTACTGTAAATGCATTTTCTGTATTTCATGATTTTGTGGAACCTCTTAGTTACATCATTCAAGGACGGTGCCTACTTTTGTTAGTGCGCACACGTTCTGCGCATCACGCAAGCCATGATTTAAGCGCGCGCGCTCTGGGGTTACGAAATCAACTACGAGCTGAAAACCTATCTGTTATCTTTCGTTGTCACATACGGGGCAAAATTACTAAATTCTGATTGGCTGATACAGAGGGCACTTTTTCTTAATCACAAGGGCACTTTAGGTAATCAAGAGGGCATGATTACTTGATGCTGATTGGCTGAGCACGCCTGCATTAAGTTGGTTTCCCGCTTCAAACGGATTTCAGAAACTCATCGCTTCTGAGTTTGATCTAAACATGGTTATTTTATCTTAACGTGAACATGCAACAAAGCGCAGTATTTTGCTGAAAAAGCGAAAGGATTTTTCCGACTAAAACTGTATTAATTCGCAGCCTGAAAAACGTTTGAGTGGGGACGGCTGGTGTTGTACGAAGCATAGAATTGTAGAACTTCATGGCCACCAAACTGAAAGTTAGTTTCTTCGTTTTGCTTCGGGTCGTCTTTTTGGTGTTACAGCTCACCTTATCGGCATAAAAACAGCGTAAATTGTGATGGTACGTAAGTTTTCACAGTGGAAAGGACAGTTTTGGATTCGAGAAGTTATTAGAGCTCGTTTGGACACTTGTTTACGTCTATCATCAACTATCAATGAAACAGTTTCACGCCGTTGCAAGCTTCGCAAAACAGGTTAATAAAATTAGCTTGCTTAAAGTTTTGTTTGTAAAGAAATTGCTTTGAATGAATTGAACTAAGTTGCCGTGTTTTGCTTACTATTTTAGCAGGCTTTTGCAGTGCTACTGCTAGCCTGTTAAATAATAACAACCGGCAAACCTGTTTACGCGGCGGCAAAACCTTGAAAGTTGTCCTATGTACAAAATTTAGACCTTAATGTGATAAACAAGTAATCGCAAGTGCTCTCGGGGCATTAAGGATTAATTTCACTTGCATTTTCAAAGATTTCCAAATTGCCAATTTTGTGAGAACTTTGAAAATACTCGTGAAATTAATCCTTAATTGCCCTCCGGCCCATGCGATTACATATGCATACAGGCCTTGTTCCCAAAATAGTCTTAAGTTATTTTTATCACTCCCAGCTAGTTTCTAGAAATCCCAGGCATCTCATTTGTTACTGAATTCGTCAATGTTTAATTATGGGTAAAATACGGCTTAGCATAAAAGTTCATCCGCTTTGGCCCAAATTCACAAAGGAACTTGATCGAGGCGTCAAACCTCCTTTCTCGTTTCCTGAAGCTTTGCCTCAAGAAAGCTTTTAGGGGACTACATTCAAAAATACTATTCCAATTTTGCCTCGTTGAATATGCAAACAGCACCTGCAAAATTGACAAAGTTCTTGGTATTCGCATTGAAACAATTTGGATGTGTCAGAGAGTTGTCCTCAAAAAGTCATCGAAAAAGCTCCGCTATTAAGTACTTATAAGTCTGAAAATAATCCACGTGAATTAAACTTTCTTGAATTATTTTGGTTGTTTATAAAGGAGGCGTGGTCATTCTTACACTTAGCTCTCAATCAGTGTCTTAGGGTAAACAACATGAAGCTTATAAACTAACCAAACTCACCAGATTTCGAAACAACAAAAACCCTCTAGAAGTATCACAAATATGTTAATTCTTACTTGGCTCTGAATCTTAGGGGAATAACACAAGTTTTAGTTGAGGCGCAGCACAAAAAAACGCTGCGAGAGAAAGTGTAACAATGAATTATAAATGATGATCACGCGTGGTAAAATTAATACGCTAATATGTTTATATACAAGGAGGTTTAAGGATAGATATGTACCTCACAAACATTTCACTCGTTAATGTCGTTTCCTTTAAAGTGAATGAATGATATCATTGCAGTCTCGGCGCACTTTCAAGCAAGGAAAGTCACGAACTGAAGATTTATTTGTGATGTACTATCAATATTTTATGTCCCATGCCAAAGTTTACTTAATTACGTGGTGATCCTGGCATTCAGAATAGAAGAAACTAAAGGGACCATAAAGCGTCATATAAATATAAACAAAGTAACTTAAAGGCTACAGGCATCTCATTTGTTACTAGATTCGTCTATTTTTAATTATGGATAAATACGACTTGGCATAATAGTTGACCCGCTTTGGCCCAAATTCACAAAGGAACTTGATGGAGGCGTCAAAACTCGCTTCTCGACAACGTTTTGAACTGCTATAGTCTGGCATACAACACAACACTTTCGATGGCAGGTTCATGTCTTACTCAGCTGGCCTTTGCAGCTCTCAACGTTCTCCTGGGAATGCTATTTGTGGTGGCAAACACAGACTTTTGTGCAAGCGTTTTTGAAACTCAAATTGGTAAGTAAGCACTTGTAAATTAAGAGGCCCTCCTCTTTCCTTCGAGTCAATCTTTTCAGTTTGCCTCAATAAAATTTTGATCTTATTTTCTTCTTCCTTTAGACCATGCCTTACTTGGTCATTCTACAGACACGGTTGCTGTTGTTGATGAGTTTGAATGTCAACTTAAATGTATGGGATATAATAGTTGCAAGTCGGTGAATTTTCATCCCGATGGCAACAATCCACAACTACGCATTTGTGAGCTTAACAACAAAACCCGACAAATGAAACCAGGAGATTTTAAATGGAAGAAAGAATCTACATACTATGGTTCCGTCCATGTAGGTCACCTTTAATGTCCAACATTTTTTTTTTCTGCAGGCAAACCTGGTTGTTATCAAACAAGAGAGCTTTATTATTTATTTTTCCGGAGATAAAACTCAACCAAACAATTGAAGAAAAAGTACCAATAGAACAGATCGAGATGGCTTGTTGATCAATTTTAATCCAACCCGCAGATTTCCTGCATCAATGCTCCCCGTGAACAGAATGAAGAAATAAAGGCTGGCCACTGTCATCCGGGATACAAGGGAAACCGATGTGAAATTCGTGAGTTGTGGACATGTCTAATTGTTAATTAGTACAGTTCTAATAATTTACTAATGCAAATGCTACAATCTGACTGGTTTAGCTACTCGTGCAATATCAATCATGAGAGTGCAGTGGCTGCCCGTCGTGTACGAAATAGTGGCGTGTTTTCGTCTTCCCGAAATTAGGTACAGATAGATAATTAAATTCACTTTCATTCATTTTCATTTTTATTTTACCACACACAATCAAATACAAGGGTAATAAAAACGATAATAAATAAGTTAATTAATGTTAAATTTAAAATCTGTAGATTACTTGGGAGTAGTGACTGTGGCGGGGAAATCTCCGAGAAGCGAGCTTATAAGGAATAGAGAATTCCACCCACGGGCAATATTAATACTAGGCGGCATTTTAAGAAATAAAGAAAAGTCGATTATTTAGGTATATAAATTCCACGGAAGACTAACAGAAGGTCATTAACGGTGTTTTGACTTTAAAAACTTGAAGTTACTGACTTGAACACGAGTGTGCGAGCATAAACAACTGCAAATTCCCAACGACAATTCAGTCCGTGCGACTTTGTTAAAATATGAAGTTTAATAAAACGTAGAAAAATAACTGGAAACCGCAATCTGCGTTTATTTCGGTTACAATTCTACTAAAAGTTAGATTATTCGCTTTCGATTTCTATGAGGTGATAGTTGATTCAGCCTTCGGCCCCATCACCTATCACCCCTGAGAAATCCTAAGCTCATTAAAAAAGGGTTAAGAAAATACGCGCCCTGATTGGTTAACAATCGTGTTTCCATTTAACAAATTGACTTTAGTTTTTCAAGTGTCTGTCCTGTTATTGACAATAAAATTCGTCATGATATTTTCAAAGTAGCTGACGTCAATTTGTTTTATATAAACGACAACAACAGCTTTATTCATCCCTTATTTAGAATAAATTTGATTAAATTACAGTGACATACATAATAAATAAATTATTTGAAAAAATTAGGGTAATTGACAGCCTGAAATAACCTGAAATAGTTATAAATGCCAGGCTACCAGTTAATTATGTGCACATTACAATTTGAAGTCGGTAGCTAATTAAAGTAAAGACACAGACACATTAAATACAACAAAAGAAAATAAGGAGATTAACATTAAATAAATATACGACTGCATTAACCTACACCTATTTGTATAGGTAATCATACGGCTTCGAGTTCAATTTGAAATTAATTTGCACGAGTGAGTTTTCCAAAAAGCTGAAATTGCACGAGCCGCATGAAAATTTTGCGTGAAGGATGTTTTGAACGGACTCTGAACTCTCTTCTCAGTTTTGTGCGCGCGCTTAGCCTCAGGTGATTTAATTATCACGCAACCAGGAAAAAATTGGGCCATAATTGCGCCATAATTGCGTCATCCAGGGCGCTCGCTTGATTTGAAAAGAAAAGATTTGATTGGCTATCTGTGAACTTCTTTGTTCATTGACCAATCAGAATGCTTGCTTTATTACCTTTTTTTGCATTCAATTACCTCTTTTCTGCACTGTGTTAAGGAAAAACTGCACTGTTCTCAGCCAATCAGAATCGAGTAATTTTTTCATGTATATTATTAAACACTGGTCAGGAAAGTTATGAAGTCATTCTCAAATTTCATTAATAATTGTTTATGAGATGTTCTTTCAGATTAAATTTAAATGAGGAAAGGGAGGAGCTTTTGAGATCTTCATCTATAGAATTCCTTATCCTGGGGCCTTGAAAACGAATATTGAATTTTCCATAAAGGGGGTAAGTTTCTAAAGAAACTGTGGTGCTGCGTCGGTGGGAGTATTAAAAGATAATTTGGTTCTATTAACTGAGTTGATAATGTGAATTAGCCAACGTAAAGAGATTCTCTTTACGGTGGCTAACTTCACATTATCAACTCAGTTGATAAAACCAAATTATCTTGAATTTTCCATTTTAAGATTTTAGGCCAGTCTTGTCGCTGTTTTTTGGAGTTTCGAGTCTAGCTTCTTCGCCCTTTTTAGCCATTGTGATTCGCCGTTATTTGTGTGTTCCGGATTACGTAGTTGGTAGATTAAATATTTCGTATATTTGGAGGTTTGAGCCTACAACTCCCTGAATTCAATTCCCAACACTAAGTGTTTTATTATAGTCATCTATCAACACTGTCTTTAAAATTTAAACTTGCTGATTTCATTTTATATATATATATAAATTTTTTTTATTATTATTATTATTCTTTTTTTATTTTTTCTTGAGTAGCAATTTCTGGCTTCCTAAGTTTCGTGAAAAATGGTACCCTATTGTAGACCCAACACTCTGATTTAAATGCCCTCTGCTAGAGTAAACTACTTGAAAACCATACTCTTCACACCAGCACATTGCCCAGTTCCTTTACGGCTATCTCCCAGGCCTTCGCGGTCAATTAATTTCGGTGACGTATCTCAGATGAACGGCTCGGAGTAGCTTACACAGAGTGCGCATGCGTTTGGATCAGCAGCAGAATGTTTGTTGATTTTGGCTGAACTTCAGGGAATTATATTCCTGGTTTTTCGTAACTTTTACATGCCGCAAGAAGCCAAAGGAGCTCATTACCTTATCGGCTTTGCTATCCAACTTCAATCATTCTCACCAAATAACTCAGTCGGAGAAGATGTTGATTATTGCAACTCGTTGGAATGGAATCGGAAAATTGCATCTAACAAGTTTGCCGCAGTTTGGTACTGAAGAGCAACTTTCTTAGAACTTACGGTTAGAAAATTATTATGCTCAGTTGTCATACAAACTTTTTATTTGACATGCACTTCAACTGGTAGCTTGAGCGACCAATTTTATCAAGTTTCATTGCTGACAGATCGTAACCTGTAATAAATTCTGTTCAATTGCAGAATGTTTTACTTGTAATAGTTCCGACTCTTTTGAACCGAGAACTGGAAAAATATTTCGCTCCTGTACGAATTTGATGTTACAAATCTGTTGAAATATTTGTGGGTCTCACGGAATTCAGTATAGTAGCCCTTGTCATGATGAAGTAATAATTTTGTCGCTGCCTGGTGCTCTGAGTGCAAGGAGAACTTGACTTGTCTTTCATCTCCTTACATGTATATTAAAGAGAATTCTAGAAACGGTTGCTGTAGTAAAGAACGTCGACAAGAAATGTTGAAAGGTGGTTCCCTCTGTTAATGTCACGTATATCGCTCTGCCTGTCTCCCAACACTTGATGTCATTTTATGAGAAAGAAAACCAAAAAAACGCAATTACAAAACATCAATATTTGAAAGTCTTGAAGATTCGATTCTTGCAGGACTCGGATTTTCAGGATTTCACAAGTATTTCTATCGTGAATGTGCACGGTCCAAGCCAAGACTGGATTGCCATCGCTACATATCTTCAAGAAAACCTTTCTACGATTTGCTGCCCGTAGGAAACAAGCAGTCATCCTTTATGACAATGGAGGCATCGGCTTTTGTAAATACGAAGCCAAGAACTTGTGGACAATTACGTCTGCACTGCGATCACAGGGATGAATTATGGCCGACCAAGCAAATAGCATTTTTGTGACTCGTCACAAATTTCCGCTAGGTTGCGGCGGTCGCGTTAGCAAGTTTCCAATCCAGTCTTCTATTATTCATGGAAACATGTAACTAGCACAAACTGTAAGACTTAATGATGGCGCGAGCTAAGAGAGTTTAGTTTTTGATGATCAAAGTTAACAAGTTGTTTCCCCTTTTCTCTTCACGGTGTTTTTTAAAGAAATAGAAATTATGTTCTCCGTGTTTCTATCGAGTTATAAAAACACTCGTGAAAGTTTGGGAGAAGTCGAAAAAGCTGTGGAATCTCCCCACCCTAAAAAAAGATTCCTTTGAGCCTCTGTGGAGGAAAAAGCCGGTAAAAGTATAAGGGTAGCGAACTCCCACGTAGACTCTGTGACCTCCTTCCTCTTCAGCTTAAATTCTAAAGGCTCGTTTACACAGGCGATTTTTGTCGCGGCAACTCGATGCAATTTTTGTCGCGATATAGTTGCAACTTCAAAATCGCACGTGTAAACCTGGTGCGATTTTCAGTGCGAAATGTCGCCACGATGTCGCAGGGGTTTCGAACATGTTTGAAACTTGATGCAACTTTAGCGCCACAAAAATTGCATCGAGTTGCCGCGACAAAAATCGCCTGTGTAAACGGGCCTTAAGTCTTTAAACTTTTTTTACGACGAAAAAGATCTAAGAAACTATGTATGACCTGGGCATCGAACCGGGTGCGATGTTTCCTAACTAACCATTGTACCACGATGACGCTGGCTACCCGATTCACCAAATTGAAACTGCATATAATGAACAGTGCTATAAATTAATATTAAAACAAATTAAAAATTAAATTAATACAAATGAAAGCTAACTACATGCAAAATAAAGTGAAGCTAACCGCCAGCAAAATGGGGTGAAATTGACCGCGAGCAAACCGAAGAAACAACCTGCGCAACAGTGCTAGCTGCTCTTGTTCGCTACATTAAGTTGAATATTAATAATATGGGGTCCCCGCTGGTATAATAAAATCAATCTGCGGAAAGGGCTTACAGAGTCTACGTGGGAATTACTTTCCGAAGGTGTACCACATAGTTTCGTTTGAATTCATTGTTGTTGTTTTTTTTTTATTTACTGGATTACCGAAATCACAAGTAAAAGCAGGGAGGGCTGAACGGTGTGAAATGTTTTAGCGAAAAAATCAATGAAAACATTATATTTGGTGTTCTAGGCATCAAAGGTTTGAATTCCAATGAACCTGCCCATTCATGTAAGGATATTCGGGACTCAGGAGTCTCCAAAGGAGACAGCGAGTACTGGATCGACCCTGAGAAGACGGGAAACCCTTTGAAGGTCTTCTGTGACATGACAACAGACGGAGGTAATTTAATGAGCCCCTATTAAACGGACACCCTCGATGAAATGGAGAGTGGCCCCGTGAAAGGGGTTGAAAAACAATAGAAAGCGTTCTTTGGGACTTTACTGGCCCCCTAATAGGAGTACAGTTGCCCAGATATGCTCCTGGGTGGGCGTTTAATAGGGCTTGGACTGAAGTTGTCCAGAAACACTGGCCGATTGAAAAACTCTGTGGAAACATTTAATCAACGAATATACCATCTTTAATCAAATATAGAACTATTTTCTAACTTCCTAACCTTTATTCAGTTTATCAGGAGCATAAAGGAAAACGCAGCCGTTCCCCTTCTCATACTTGTATCATGCATTTCTCCTTACTCATATTTAATTCATGATCAATAGTGTTTATCTGATCGGCATAATTTCCAGGCGGCTGGCTTCTTGTCTCCAACGCTGTGATTGACAATCCTTCGACCCGACAAATGTCGGTGGAGACGTCGTACCGTACAATCAGCAGTTACCATAACAACCAGATGTTTCTGACAAAGAGTGCCATGAATGAGCTCAGAACACACCTGTCTTTCACTCAATTGAGATTCTACTGCAGTAAACAACAGGGACGCACGTTCCACGTGACCACGGCCGCTAACAGCACTGGTGAAGCTGTAGTCCAGTACTTCAGCGGTCAGACGGATGTCCAGCCTGATGCCTGTGGCTCGTTTGTTAGAATGGAGAATGACAACTCTGGATTGGCAGGAGTTTGCAGTCAGTGGGGATATAATGGTGCGAGAGTCAAGATTGGGAAATGGGGGTATGCTCTAGATCAAGAACGATTGTATAACCATGCGGCTTTTGTATCAGGCTCATATCACTGGCTGCTGACTTCAGATGGCCTAATAAGATGGGAATGTGATGACCGTTACGTTGGAGTGTCTTCTGGTGATTTCTGGAAAGTCTTTGTTCGTTAAGACCTTGGTAAACCAAGAGATTATCAAGGTAAGAGAGCGAATCCTCCGTAATCCTTCTTAATTTATTTTTAGGCATTGTACCCAGTTCTTCCGCCGACGTTACTTGCGCGTTGCGTGGGTGTTTTCGTGGGGGATGTGTTTATGTCGTTTCGTTTCGTTTCAAAGCAAAGGAAAACCTCTGACGTTGTGGATATTTCTTCTTTGACATTTTGATTACAACTTAGCAAGGGAGCTTGGCCTCTCGGTATGCTTTAGTGCATTTCGAAATTTTAATAGGAGCCGGTTTAAGAAAGGGATGGAAGTCCCATTCACAAACAATAAGAACTGAATGAACGGTAGAGAAATATTTAGACAGACGAGTGCAAAGCAAGCAAACGCTCAAACGCAAGTTAGGCAACAGAGACGCTCGCTGCTCAGGCAGTAAATAGCAATTTAAGCCGGAACGGGAACATCGTCGATTAAAAAACTACTTAATATTCAAACTACGAATCTCGCCGAAGAATTTAGATTCAATCACTTTGTCTATACTGTCAGTAATATCCTGAAGCAAAATATGTAACACAGCGTCAAAATTCGAAAAAGAAATTTTAAAAATTGACAGTGGAAGAGTCAACGTTCTCCTCAATATGCAGAATGTTGCTATTTTTCGTTGTTGTTTTGTGATCTTTCGTAAACAGCACTAAAGAAATGAACAGTTTCGAGAAAGTCGCTTCGCCTGTCCACGCATCGGGCGAGTAATAACCAGGAAGAACTGGTTATCACGTCTAAAAATAGTTTAACCCTTTACTACCCAAGAGTGACTTATAGATTTTACTCTGTCTAACGCCAGACGATTTTACTCGTCAAAGGGAGAACCTTGGTTAGAAGGCCTATAGACCGTTTGTATAAATGGCGCCTAAATTTGAATAACAATACTCATACATCCTTAGCCTCACGTTCATGTGAAAATTCCTTTATCTTGAAACATGAATGTGAGGCTAAAGATGTACCAAGTATTGCTATTCAAATTTAGGTGCCATTTATGCAAAGGGTCTATATGGGGGATTCACTCTCTTAACTTTATAAACTTTTGGGAAAACCCATCAGTTATAACCACACAAACCTATTTATCTAATCTTTAATGCATACAAAAATAACAAATCAAAGTTAAAGTTAGTTTTGCGATCGGAAATTTTGTTTTGTGTTTAAGGACCTTTTAGACATTTATCCGTTTCCATACAACGTCGATAAACAAGGGACTTGACACCATCGTTGGCAAATCGAATCCATAGTACAATAAACCATGCGTAGCTTGATAATAACATTAAATAAAATGGAATAAAATGGAATGCTGTCAAATAAAATGTTTCATGATGTATTTATTCTTTTGGTCGATATATCTTACTCATCATAACAATTTGTCAATTCGTGTAATTGCCGTGTTGGTCATGAATTAAGAGTCATTTACCGGAAATATGGAAAATGGCTGGTCAGTCTCGAAAAATCTCAAATCCCGAAGCTTTGCCTAAACAAATCTTTTAAGGAAACACGTTCGAAAATACTATTTCGATTTTCTAAGAATTTAGTCTTCGAGAAATACGCAAAAAAGAGCTATAATACAGCTTTTTGCCTCGTTAAACATGCAAACAGAATCTGGTAAATTAACAAAGTTCTTGGTATTCGGATTGAAACAATTTGTATTTGTACTAAGAGTTGTCGTCAAAAAATCATCGAAAAAGCTCCACTATCAAGTACTTATAAGTTTGAAAACAAACCATGTGAATTACCTTTCTTTAATTATTTTGTTTGTATATAAAGGAGACGTGATCATTCTCTCATTTAGCTCTCAATCAATCCCTTAGGGTAAACAACATGAAGCTTATGAGCTAGCTGAACTGACCAAATTTCATGATAACAAAAACCCTCTACAAGTATCACAAATGTGCAAAAATTTGACGTATTAAAATTTTAACTTGGCTCTGAGGCTTGCGGAAATAAGACAAAGAAGTCGCAGGCGTTTAGTTAGTTGGGGCGCAGCGCAAGAAATTGGGGAAAAACGCGGCGAGAGAAGTGTAACGATGAATTACAAAAAGACCACGCGTGGTAAAATTAACACGCAAATATTTATATATAAAGGTTTAAAGATAGATATGTACTTGACCATGTTTCTAAAAAACTGTTGATGCAAAATTTACGAAAACGTTTTCCTGAAGGCTAATATGCTAATACGTTACTGTTCAGATACAAGGAGGTTTCAAGGGGCATTGTCGCGCTATTTGACAACTTTATAAAAAGCCAGAAGGTGTCGTCGCATCAATTGAATTCAAAAACTAATGCTCTACAATCCACGACAAACGTCCTTGGCACACCTGGATCAGATCACACGAAAATACATTGACAAGGTATTTTGGGGGACAATGCCTAATGGCATCACTAGAATAGGCTACCCCTTCCCCCCAAACAATGTTGTCAACGAGCAATCACAACTTCATCGTGATAAACAACATTGAACTTGGGGGAAGGGGACGAACTGATAAATTCCCTGACAGATATTGCAAGGTGTGCCAAGACTTTTGTGGAGGATATTAGTTTTGTTATTGAAGACTGTTTGGAGGTACTGAAACTGTTTCCTGTCGCCTCTCGCTACACATGGCATGGAAGGAAATGGATTGAAACTTGAAAAAATTGGCCAATTTTTTCGAGTTTTGATGCTACTTGTTCCAAAAATCTGCAAGAAATTTATTATGGTTAGCCCTCTCTGATATCTTCGCCTGATGTCTTCGTTATAGCTTTACAGCAGCATTTTAATTATGATTAAGGCCTCAAAGTAACGAGTTTAGCACAGAATTGATCTAAAACAGCAAAATCCTCGTGACACTGCTCCTTCAAGCATAGATGTACCCCACCACGTTTCTAGAAAACTGTTCATACAAAATTTGCGAAACATTTTTCCCGCAGGCAGACATGGCATATTCGTCAGCCATCAGCCCTTGTCGCGCTGTCCGCCTTAATGTCTTCCTTTCTAAACCATTTTCAGACTGTAATATAATCTATAATGGGAATTATCATGACAAAAACGTTAGGTGATTGGATAAAGAAACATTGGCGAAAAACAACAAATTCAACTGTAGACTTCAGAATGTCGTTGTGCAAAACATCCAAAAACAGGAAGTTTTTGTGAGAGCAGATGCGTGCCAAACCACTGAAGGCGAGAATGGTCAACATTTCGTTTTTGTCTTTTCCTTTAAATTAGGTGAAAGAGTCATTGCAGTGTCACCACACTTTCAAGCAAAGAAAGGCGCTAACTGAAGATTATTTTTGATGTACTATCAAATATTTTATGGCCCCATACGAAAGTTTAGTTGATTACACTGGTGACCATGACATTCAAAAGATAGCAAACTGCAGGGACCATAAAACTTGATATAAATATAAACAAAGCAAATGAAAGGCCTACAGACATCTCATTTGTTACTGAATTCGTCTATGTTTAATTACGGGTTAGAGACTGTCGCGAGTGTTTTGTTGTCAAATACACGCACGCGCTTACTGTACAATGAACGAGAAATTTTCAATACTGCACAAAGCGAAGCTGAGTGCGTGTACTTGAAAACAAAACACGAACTAACAGTCTCTAACCCTTTTAATATTCAATCTGAGTTCACTGATGGCGATAGACTTGCAATGGCGTCCCGCCCGACCTGAACACTGCACAGTTTTTATGCGTTATTGTAATAACGCACTCTGTCACTTTGATGTCGTTAGGTAACGGGAACTCACGTGATCAATTTTAACCAATGACGCGTGCGGATTTTAGACAGTGAACGAAGATTGAATATTAATTATGGATAAAATACGGCTTGGCCGCTTTGGCCCAAATTCACAAAGGAACTTGATCGAGGCGTCAAACCTCCTTTCTCGTTTCCTGAAGCTTTGCCTGAAGAAGGCTTTTAGGAGACTACGTTCGAAAATACTATTCCAATCTTGCCTCGTTAAATATGCAAACAACACCTGGAAAATTGACAAAGTTCTTGGTATTCGCATTGAAACAATTTGTAGGTGTGCTGACAATTTAATCTGCTTTTCACTGCTCGAATTGCAACGGACTGTCATCACCAAATTAGTATATAAACCATTTTAAAAATAACTGTGTTAAGGTAGGCGTAAAGGAAAGCCCAGCTTCACTTGTTCGAAGTGTGAAACAATGAATTATATATGATTATGCTTCGTAGAATTAATACCCTAATGTGTATATACAAGGAGGTTTTGTACCCCATCCCACCACGTTTCTCGAGAAATGTTCATGCAAAATTTGCGAAACCTTTTTCGCGCAGGCAGACATGGCATATTCGTCAGCCACCTGCCCTTGTCGTGCCCTCTGTCTTAATGTCTTCCTTTTAAAACTATCTTCAGACAGTAATGATACCTATATGACGAAAACGCTAAGTGATTCTGTAGAGAAACATTGGCGATAAACAACAAATATAACTGTAGACTCCAGAATGTCCTTGTGGAAAACATCCCAAACTAGGAAGTTCTTTTCATGAAAGCAGATGTGTGCCAAACCACTGAAGGCGAGACTGATAAACAACGCGAATGTTTCGACACAAACATTTGGGTCATTTTTGTCGTGTCCTTTAAAGTGAACAAATGATTCCATTCCAGTGTTACCACACTTTCGAGCAAAGAAAGTCGCTAACTGAAGATTATTATTGATGTACTATCAAATAGTTTATGGCCCCATGCAAAAGTTACTTAGTCACATTCAGAATAGAGCAAACTAAACGATCATAAAACTTCATGCAGATATAAACAAAGTGAATTAATTAAAGGATAATTTGGTTTTATCAACTGAGTTGATAATGTGAATTAGCCACCGTAAAGAGATTCAGAAGCTGACGTTTCGAGCGCTAGCCCTTCGTCGGAGCGAATCGAGGAATTGTGGGTTGTGTGTTGTTTATATACAGAAGTATGGAGCTACGCTATTGGTTGGTGCCTGGCAACGTGAAAAACAGAATAAATTAGTTAAATGAAAAACGTTCGTTGATACCGTGAGGATTAAGAGTGCCGATTTGAAAAATAAATTTTTCTTCTAGAGTTTTGCGGCTTTCTGTGCTTCCGTGATGTAGGGAGAGGCCGCAGACTGTCATATGTTGCGTAGAATGATTCGGCAGATTAAAGTGTCTAGCGACCGGTTTAGATGCGTTTTTGTCGTCTTTCTCTACGTCACGAAGATGTTCTCGAAATCGGTCGCCTAGTCGTCTACCTGTTTCGCCGATATATAACTTTTTGCAAAGGGTGCAAGTTATACAGTAGATGACATTGGCTGAGGTACAGGTAAAATGATCAGTGATCTTAATAGATCGCTTGGGTCCCGACAATTTTTCAACGTTGCAAACGAAAGGACATGTTTTGCATCGTGCGCGTGCACATTTAAAAGTACCGGGTTGTTCACTCGTTTGAAAAGCACCTAAAGTTACCTATGTTTTTGTCGCGTTTGAATGAAATTAATGGCGGTTGCGAAAATATTCTGCCAGTATCGGGATCATTTTGAAGTAATTTAAAGTTTTTTAGAATGATGGATTTAACTGCGTGGTTGTGAGGGTGAAATGTGAGAGTGAATGGAATTGTATTGTTATTCTCCTTCTGAGACGTTTGTAGTGCTGACTGCCGATCAATTTGTTGGGCGCGATGATGGCCTGCTTCAACAACAAAGGCAGGATAGCCACGTTTGTCGAAAAACTCGCACATTTCTTCTGATTTTAAGGAAAAATCAGAGTCTACACTACAAAGGCGACGAAGTCTAAGAAATTGAGAATAACGAATGGAATTCTTGACATGTGATGGATGTGAAGATGAATACAACAAATAACTATGAGAATCTGCGGGTTTGTAGTGCACACTGGTACATAAACCGTTGCCTTCGACAAAAACCTTAATATCTAGAAATGCTATAGAAGTATCGGAAATTTCCCAGGTATATTTAAGAGCCGGATGAAACGAATTAACAGCAGTTATAAATTGATTGAGTTCCTCTCTGGTGGAGGAAGTGGCGCCGACACAGTCGGTAGAGGTCAGGTTTGGGGCCGTTGTATTGATTGAAAAATTGGTGTTCAATGTAGCCTACGAAAAGATTGGCGTAGCTGGGTCCCATTTTGGTACCCATGGCCACACCATTGATTTGTTTATAATAACTGTCTGCGAATGAAAAACAGTTTAGTGTTAAAACTAGTTCAGCCAAGCGGAGCAGTGTTTCCGAGCTTGGTTCCTTAACAGTACGTAAATCAAAAAAATGTTTGAGGGCTAGAAGACCTTCGCCATTAGGGATGACGGTGTAAAGAGATGTAATATCCATAGTGAAAATAAGTTTGTCTTCGCCCAGGAAATAGAAATCGCGAAAAATTTGGAGTGCGTGTTGACTGTCTTTAACATGAATTAATTAAAGCCTGCAGGCATCTTATTTGTTACTAAATTCGTCGGCTATTTTTAATTGTGGATAAACATAAAAGTTCATCCGCTTTGGCCCAAATTCACCAGGGAACTTAATGAAGGCTTCAAACCTCGCTTCTCGACGACGTTTTGAACTGCTGTAGTCTGGCATACGACACAACATGGCAGGTTCATGGCTAACTCAGCTGGCCTTTCCAGCTCTCAACATTCTCCTGGGAATGTTATTTGTGGCGGCAAACAGAGACTTTTGCGCAAGCGTTTTTGAAACTCAAATTGGTAAGTAAGCACTTGTAAATTGAGAGGCCCTCCTCTCTCCTTCTACTCAATCTTTTCAGTTTGCCTCAACAGAATTTTGATCTTGTTTTTTTTCTTCCTTTAGACCATGCCTTATTTGGTCATGCCATGGACACCGGGTTGCTGTTGTTGATGAGTTTGAATGTCAACTTAAATGCATGGAAAATAACAGTTGCAAGTCGGTTAATTTTCATCCCGATAGCAACAATGCACAACGACACATTTGTGAGCTTAACAACAAAACCCGACAGATGAAACCAAGATATTTTAAATGGAAGAAAGGATCTACATACTATGGCTCTGTTCAGGTCAGTTGAAAACTGCTGTACATTCACATTTTCTAGTTTAGTTAACTTGGCGGGTGCGGGTAAATTGTTCTCGCACGGTCCTTGAGAATAAAAGAGGTCGGCTTGTATGGTTACAAAGAGTGAACATAGACTTATCCTAGACTCATAAAAAGCGAATAAGTCAGGATATTATAATAACCCTTGCTGTAACTGCTTAATTTATCGACCCGGTTTCTTTCATATCTCAACCCAACACAGGCCTCCTGCATCGATGGTTCCCGTGAGAAAAACAAACCGAAAAAGACCGGGTCGTGTCATCCAGGATACAAGGGAAAAAAGTGTGAAAAACGTGAGTGGTGAAAATTCGGCTTGCAACGATGATAGAGCCGTTTAAATTTTGCTTCAAAAGGTTCCCGCGTACTACGCTGTGCTTGTAAGAGGATTATTATTTTACAGTAAATTTAGCGATGTTAGATGTTCTGCTTCAAACGATTATGAAGAGTCTTGTTTAAGACATGTTTCGCTATTTTATTGCAGCTATAAAAGGTTTATATTCCAATCAGCCTGGTCATTCCTGTAAAGCGTTTGCGCCCACGAGCAATACCGCTGCCCATGACAACCATGAGAAAATCAATACATGGGTTTTTTTTTCCTATATGGTTATGGGGCTCCGCTTGGCGGCCCTTCGGGCCGCCGGAGCTCCGCTATAAATTGCGTCGTAACATTGTCAAAGTTTCTGTGGATCTACGCGGTTTTGTCGAGAGAGAAAACCAGAGACAATCTGAGATTAAAAAAAGGAAAACAAAACAAGTGAAAGGACAGGTTAAAGTACATGATTCCGAGACGTCCATAAACATTAATCATACACAGGAGCCCATCACTAGGAGCCTACAACTACCCCACATTCCTGACACGGCGTTTCCACAGGCCGATCTCTTTTTAGTTTGAATTTATCTCGAATTCAGATCCCCACAGGAACCTTAGTTATCAACTGCAATCACGAGCACGGACTAGTGTTAACATGTCGACATGATGTGGAAATGTTCACGAGAGGCCGCATTTTTTAACCTTACCGAAGCGTGCTCATGTACACTGGAACTGGCCTATTTCGCGGGAAAAAAGTTTTAAAAATAGACTGGTCTGTAAACATGCCGTTGCATTGGGTTGTTATGGGAGTTGTTGGCTCCTGGGAATGGGCGCCTGACATACAATAAGTGGAAACTACATTTCAGAAATGGAAATTTTTACTTACCTTTTATTCGTGTGGAAATTCTTGGAAACCCGCTGACTTGTCGCCTAGTCCAGTCCACTCGTCTCAGATCAGTTCTCACAATACAACGAGATTTAACATTCCACTCATTGAGGTACGCGTCAAAATTTGACAAAGACATGTTTCTCAGCGGCCTTACAGTTTTATTCAATCTGAAAACATCTTAAACAAACTGACTCCGGTTAAGAAGCAATTTTTTTGGTTATAATCGAGAACTGACAGCATGAATAAACCCGCTGTGAAAGTTTGGTAAAATTGTCAAGATCCACGAGTGATGGCGTCATGAATCTATTTGTGCTCGTAATAAACATAAAAACTAGCCAATGAGCGTTAGATCGACGATTAGATGATTTTCTCTTTTAAAAATACCCCTTAGGATCTGATTTCTCTGTTATAAAAGAAACTTGCAATAAAACGTACTGTTAATGCAAAATTTTCACGATTTACACTTTATTGCTAATGTAATTAACGATGAAAATGTCACGACAAATATGGCCTCTATTGTCCAGCAATTCTAGAGCATTTGCACCTACCAATCGTTTAGTTTTTTTTTCGATTTGTGATAAAGGCGAATATAGTCCTTATCTGCTTTTATTTCTTCGCGTGACCACTAAACTTTGTTTTATTTAGGGAGGTTGGCTTCTTTTCTCCAACGTTGTGATTGACAGTCCTTCGTCCCCACAAATGTCAGTAAAGACGTCATACCGTAGAATCAGCAGTTACCATAACAAGCAGACCTTTCTGACAAAGAGTGCAATGAATGAGCTCAGAACACACCTGTCTTTCACTCAACTGAGATTCCACTGCAGTTAACAACAGGGACATACGTTCCTCGTGACCACGGTCGCTAACAGCACTGGTGAAGCTGTAGTCCAGTACTTCAGCGGTCAGACTGATGCCTGTGGCTCATTTGTCAGAATGGAGAATGACAACTCTGGATTGGCAGGAGCTTGCCGCCAGTGCGGATATAATGGTGTCAGCAGTTACATTGGCAAATGGGGCCATGCTCTAAATCAAGATAGATTGTATAACCATGCGGCTTTTGCAGCAGGCTTATATCACTGGCTGCTGACTCCAGGTGGCTCAAGAGGGGAATGTGATGACTCTTTCGTTGGAGTGTTTTCTGGTGAGTTCTGGAAAGACCTTGGTAAACCAAGAGATTATCAAGGTAAGAGCGAATCCTCCATATACTTCTTATACCCAAGGTAACCCTTCTTAAGTTATTTTTTGAAATTGTATCCAGTTCTTCCGTCGATATTACTGGCGCGATGCGTGCATGGACAGGCCAAGCTGCGCCTTTCTCGAAACTACCTGAGACGAAATAGCGGGAATGTCATTTTGTAAGTTTTGATTTTGTTTCATAGCAGTGATGTTTTCTGCCCTCTCGGCTGTCTCTTGGTTTCGGCCAGGTCTTTTTCGTTTGTTTTGTGCTCGTTTGGCTGTATATTATTTGGCCGTTTCAGTATTCGGTTTGTGGGAGTTCAAGCAAAGTTAACGGTAACGTCAACCAGTACAGTGACTGTGCAGGCGTGTGTTATTTAAGCAATAGAGCACCTTTTTTTGTTTACATAGCCTCATCCAAACACGAGGAGGGTTGGGAGAATTCGAGAAAGTTATGCAAACCGGAGACGTAGTCAAGGGTTGCAAAACTTTCGAGAATACTCCTAACCCTCCGAGTGTTAAGATAAGGCTATGTAAACACGGAAAAAGTTCTCTTTTGCTTTTATAAAGTAATTCTTAACAATACGCGCAAACCATGTTTACATACTCTCATCTAAACACACTTATCGACCAATGAGAGCGCGGTAGTGGTTCAGTTATTTTACAAAATCCTTTGCTCATTTTCTTTATGCTGTTTACAAAAAGTCACAAAACCACATCGAAAGTTGCGTGGATAATTTCGTGGAGGATCTGTTTATGTCGTTTTGTTTCGTTTCAAAGCAAAGGAAAACTCTAACGGTGTGGGGATGTCTTCTTTGATATTTTGATTATAACTGAGCAATGGAGCTTCGACTCTTGCCTGTATGAAACTAGATCAAAACATACACAATGACGCGTTCCCGCCATGTCGTCTCAGGGAGTTTCGAGAAAGTCGCTTCGCCTGTCCACGCATCGCGCGAGTAATATCCGCGGAAGAACTGGGTAACATGCTTAAAAATAACTTAAGAGGATTTCCTTGGTTAGAAGGCTTACATGGGGGATTCACTCTCTTACCTTGATAATCTCTTGCTACACAAACGTATTTATCTAATCTTCAATACAAAAAAATAACAACTTTAAGATAAATTTAGTTTCGCGATGGGAAATTTTGTTTTGTGTTTAAATTAAGTACCTCTTAGATAGTTATCAGTTTCCATACAACGTGTAACAATATATAAAGATTTAGCCGAACTTAAAATCAGAGCTTCAGGGCCGGGTTGTTCAAGGTCTTATTAAGCTATTCAACGCTAAGCGAGAATTTGGATTGAGTTTTTTAACTTTCCATTAAGGTTTTATGTGTATATAGATCGCCCTTCCGCTTTGATTTCGAATAATGTCGGACTACACCAGGAGCCCATGACTCAAAAGCAGTGAAAAACATTTGTATAGAAGAAAAAATTCATACTTCGATCAACTCTTAATCCCGGGTTAGCGTTAACAGCTTTCCGAACAACACGGCCCTGATCACTACATATTAATTACACATGAGCTCGCAATCCAATCGAAAACCAGTGCTTGGTCAGCTCGATGAGCTCTAAACCTAAACCCGCGATATGGTGAATGAATATTGATAACTTTATTAATACATGATTAAAAACATCAGTCTAACACAGAAAATAAGTAAAATTCTCAAAAACTGTTTTATATATTTGCCGTGTGGGAGTACTGACCAGAAAACCATCGATGAGAACTACTCTTAAAGAAGGAACTTATGGGAATTCAATGTATAACTTGATATATATTTCTAGTTTCTAGTCTTTTTTATCAAATTTAATTGTATTTCAATTCTGTCATTATTGTAAGGCCCAGTCGATTTTGAACGTGATGTAATTAGTTTTATCTTTGTAAAATAATTTTCGCAATTCGCTTATGTCTAAGTGCGACGATCTTTATTAATAAACCAGACTTACAGACTTACGAAACCTAAGGAATTTGATGTACGTATTTCCTCAAATAGATTTTTCTGTAGAATAGCGCCACTGTAACTGAAGCTACACTTCAGGTAATCAGTTCTTAGTTTTGGGAACATTAACTTTTACTTCGCGTTGCGAAAATCGATCGTATAATTCGGTGTTCTTGGATAAGCTGGGGCGAGATTATTACTGCACTTGTACATTAAATTAACCTCATGTTTAGCCCTTTTAACCGATAAATTGTCCCAATCAAGCGAGTGAAGAAGAAATCTGGAACTACAATCGAACCTCCCGTAAGCGACCACCCATGATGTCAAGGACATGTGATCGCTTAAGCGAGGTGGTCGCTTACCAGAGGTCAGACTACAAGGGGTCTAAATTTTTGGTAATTTACATTTGGTAATTGCGGAGACCTAATCCTTTTGCCTTTTTCTTAGCTACAAGTGTATTACGACTGGTCCAAAATTATTCTGGGCAAGAAATCTTAGGGTCTATGATGATTATTGTTTGTGTCACCCAAATAATTTGTTACAGCAATTGAGACAATTCTTGTGAAAGAAATTTGACTCTTTTATTACTCCAGGTGGCGTTGCATCGCGTTTTTTGACGAACAAGAACAGTAGTCCTGAATACTGTAACTACAGTACAGTTTTACAAATAACCAATTAATTTCTAACAAAACTGAAACGAAAGCACAAATACATGTTGTATAAGCTAGACAGTGACTTATTGACAACGAAAGAGTCAAGAGATGACTGCTTGGATGACTTGAGCTGCAAATCACACAGCAGGTCGTGAGCCCGTCCAATCGCCACCGAGAACTGCTCCTCACCCCACCAGTCAGCGAGCTCTATCAACTGCTTGGCGAGCCGCAAAGCATCCTTGACCGAGCCCACCTCAGGACGACTAAGAGGTTGGTCTATGTCTTCATTGTCATCCTCGTCATCATGTTGCATTGTTTCTGTTGATTTGTGACTTTCGATTATCTCTGTCCGAAGATTCTTCCGCCAGTTTGGATCACCAGTATCCCACCAGTATCAACACAGGGCTCATGGGAAAGAGCTTCGGAGTCAGCATCAGCGACGTATGTAGCAGCGTCAAGGTTTGTCTCCCCAGGAACTTTCGCAACCAGCTCATTTAAATCCAAGAGCTCTTCTCCAGCAAATGGATCATCATCTTCCTCTGCTTGGTTCTCCTCTGGTTTCATGCCAACGTGTTTAAAGCACTTGATAATCACTTCTGGCTTGACTTATTCCGAGGCACTCACCATCCACCTCACGACCATCAACAAATTGACTGATTTGATAACGTCACTTGCACACTGCTTGATATCAATTTGGCTGACAACTTACCGAAGAAGCTTTCAACGGTAGTACACCTTCCATGTCTTGATGATGCCTGCATTAAGGGCTGGGTAGGCGAAGTTGTGTTCTTTGGAAGGAATTCCACTCGAATATTTGAAAACATACCCTTCACCGTCGGAGGATGGCATGGTGCATTGTCAAGAAACATAAGGATATTTCTACCCAAACGCTTCATAGGAGTGTTGAGTTTAGTAAGGACGTCAGTCATAATTTCATGATAATTTAGTGCTAATTGAACCCATGAATAACCCACTGGGCGTTAGTCCTAGTAAAGGGAATCAGGGAACCACACGAGGTAAAGAAAAAAAATTAGCACTAAAATTTACACTTCAGAGTTAATTCTCTGTTACATCATTTGTGTTCATAGTGCTACGCGGCACAACATTCATATGTACCCTTACTTTCTCTTCGCCGCGATTCACCATCCTAATCGACCCCGACTTTCTCTGTCCGACCTCGTAGCTCAGTCGGCAGAGTAACGGTAGATCTATTCCGGAGGTCGTGGGTTCGATTCCCACCTAGGTCAAAAGATTTTTTCTTTATCTCGTGTGGTTCCCTGATTCCCTTTACTAGGGCTAACGCCTAGTGGGTTATTCATGGTTAAATAAGCACTAAAATTTACACTTCAGAGTTAATTCTCTGTTACATCCTTTCAGAAAGACCCAGTTTCATCCTTGTTCCACACGGCCTGTGGGGCGTAGCCTCGGGTGATTTCCTCAACCCGTTCCTGTCAGCTTTCGACCTTCTCGGCACTTACTTTTCCCTCCTCTCCAGCGATACTCATTTCAGTGATGTTGTGCCTTCTTTTCCATTTTTGCAACCAACCATTTGTACGTTTGTAGTTTTCTCCGTTAAGGCTTTCAGCAATTAGTTTTGCTTCTTCAACCATGAGAGGTCCACTGACGGGAATGTTGGACTCGCATGCTTGTGTGAGGGCGACAAAGAGGGGATCATGATCCCGTTTCACGCACAATTTTTAACAAAATTCACGCGTCACGCACATTTTTAACAAAATTTCACGAATCACGAAATTCAACATAAATCAATCGAAGCTCTTACCTTACCCGCTGTCATTAAAACAAAGGGGCCAAGAGACCATATTTATATGCCCAGAAAGAAGCTTTGGTTCACGATTCATCATAGCAAATATTCGGCAATAATCACATGTTTGTTTCACGATGTAGTCAATTGAGATTTATATAATAACCCAAGTTATTCTCGCATTTTGATTGGTTCTCGCCTATGATCTATTACGCGTCTGATGCACGATTGACGTCATCATTACAAAGTTTTTCCCTCTACCGTTTTAAAATGGCGGAAAGTTTCAAGAATTAGGATAATATTTTACGTGACTGAGCAAAAGATAAGGTACGAAAAAGTCTTGCCGAGGCATTGAACAGGTTCGAGAAGCCAGAAAACGAAAGATAAAGCCGTTTCTTTAAGAAAATGAACAGAAATAATTTTCTAGTAGCCTCAGTCGGCAGTCGAGCGAGGCTAAACCACGCACAAACTTGGCCTTGGAAAGCCGAGAACCATTGCTTTATCTGGAATTTAACAAACCCAATAAACAAAATGCTTCTGAGATTAATTTATTTAAAAAATTCAACTTTTCCCAGTGTCAAAACAACCGTTGACACACTGATTGATGTCAGGAATGAAACATCAAAACACCACTTCTTATAATCGGTAAAATAAAATACATAACCTTGTTTTCCGATGCGAATGTTCCTGTCCGTTTCAGGGCACAGCAGCGAGCTAAGTATAGCTAACCACAGCTAACGGTCAACAGTATCGCAGCTAAAATGTGTCTCCGACACTATATCAAGCTGATTTGAGAATCACCAACCACAGAAGACAAAAATCTCCACCGTCATTTACGCTCCTTTCATTCAAAACTCGAATCAAATGGCCTCTAGGTTGACCGCAACCACAAGTTTTCCGAGGGTATTTTTTCAACTCCTGTAATTTTCTAGGCAACGTTCAAGCTTTTCGGCTCACAGGGCTGCTCCGATGACAAAAACTGACTTGATTTTTCCAGCATTTTCTTCAAGATTTGTAGATTTCGTATTTCAATTCTGCTTTTACTGTAAGTTTTCATTCAACGAGGAGCGACCCTACGCATAGCAACCAATGAAATTGCTTCATTTTGTATAGATTATAGATCACGTCAAATGGCTTTTTTTCGTGCAAAGGCAGGGCAAAGGCGGGGCAAAAAGGCTGGCTCGCGTTATGTTGAAGTACTTTGAAAGTGCCACTTTTTTGTTCTTACCACATTTTGACGTCATCTGTGATCTGTTACTGAACAGACGCACGGCAACATGGAATCTATTTGTTAAATAGATCGCAATGTTTCAGCTGCTTCTTCAACCAGTTACGCGACAGCGTTTGCTGTATATTACGATGGTACTGTTATAGTAAAGCGTACCCAATCCCAAAGCGAGTAGTGCCCGGGTTTGGTGGACTTGCTCATAAAATCCTGAAAGCGGCGACCGAAATCACCTGAAGCATAAAAGTGTCTAGAGCTCGATGTGGCAAAGAACAACTCTGCCAAACCGAGTAGAAATTGATATTGATAAATAGTTGATCGCAATTATGTCAAGGGAATCTTCTCTTTGGTATTCTGCTTAGTTCTTTTTCTTCCTCGTCAGTAACTCTTTTTGGTATATATAATTAAGGAAAGAGTTCCAACACGTTTATTGAGTTAGCAAATAGCTATCATCCTACCATAAAATTCACGGCTGAAATTTAAGATACAGAAATAACTTTCCTGGATACATATGCGTAAATAAGGGCAAAAGATTAAAGAAGGAATCCTTTCTCGACGTGCGCACTCACTTCAAACCGGCAGAAACTTTCCAATATGCACACTTCACCTCCCGCCACCATCCAGGCGTCAGGAAAGGCTTTTACGAAGGCGAAGCCTTAAGACTTCTGAGAAGCGAATCTTCAAAAGCTGCATTTAAAGAAATTATTTTGCAGTTCAAACGAAGATTACGCGACAGAGGTTATCCAGATAACCTTTTAGAAAATACTTTCTGAGAAATTAAATTTAGCGAAAGAATGTCGGCTCTACAAAATAAACAAAAAACGCGCAAAATAATTTTGCCGTTTGTTACAAAATCTGATATCGCTCATCTGTGCCTAATCTTAAAAGCATTCTTATGAGTAAATGGCATTTAACAGAAAATCAGCCTCTACTAAGAGAAATCTATAAAGACCGTTCCCTGCTTTTATACAGAAAAAGGAGGGAGGTCTTTGGAAAACGTACTCGTTAGAGCGAAGCTTTGAAGTCAAAGTTTCTTATCTTGACCAATGGGAGTCTAGTTTGGCCTGTCAACCATTTCTATCTTCAAATGTAGCTTTTAAAGAGTTGGTTCTCAGAAGTCTTAAGGCTTCGCCTTAGATAAAACCTTTTCTGACGCGAGGAGGGTGGCACTGAGGAGGTGAAGTGTGTATATTGGAAAATTTCTGTCGGTTTGAAGTGCGTGCGCACGTCGAGAATGGATCCTTCTTACATCTGCCCTTATATACGCATGTATCCAGGAAAGTTATTTTTGTATCTGAATTTCAGCCGTGAATTTATGGTCGTTTTGAATCAGTTATTGTTGGAAAAACCTCAGGAAAATGAAATTTCACGACCTAAAACAAATAATTCACGAATCGCGCATACCTCAGGCGATAAATCACGCGTCACAAGCATTCAGGTATTCACGAATCACGTTTCTTTTTAAGTAACTTTCACGCTTCACGTCAGTATAAATTTTAGCGCTCATCACGCGTCACGCATAAACCCTTTGCCCCCTGTGTACCACTTCCATAACAGCTGATTAACGTCGCTGAACTTCTCGTTGCGTGATCTCTTTTGCGTTGCTGAGCTCTCGTTGAAATTCCACTCTGACATGGTTTTTTGTTTGCTTTTTAGTGCCTTGGTGATTTGTGTTTTGCCACATCCAAAAATCTATCCGCTAACTTTCTGGTTCTTATCCCTCCTGTGCCAGACAGCTGAATAACCTCAATCTTCTCCCTTAGTGTTAGGCACTTTCTGCCTGCAGTTGGTTCTTTCGACAATGTCGAGGAAACCTTGGCATTGCGTGACACTGGAGAGAAGTTGGTTTCCTTAGCAAGCGGTTTTTTAGTTGAGCTCTGACCACCAAGGTTGTCTGACCCTTGTTTACGTTTGGAGCAAGGAAAAAAGAAGGCAACAGAGACTCCCATCTTCCACCTGGGTGTTTCCTCGTCGGCAAGAACAGAGCATTCGGCAGATTTGTTGCAGACGGTTTCGTTGCAGCTCAAGCACATGTAATTTGTCTGACTGGTACAGTTCACACACAAAGCCATTTTGGTGGCCCTCCAGTTGCCAGCATTGGAAGTCTTCTTGAAGCAAAATAACCGGTTAAGAAAATGTATATGTAGTTGACAGTAGGTACTAAACTCCTTAACAAAGAATAAGCCAACAAAATAAATTCCACGGTACATAGGAGTTCTGTAAAATAACAATGCGAGAATCACGTGGCAACACACTTGACAGCGGAAATTAGTAATTAGTGATTAGTGACGTGAGTGCGAACTTGGAGAAATTTACATTAGCCTCATTCAGAGTTAAGGTATCATGTGTACAAAGAAGACTGGGAACCCGAGCTAAATGAGGAACAAGAACTAAAACGTGAACTTCAAACCAAAGTAGATTCTTATGCCGTGGCAGTTGTGCGACATTTGCCAAGAACACCAAAAGATAAGGACCCAGGCCAAGCTCCTTGTTATTCTGCAGAAGGTCATATACAGAACAGACAAACGAGGAAGTCATTGGACACATTCCTCTGCGGATGGCTTCTTGTGTCAGCAAATGTTTTAGAAAGAAGAAACAACAAAGGCAAAGTCGTGGTGGCCGGGAAACGTGTTAATAAGGCAGCAGGATATGGACTTGAAATGCCATGTGAATACAATTTTTTGGCGACAATGAAACATCGATAACTTGGCTGAAATCAAAGATTAAAAAGCCATGTGATTTAGACTACCTGATTTGAGAGCAAACAATACGCGACATTTTTGCAATGTTACAATTCAAGCGTAAAACAGGCAACCTTCCGCGTTTGTTTATTTGCTTGTTTGTTTGTTGCATAATCTAGTTGACCTTGTTTAAGGACGTTCACGCCAATTGTTACAAATTCAGATGCCAAGTCATGCATCGAGCGCGCGCGTTAAGTGCTAAAATGCAAAATGTTAAGGCTGATGGCCATTGTTATAGCTTTGCTTGGATTTAACAATCTTAGACGTTCCGTGACCCCTACTTTTCTTTTCAGAAACAGATTT
>CM042751.1:25115823-25141187 GCA_022496165.2 Catalaphyllia jardinei | reverse complement strand
GGATTCGGAGAAACAGGCTGAATGGGATGGCTTTTTTGGTGTGGTTTGGGTAGCACGATAGTCTGAGGAGGTATTGATGTTTGTCTGCGGGCTTTCTATGGAGATCTGTTTGGATTTGGTTGTTAATGAGATGAACTTGGACATCTAGGAAAGGGAGTGTCTGGTGCAGAGAATTGGAATACTCGTGAGTGAATTTGATGTTAGGGTGAATAGAATTCAGGTAGCCTATGAAGGTTTTTAGATGTTCCTCTCCATGTATGCAAATCATGAAAATATCATCGATGAACCTCCACCAAATGAAGGGCTTGAGTAAAGAGTTGTCAATGGCCTGTTGCTCCAACACAGCACAGCACAACTACACCACTATCACTACACTTTAACCAAACTAGCCATTCTATTAAGGACGTCCGCCTCATCCCGATTGAGCTCATACATAGCAAACGTAACTCAGTAAGAAAGGCTAGGGAGGCTCATTTAATAAACAAAGCCAAAACATTACATCCGTTTGGCATAAACAGAAGAGATGAAGCACGCCAGTGACACATCCGACACTTATTTACTCATAGACTACCAATCATTGTCACGTATTTTTATGTAAATTTTTATTTGTAACGGTTTTCTTTTCACATATTTTTTTTCTACTCAGCCCCTGAGGAAGGTTTGTATTGCAAACCGAAATATAGGGCAATTTTGTTTAAAATAATTTAGTCCTTTAGTCCGTTTTATTTCATTTTGGTCACATCCGCCGTTGGGAACAGTGTGCCGTCTATATTTTGTATTTTAAAATTTCTACTGATCCAGGCCTACTCAAGATCCGGCACTCCCATCGGTTTGTTGCTGTCGTTATACAGTTTTTAATTCCATTTATATGACGTCATCACTTGGCTAATTTGCGTATTTCAAAAACTTGAATATGTATCTCTGGAACGAAGAGCTACTTGGAAATACTAAACAGCATTTTTCGTCTCATGCTTGTTTGTGTTTCAAAATGGCTTAGATGGGAAAGATGTGTTTTTTGTCGTAGTACCACTTTAAAGGTTAAACATGTACAGCTTCACTAGACTTGTTTGTTATTGTATTGGTAAACAAGAGTCCAGATTTAAATGGAATATCGGTGATATCTAGTACAAATAAGTTAACAAAATCTTATGGTATCCGTGGCTACTGCTGCACTATTAAAATACAGCAATAAAACAAATATAGCTGAACAGGGATACCCGGACTGTTAAAATATCTCCAGTGCAGTGCATATTAACTAAAAGCAGGAGCCATAATCAGGGACGGAGACCGTAAGTCTTGGGATCCGCGCGGACCCATGATATGGGACAATTTTTCTAGTTTTAGAACAAATTGCGCCATCCTGGCGTCATATATCCGCGCTGATCCACGTATGTGTCGTGGGCTTTCGCGTGAATGTTGTCACGTTGCGTGATCAAATGGTGTGAGTTGAGAGATTCTCTTGCCGATTTTTCACAGCGATGGCAGGGAATAAGGCAGAGAAGAAGAACCAGGGCTCTTCTATGTACTTTTATGCTCTGATTTAATGGAAAAGGTGTGTTTTTCAGGGTCGAGAATTTCTTTAATTTTGCGCTGTAAATGAATAAAAGCCGCTCGCCGGCTAGTTATACGCGTGAAGTTTTGTGTTTGCTCTGTAGTTCTGTAAGAAACTCTTTTCTCTAGTATCGAGTTAACTTGTGAGTTTGCCAAACAATGCTTTATCATAACCAAAACCTGTTTTTGATAGTTTGTTGTTTCTGCTCGTTTGGCAAGTTTGCAAAGGTTTTTGAAAGGCAAGTCTGACGCGTACGAGTAGCTTATTTGCACAGTGCAGCGCGGGCACTTTGAAGTCCGAGTCGGTGTTTTCAGATTGTCAACAAATCTTGACAAAGATTTGTTTCGTTGTCTTTTGTGCTGAGATGCTGCAACAATTTTCACCAACGTTCGCCAAAAGGCTACTAAAATCATGTGTGTTTCTTTGACATAGTGAAACTTTACACTGTGGAAATAAAATAGACAAGGAGTTTTGATAATCAATCGACAAAATCGAAATCTTTATTCCAATTGATTAAAAAAGTGTCATCGTAACTGATTATTTCTGCTGTATTCACATATTTTCAGCTAAGTTTAATGTGTTCTCAAGCATTAATCAACCTTAAACATATTCAAAAACTAGAGAAATTATGTGAGTTCAATGTACGTTTTCGCACCAAAGTCAGGGCGAAGTCCACTGAATTTGTCATGTTTTACTGACTGTACAAAAGACGCATCGGCGGGCGCTCTTAGTCATCGACAACGGTATTAAATTTTTACACAAACAAAACTAAGCAGCATCTACAGACATAAACCTTTTGTCACGCGTTGCTTACAATTTATAGAAGAAACTCAACCTTGCAAGACTTGCAATTAATTTTTCTTTAAGACTTACTTTTCGGTTACTATAAGATCTCTGGCGAACTCCTCGCCAACGTGTGGGTAGAGGAGGAAAACTTTGAAGGCCTGAAATGCTGCTATATCCAATCATATCCAACTAGTTTTTTTCTGTTATGGAAAAGCTGTTAATCTTCTTCATATGTGCAATATCAGATTGGAGTAATGTGAAGTTGAATTTCAGAGTTATGGCGGTGCGTGGCATAGAGCCACCCTGGCATGGGCTCTGTTTGTTCAAAATAATTCGAGGAATATCTCAGGTTTGGGAAAACGCAGATTTAAAAATTAGAGAAGTGTAATCTTTATTAATCTCTTATAACATCACAATTTCTTGACTTAATCCACTGAATGGTTTTGGAATAATTTTTTTATTGCTTCAGGATTGCGTGACAGTACAATCCAAGAGTTGTTTTGCTGGGGTCAACTCATACATTGGTTTCTTTTATCTTAAATGTACAATAATTCGCTACATGGGTTTCGTTCTTGAGAAGACACATACCTCTGTTACAAGAAAACAATGAGAGAATATCGTTTAGTTCGAGATTTTAACTTTATTACACGTTACGAAGATTCTCTGAGCGTTTTACTTAGGTGAACTCGAACAGATACATTCGTAAACAACAGTAACATGTTCTCTAACCTTTCTGCTCTTGTTGCTCAGAAGTTATGAGTTCGTGCTGGGATCCTACTTGGTTCACGATCACGTCTAAAAATACATGACGTTTCTGAAGATGCTTTTGTCAAGGTGAAGAATCGATAGCCCCGGTTGATAGCTAGCTCCTTTGGCATGTGAAACCTGATTCTTGATGAATTCACTGCAAATGTTCGTTTGTTGATCCCTCGTAAGCCTTGCAGACCGATCCTTTCCGAAAACGTTTAACGACCTTTAGTGTTTGTCTACCGCGAACAGTGTGTTCGTTTGTATGTGATTTCATCGCCCTAGAAATCATGGAATCCGACCTAGTAGCTTTTTCACGACGACAACTGCTGAAAACGCTGCATTAGTGACGCATTCGCTGTAGGGACCAGACGGCGATATGTGACTGAACGAGGAAAAAAAAAAAGAGAAAGCCGAAATTTAAACCCAGGCCTCACTGCCTGGGTAACAAGAGCCAAGATATAAATGCAACATCGGTGCAATCTAGTACAAATAAAGTAATAAAAACCTTATGATATCCATGGCTACTGCTGGACTATTAAAATACAGCAATAAAACAAATATAGCTGAACAGGGTTACCCAGGCTGTTGAAACAACTACAGCTTGGTGTATATTAACTGAAAAAAAGAAAACATGGTATTCATCGGTGGGTCGGTAGGAGGAATCGTAAATTTTAAACGTTAAACAACTTGAGCTTCAAATCACCAAATCGAAAGATCCAAGGCGATGACTGTTGGCTTATGAATAAAGCCAAAACGATTTTCTGTTATAAGCACCTGAAGAAATAACGGAAGAAAAGTCTCAGAATAGAAACAACGCAGCTGAAGAAAACGCGACGTAATCGGCTTTCGTCTATCAATTAGGATATTTTGAAGCCAGAATTTCAATTATATAAGAAACTAAGACTTAAATATACTCAACGAAAACGTCAAAAAGGAAAACGACTTCTACTGGCCTTGTGAACTAAAAGCACAACGCGAAAAAACTTCAAAATCAGTTAAAAACCAACAGCTGAAAATAAGAAATGGCCGCCCACGAAACCGTATACTGGAACCCAGTCTTCTAACGTCGACACATTAAAACTAGAAACCACGTGACGAGCACTTCACTCTCGTAGACAAACAAATAAATAAATGAATAAATCAGATTAAATAAATATCGCTGGCGCTGACTTTGTGAGGGAAATCCCACCCAAAAATAATGAATTAACAAGATACGAGCGTGGGGCAAAGACAAAATCTGAGACCCAGTCCCTGACCAGGGGGAGGCGGGCAGGTGGGCGCTCTATCCACTAGGATAGGAGAACTCCATTCTCGTCCCCATAGCCCTTCTCTCGTCTCTTAGCCAGCGCGGCCTTAGCACGAGAATCGAAAGGCCCTTCGATTCTCGTGGCAAGATTCCTCCGGCTAAGAGATGAGAAAAGGGCTATGGGGACCAGAATGAAGAGAACTAACGGAGAGCAAAGTAATTTAACTGAATTCACGTGCAACAGGTCGTCCTGCGTACTAGTGAAACCAGCACTGTCGAAGTCATCATAACTGAGATAAGTAAATAAAGATGGTGACACGCTCGTGTTAGGTTCACTTCTTGCATTTCATTATTGAGCTTAAAACAGTCAGGCACAGTTATCAAATTTGATAACCCCATGATGTCACAACATGGTGGCAATTCATAACTCGGTGAATTTTCCGAGAACATCAACTTTGTCCGTCCAATCTTCGGTTGTGTTCGTGTTCACTGTTGTATACCCATAGTTCCACGCGATTAACTTGGGAGGGAAATAATATAAACTTCACGGGTGGACATAATGGCGGCCGTTAGTTGAGTGATTGCGCAAGTTTTTGCTCGATGATTAGAGAAGACTGCCCAAAGATCACAGTTTATTCGCAGGCAGACCACTCTATGTGTTCGTGGTTTAATATATGATTATATGAAACGAAGAGAATTTATGAGGGTTATGAATAAAGCTCTGAAAATTACACATCTAAATCACATCTCGGTCTGAATGTCCCAATAAAGTTCAATGAAACCTTAATCGACTCATGTATGGTGATTTTTTGCCTTCTTGGACCGTCTGAAGCGTCCTATAGCGAAATTACTTTTGGCCGGTGACAGTTAAGACAAAAGAGGGAGACAAGGCTCGCAACTTAGCGGCCGTCAGCCGCGATCTTCTCCACTTCAAACTATAATTAACACAAAATACTGAAAATCTCACCTGAATGGCGACGGATCTTGATAGATGAGTTTTTTCTCTATCTCTTCGCCGAATTTGAGTTTCATCCTTTCAACAGTTTCCGAGAAAATCGATGCTGAAGTCACGAATACAGCTTTCTCAATATGATCCGTGCAAAACTGAACGACCAAAGGAATTCAAGGAATGCAGGCCGTTTCAAATCTACCAATCAGCCGGTTTTGGCTTCCCGCGGCAGCCCGCCGCTGTTCAAATCCCCAACATTTGAATTGCGTCCAGAGGCCGCGCTCCTTTTGGTCAGCACCAAGAATCGCGACCCCTGGCCAGGTCCCACACCGGAAGTCCGCGATTCACGGACTTCCCGTCACTCTGCGTATGCTCAGAGTCAAGTCTGACAAATCTGATTAGTTCTGGTCTCAATCTATTGTGTTTACAAAGCCATTCAAAACCGGAATGTCGTTGGACGGGCCCAGAGGTCCCTAAGTACTTCATGTATCCCTTCCATCTAATACACTATAATAGGGATAAATATACTATGCTACGTTCTAAATACACTATGATAAGGGATACACCAAGTACTTACCCAGAGGTCGCGATTCTTGGTGCTGACCAAAAGGAGCGCGACCTCTAGGGACGAGAATGGTGAGTTATACAGACAAAATTCCGATGCGCATGCGCGCATGTATAAGATCGCATGTAAACCATGACAGGCACAAAGAATTGTACGAGGGCACTGTGTTTTTTTATTTCCTGTCTGATTCCGTTACTGACCGCCATGTTTAATTTCTTGTGCTTCTAGGGAATGAGTAGTGTCAAGTGGCCGAATAATGGATCCTCCCTTACAGAAATAGCTTCTTTGTGTCGTTTTTGTGCAAAGCCGGCAAAACCTAAAACGAAATCAGGAGAGAGAAAGGAAGTGTTTAGAATTGCATTCTTCTCTTATGGTGTGAAATTAGAAGAAAACGTTGACTTTGTACACCCGCGTCTAGTGTGTCGGTCATGCTCTCGTTATTTTTATCGTTTGAGAAGGTCAGGTCATCCTCCCAAATCCCATAGTTTACCATTTGCGTGGGAGCCACATAGTACAGTGAAGAAGATGAAAATTGTGTGGATGAATCACTCTCACCAAGGTATACAATGCAATACACTGTGCATTGTCGTTTTAATTTTAGAATAATCTTCAGTAGCTTGCTGTAAGTAACTTTGCAATATTTTGGTTTTTGCATTACTTCACTTGTGCAAAATCTAGCACATAATTTCTTACTCAATAAACCTGAGAAGAATAGTTACCGTATTTCCTCGAATAATAGCCGTCCCTCGATTAATCGCTTCCTTCGAATAATCGCCCCCCTTTGACCAAAATATTAAACAATAATTGGATGAGGTCGAGGCAAGTGTAATCAAGCCGAGGCCGGAGGCCGAGGCTGATTACACTTGCCGAGACCTTGATTATTTCCGATATCACAAAAACCGAATTCAATTATTGTTTTATTATACATTGTTTTATGGAAAATATGTGTGAAATGCAAGTAGATTTTATTTGTGCTTCTAAAAATACAAGGACAAACGCACAAAGCGGCCGCATCTTTCGAAACCATTCAATTGCTCGCGCTCTTTAGCCAAAGGTGTATTACGCATGTGCACTGCGCGAGGTATAAATCTGCACATATATAACAATTATTCCATGAGCCCACGTTGGATATAAAGTGATTGGTTATAATCACTTCATATCCAACAAGGGCGAATGGAATAATTGTTTTAGTAAATTCTCAAACCGGGTTTTGCCGCCGATTTTTATTTCACAATTTTACAAAGCGAAAAATTTTACACTTGGCGCACTGTTTTCCATATGACGTAAAACTCCGACTATTGGCTCATAGTCGGAGCTATTAGCCAATCAAAAAGCTAGAAATGACATAGTCGGAGCTGAGAATTTACTAAAATTGGATAGCAGATTATATCCTAATCATGCTTGTCCACAAAATCACGTGAATTCTTCAAAATAAGCAGGGGGCTCTTGGCCAATCAGAATGTTGATAGTGAGTACAATGTATAATAATTGAAATAATCGCCTCCCTTGAATAATTTACATTGTGCACTGAACCATCATTGTTGTAGGATAGATATGGCAGGAAACAGTTTATATTTATATATATGTTGTGGGTCAATTTGTTTTTTAAATCAGAATGATTCCAACCTAGATTAATTTGTTTCAACCACGGTTAAAATTTTCATATCAGTTTAATTTTGTTTCACTTTTTTGGGGGTGGGGGTTATTAAAAAAAGTTAATGTACACCCCTTACCCCCTAAGTCTCTAACCCTACCCTACCCTGCCAGGATCTCATACATGTACCAACCCCCTAACCTTAACTCTACCCTTAACCAAGCCCTCGCCGATCTGTTATTAAATTTTGCACTCACCTAAATTTGAACACCAGACCTCTGACTTTATAGTCTGCCTTCATCTCTACCAGGCCACACAAGCAATCCTTGCTAATTTGCTCATATTTTTTCGGTCTAATAACCAGGTTATCGAACTCGGACTCACCTGTCCCCTTTGATACAAATTAACCTAGCTTGGAATCACTCTGACTTAAAGAATAAACTGACGTATAGTGTACAACATATAATTATATAATGGTTCTTCACTGCAAGTGGAGCATTATCTTTGCTTTGCTGGTCAACATTGAAACATGCCACGTGCATGCTTCGTGGGCCAATGTCCTAGCCAGGTGGTGGGCGTATCACTTCTAGCCGCTGGGACTGTGCTGTAGTCGACCTCGGGCATGTTTTTGCGAATACGGATGGATAATATGTAAATGGTGGCTCAGCTAACAGAGGCGTCAAAAAACCAAGAGACCCCCATAAAGATTCGCAGTCCAAACCTTGACATTGCAAACTAATAGACTGGTTAATAGATATTGCCAAAAGACAGACAACTTCTGGCTGGATTAAAAAGTTTAATGAAAGTACTTAATAGGAGTGTGTTTTAAATATTTGGGTTAAATGGTTGCAACCTTCTTTGTCTTAATTATAATTTGCAATCTGCTTATGAGATTTCATTTCAAAAATTAAGTTATATTTTCATGCACAGTTTGGAGGTACTTTCTTTTGATTTTTCAGCTGTTTGTGTACATTGATAATTTTGTGAACATTAAATTTATTAAGTTTCGCTATTTTCTGTTCGATCTGAATTGTGCTCGCCATCTTTTTAACTGAAGATAAAACTTTTTTTCATCCACCTGTTGCCATTCACTGTAAACAAGTCCCATGTCAAGATGTATCGACAATACTTTTCGACCAGTTCTCTAACCAGTACAATTTAAAGACAGCAAATTAAATTAATAATTAGTTTGTTTGGTTTACTCGCCTGACCTTTGATGTGTGTCAAACCACTGAAGGCGAGAATGGTGAACAAGACACAAACATTTCATTTTGTTTTTGTCGTTTCCTTTAAAGTGGGTGAAAGATTTCACTGCAGTGTCACCACGCTTTCAAGCAAAGAAAGTCGCTACCTGAAGATTATTTTTGATGTACTATAAATATTTTATGGCCCCACACGAAAGTTTAGTTGATTACATTGGTGACCATGGCATTCAGAAGATAACAAACTACAGGGACCATAAAACTTGATAGAAATATAAACAAAACAAATGAAAGCCTGCAGACATCTCATTTGTTACTGAATTCGTCTATGTTTAATTATGGATAAAATACGGCTTGACATAAAAAGTTCATCCGCTTTGGCCCAAATTCACAACTGAGGAACTTGATCGAGGCGTCAAACCTCGTTTCTCGTTTCCTGAAGCTTTGCCTAAAGAAAGCTTTTAGGGGACTACATTCGAAAATACTATTCCAATTTTTGCCTTGTTAAGTATACAAGAGGTATCTGGAAAATTGACAAAGTTCTTGGTATTCGCATTGAGACAATTTGGATGTGTGCCGAGAGTTGTCCTCAAAAAGTCATCGAAAAAGCTCCGCTATTAAGTACTTATAAGTCTGAAAATAAACCATGTGAATTAACGTTCTTAAATTATTTTGGTTGTTTATAAGGAGGCGTGATCATTCTTACACTTATGAACTAACCAAAATGACCAAATTTCATGATAACAAAAACCCTCTAGAAGTATCACAAATTTGTTACAATTTGGACATGTTAAAATTCTAACTTGGCTCTGAGGCTTGGATAATTTGCCAAAACTTTTTTTCCCGCAGGCAGACATGGTGTATTCGTCAGCCATCTGCCCTTGTCTTCCTTTTAAACCTATTTTCAGACAGTGATGATATCTATAAGGGGAATTATCATGACAAAAACGTTGGGTGATTGTGTAAAGAAACATTGGCGAAAAACAACAAATATAACTGTGGACTCCAGAAGGTCGACGTCGTTGTGGAAAACATCCAAAAACAGGAAGTTCTCTTCATGAAAGAAGATGTGTGCCAAACCACTGAAGGCGAGAATGGTGAACAATGTGGATGTTTCGACACACAAACAGTTAAGCCGTTTATGTCGTTTCCTCTAAAGTGAATGAATGATTTCATTGCAGTCTCTGCACAGTTTCAAGCAAAGAAAGTCGCGAACTGAAGATTTATTTGTGTACTTTGTGTCCCATGCCAAAGTTTACCTAATTACGTGGTGATCCTGACATTCAGAAAAGAGCAAACTAAAGGGACCATACAACTTGATGTAAATATAAACAATGTAAATTAAAGCCTGCAGGCATCTCATTTGTTACTAAATTCGTCTGTTTTTGATTATGGATAAATACGACTTGGCATAAAAGTTCATCCGCTTTGGCCCAAATTCACAAAGGAACTTGATGGAGGCGTCAAAACGCGCTTCTCGACGACGTTCTGAACTGCTATAGTCTGGCATACAACACAAAACTTTCGATGGCAGGTTCATGGCTTACCCAGCTGGCCTTTGCAGCTCTCAACGTTCTCCTGGGAATGCTATTTGTAGCGGCAAACACAGAATTTTGTGCAAAAGTTTTTGAAACTCAAATTGGTAAGTAAGCACTTGTAAATTAAGAGGCCCTCCTCTTTCCTTTTACTCAATCTTTTCAGTTTGCCTCAATAGAATTTTCATCTTGTTTTTTACTTCTTTTAGACCATGCGTTACTTGGTCATGCTATGGACACGGTTACAGTTATTGATAAGTTTGAATGTCAACTTAAATGCATGGGAAATAACAGTTGCAAGTCGGTTAACGTTCATTCCGATGGCAACAATGCACAACGAAGCATTTGTGAGCTTAACAACAAAACCCGACAGATGAAACCAGGAGATTTTAAATGGAAGAAAGGATCTATGTACTATGGCTCTGTTCAGGTCAGCTGAAAACTGCTGTACATTCACATTTTCTGTTTTAGTTAACTTGGCGGGTGGTAATTTGTTCTCGTGCAGTCCTTGAGAATAAAAGAGGTCGGCTTGTATGGCTACAAAGACTGAACATAGACTTATCCTATACTAATAAAAAAGCCAATAAGTCAGGATATTATAATAAGCCTTGTTGTAACTACTTAATTTATCGACCTGGTCTTTTTCATATCTCAACCCAACACAGGCCTCCTGCATCGATGGTTCCCGTGCGAAAAACAAACCAAAAGAGACCGGAGCGTGTCATCCAGGATACAAGGGAAAAACGTGTGAAAAACGTGAGTGGTGAAAATTTGTCTTCCAACGATATTTTATGTAATTTGATAAAGCAGTTTGAATTTGGTTCAAAAGGTGCCCGCGTAGTGCGCAGTGCTTGTAAGAGGATTATTACTTTGGAGCAAATTTAGTGATGTTGGATAATCTGCTTCAAAAGAGCATAAAGAGTCTTTTTTAAAAACTTGTTTTGTTATTTTTTTGCAGTTATAAAAGGTTTATATTCTAATCAACCTGGTCATTCCTGTAAGGAGATCCGGGACTTAGGAGACTCCAAAGGAGACGGCGAGTACTGGATCGACCCCGAGACGGCTGGGCACCCTTTCAAGGTTTACTGCGACATGACAACTGACGGAGGTAAGTTAAGGATAATGATATGAAAGGGCAAACTTTCTAAAATCCTAGGAAGGTGTGTTTAAGGCCCCTACAACTTCCCGCTTTACTTAACAAAATGAGGTCAGCGTTTTATGCGTTTTTGCTGATAAAATGCGTCGAAATTTTGCCAAAGTATACATGTGTAGATCCACGGAGCTTTGTCGAGAGAGAAAACGAGAGACAAACTGAGATAAAAAAAAAAAAAAAAGAAAGAAAACAACAGGTGAAAGTGCACGAGAACCTGAATTTCGTTAAAGGGGAAGTGTCACCCTATTTGGTAACTTTATAAAAAGCTAGAAGGTGTCTTCAATAATTAAATTCCAAAAATAATGGTCTAGTTTTGTTGTTAAAGACTATTTGAAGGTACTGAAACTGTTTTCTGTCGCCTGTCGCCACGGATGGCAAGGATGGAAATGGATTGAAACTTGTAAAACTTCGCCAATTTTTTCAAGATATGATGCAACGTCTTCGAAAAATCCTCAAGAAATTTGTTATGGTTAGCCCTCTCTGATAAGACTAATTCGATATCATCGTCGTAGCTTTACAGAAGTATTTTGTTTATGAGGAAAGCCTCAAAGTAATGATTTTAGCACAGAATTGACCTAAAACTGCAAAATCTTCGTGACACTGCCCCTTTAACCAAAATGATTCCGAAACAGTACGAGATGTCGATACATGTTCAACGTACAATAATAACTCGTAACTAAATTTCAGAAATGGAAACTTTCAACTGATTTTTATTCCATTTGGAAACTCTTGGAAACCCCGCTGAATTATCGTCTTGTCCAGTCTATTAGCATCAGATCAGTTCTCAGAATACAACAAAATAAATATTCCACTCTTCGAGATCCACGACAAAATTTGGCAAATACATGTTTCTAATTTGTCTGTTATAGAGGGAAGCTACAACATTTAACATGCTGTGGATGCAAATTTTTCACGATCAACGCCTTTTTGACTGATGTAATTAACGATGAAAATGCAAATATGGCCTCTATTGTGCAGCCATTTTAGAGCATTTGTACCTAGTAATTTTATGTCGATTTCTTATCGTGATAAAAGCGAACATAGTCCTCAGCTGCTTTTAATAATATAATAATAAATAAGATCTTTTAACAGGGAGCCCACGTCACAAGGTGTGGTTTTCAGTGAGGCCCTGCATAAATCTAACATAAGAATACAAAAAGAGAATACAAATATAGCTATCAGTCCAAGACAGATTCTCATTAATAATTACGCCCAGATACTTGTAGGAATTGACTCTGTCTAACTCCTTCTCCTTGATCGTTAATGTAAATTCTTCTAAGGTGTTAAGTTTCCTTGGACCGCCAATTAGCATAAATTTTGACTTTGAGACATTTAGTGTAAGTTTATGCTCGTAGAGCCACTGAGCTAGCCTGTCCAAATCCTGATTTAGCATGGTCTGTAGGTCACGGGCTGATTGAGAAGAGCAGTAAAGAGCAGTGTCATCAGCGAATAAGGTGACCGTAGTGTTCCGAAGGACCTTGGGTAGATCGTTGATGTAAATAGCAAATAGTAATGGCCGAGAATAGACCCCTGAGGAACACCAACAGAAACCTTTCTTGACCAATCACAGTCTTCTGGTAACGAGAGGATAGGTAGGAGTGAAACCACTCAAGATTATTGCTGCTTATTCCTAGAGATTTGAGCTTCCCGAGTAAGATGACGTGGTCGACAGTGTCAAAGGCCTTCTTCAGGTCAATGAAGACTACGCCATTTACTAAACCTTTAACCATATCACTTAGCATTTCATCGGTAAACTGCGTTAGAGCTAACGGGGTAGATCTTGCACGTCTAAAGCCAAACGGTTTCACAGCAAGCAGATTATTGGAGTCAAGGTAGCCGTAAAGTTTTATTTTTTCACGCGACCCTTGAACTTTGTTTTATTTAAGGAGGTTGGCTTCTTGTCTCCAACGTTGTGATTGACAGTCCTTCGTCCCCACAAATGTCAGTAAAGACGTCATACCGTGAAATCAGCAGTTACCATAACAACCAGACGTTCCTGACAAAAAGTGCCATGAATGAGCTCAGAACACACCTGTCTTTCACTCAACTGAGATTCCACTGCAGTAAACAACAAGGACGTACGTTTCACGTGACCACGGTCGCTAACAGTACTGGTGAAGCTGTAGTCCAGTACTTCAGCGGTCAGACGGATGTCCAGCCTGATGCCTGTGGCTCGTTTGTTAGAATGGAGAATGACAACTCGAGATTGGCAGGAGTTTGCCGCCAGTGGGGATATGATGGTACGAGCATTTACATTGACAAATGGGGGCATGCTCTAGATCAAGATAGATTGTATAACCATGCGGCTTTTGCAGCAGGTTTATATTACTGGCTGCTGACTTCAGGTGGCTCAAGATGGGAATGTGATGACCATGGCGTTGGAGTGTCTTCTGGTGATTTCTGGAAAGTCTTTGTTCGTTAAGATCCTGGTCAACCGATTACTTACAACTGGACAAACGTATTCATCTTACCTTCAATCTTACAAAACTAACAAAGTTAACTGGGTTAAATAAAGTTTTGCGATCGTAAAGTTTGTTTTGTGTTTAAGGATCTTTTAGACAGTTATAAGCTTCCATAGAAGGTCTATAAACAAAGGAAATAGCACCATCTTTTCCGTACAATTTATAAGAATTTGATATTCTAATAAATTTTTAGATATTTTTAGTAGTTGAATAATCTTTTGCTAGTTTAGTTCAATATTTATTCTTCAATGTACATTTCCACTTTGTTATGTTGTTTTCTTGGCGCAGCTGTAAACTAGCTGATGCGTCCTGTATTCTCTGCTTATCAAGTCTATGGGACGCACTGTTACCATAGCTAAGTGTACGGCCAAGTTAAATAATCAATGCCCATGTCTATACTAAAACAAAACGTTGTAAAATAAAATGCTTTGTGAGGACCTTTTTTGTCGACATAACAATTTCTCATTTCATTTAATACCTCTGTCTGACATGAATTTTGTTTCTCAAAAACCCTTCACCAGGCAGAGCGGAGAGAAATGCTGACGAGAGCAACATAGTCAGAATTAATCTACCTTTCAAAGATCAGGTCTCAGCTAATTTTGTTCGGAGGCAGTTGCGTGATCTCAGTAATAAGATTGGCCTCGCTTTGCAGCCAGTTTTTGATAGCAAGAAATTAGAACAAGACCTAAAACCTAAAGAAGCCAAGCCGTCAATTGTTAATCAGCAATGCGTTGTTTATCGTTTTGTATGTGATCTGTGCGATGCAGATTATGTCGGCTATACAGCCCGACACCTTTTTCAACGTCTCGCTGAACACAAAAATTCGGCAATTGGCAAGCATTTTCATGAAGCGCATGGTAGGAGGGATCGTTTGAATGACAGTCATTTTAAGATTCTGAGAAAGTGTCAAGGGAAATTTGATTGTTTAGTGTTTGAAATGCTTTATATTAAGAAATTCAAACCTAATTTGAACGTGCAATCGGACTCCATACGTGCGAAACGTTTTGTTTAATCTGTAAATTATTTTCTCTTATTGTTCGTTTTAGTATTTATAGAACTTATTTTATACATTCTTGACTTGATAATGACGTTAGGTTAACCTCAAAACGTCGTCGGTTTTAGTTTTTATAGCTTTTTATCGTTTTTAACTATTTAAATCTTACAATGTTATTAAGAAACGTTTTGTCGCAAGTTTTTATCGTCAAATGTTATTCCAAGCCACTTCTTCTACGTGACATGAATTAAGAAGGCAAAAACAGTTATGGTGGTTGGCCATAGTATTAACAGTGTTACATTGCCTCGTTTTACTTTCATTGGCAGGCCGGTGAAACTTAACAACAAATACAATTCCCGTACAATATTGTAATATTGTACGAGGCTGGCGCGATCCTGTGAAGAGCTTAATAGATTAAGGTAAGAAAGTGAATCCCCCATATAGCTCCTCTAACTAAGGTAATCCCTCTCAAGTTATTTGTAGACATAGTACCCAGTTCTCCGAGGATGTTACTCACGCGACGCGTGGACAGCCGAAGCTACAGGAGACGAAATGGCGGGAACGTATCAGTTCTATATGTTTGATTTCGTTTCATAGCAGAGATGTTCTCTGCACTCTCGGCCGTCTTTTTGTTCGGCCGAGCTTTCCTTTGTTTTTTGCTCGTTTGGCTGACCCTTATTTGGCCGGTAATTCGGTTTTAGGGAGTTTGATTAGCAGAGTTTAACCGCTACTGCAACGAGTAAAATGGCTGTGTAACATGCTTTATAGTTCTTTGTTCATTTCTTTGCCGAGAGAACGTGAACTATACCAAGCCAATTTTTGAACATTTTTCCAGCGAAATTATAACCACTCTGTACTGGTTGATGCCAAAATCATAGTATCAACAAACTGCCCAATCATTGTGGTATAATAGTTGCCATAGCAACAATATGACCTGCTAAAAACACCCTTATTTTTAGCTTTAAGCACTTAAAACGTACTGACAGTCCTGCATAGCACTTTGCACTATCTGAGGCTGTCTCACTAGCTTATTATCGAATTGTAATTAGCATGATAAGATTCAACTTTTTTCAAAGTTTAGAAAAATTCTGCGAAGAGGGTTCAGAGCCCCCTTAAATTTTCGAAAAAGGGAGGTCGCCGAACTCGTTTTCGAGTTATAAGCACTTAAAGCTAAAATTAAGGGTGTTTTTAGCAGGTCATATTGTTTCTATGGCAACCTATTGCATGTGCTACAAAATTAGCCGCAACTTGCTCACCGATGATTGGGCAAATTGTTGATACCATGATTTTGGCATCAACAGATAAAGAGTGGTTATATGACCCATTAAACTCTAAGTCATGGAAAGTACTGGAAACTGTTTCCAACCACCTTAAACTGCTTTTTCCTACTTGGGAAGCGAGCGTCTACCTGCAGTTTTGACCATCTGTTTGTTCGGTTGCCTAGCTTCTGTTGGGGCTTTTTTTTTTGTCGTTTGTCGTTTGTCTAAATATTTATGTGCCGTTCACTCAGTTGTTTGTGCAGGGGGCATACGTCTATTGAAGTTTCGAAATGTATTAAAAACATACCGAGAGCCGAAGCTCCCTTGATTGTAATCATGATATCAAATTAAGAAGACATCCCCAAAGCGTTGGAGGTTTTCCTTTGCTTTGAAACGAAACAAAACGACACACATGTCAACATATCCTTCACGAAAACATCCACGCAATATGCGAGTAATATCCGCGAAAGAACTGCAATCATGGACAAGAGTGTTGACACATTTGAACAAAACAAACGCTTTCTATCGGCGTCCTTCCGTAATTTCAAAAAACATCTTTTTTGTCGATAGCCAAACCCCCCTCTCCCCCTTTTCAATGTTGCCATAAGCTCCGTGGATAATGTCACGTGGTTACAACATTGAAAAGGGGAGAGGGGGTCGAATTGTCAAAATTGGAGATTGAAAAACTCACGCGTTTAACGAAACAGGTCTTTTTCGGGGAGTGTCTGAACTGCTTTTGTCCATGATTGTCTGAATTATATTTCACACAGTGTGAAGCTTTCCCGGAATCATCACTGCTCCGCCTACTCAGAGGTATTTAGCATCACTGTTTAGCAAGCTATAAATCCTGTCGCACACCAGTAGAGTGCAATTATTACGTCACATAGGTTAATTATTGGCGAGAATTATTTCACGAAGTGGTTTTCGAGGAGCCATTGATACAGAAAGGCGAAAACATGTTTTGTTTGTTACGTAAATTCTGGGGTTTTTTTACGGTTCACATGGGCAAGACATTCGATTTCAACGGTTCACATCCCCAGTTAAAGAAAATAAAAGACACCATTTGTGCTATGTGAACCGTTGTGAACCGCTATGAACCGTTGTGAATCGTTGCAAAGCCAACTCAGGATATCTATTCTGCTAACAAAATCAAGGACAGAAGCAGAAAATCTGTTTTTTATGGATGGCAACTGTTCCCGAAAACTGCCGCATTGTAAGCGATAGCTTGTGTCATGCCAGACTTCTGCTGCTAAGTTCAATCACTGGGTTTTCGCGAATCAAAATCCACACGGACGTAAATTTGGGTCTTTACCTTGCCGTATTACTTCACAAACACGATTTGTTGTTTTCTAACGTGTGTGGACTCAATTTGTGCTTAGCGAGACTACTAAACATTGCAGCGCACTTAAGGGGCCGCTAATGCGCGGAGACTGGAAACGAACCAAAACGTTTGTTTAAATGTAGTGAAAAAAGATCAATTCACCGTAAGAAAAAAGATGGCGGCTGTACATTTTACCACAATACCTTGCGAACCAAACTAAGCCCACTGGGCATATAGAAAGATATGGTTTAACGGCAGCCGTTCCAATACTAGCAGCATTGCTCTTGTCGAGTTTGAATGACTTACAATTTTTCATTGTGTTTTTATAGGCTCTTTTAGAGTTTTCGTGCCCAAAGCATTATAGGTAAATGTACCAGTCGCCATCTTTTTCCTTACGGTGGATTGTGTGCGATTGCACTAATGAAGAAAATATAATTTTTTTAAGTTTTATTCAAAACCAGCCACTGGCTTTGGAGATTTTATTTGACAGCAGTAACGCCAACATTTCCTGCTCTTTTACAAAACAAGATTTGATTTATTTAATTTATTTGGTTTATGTTTCGTCCTATTCATGCCGTGTTTAGACTTTAGACACGGTTTACCCAGGTACCAGAGTTACCTTACCAAGGTAAACTATTTCCGAGTGTAAACGCCAACTGATACTTTGGTAAATGTCGCAGAGGACAAAGGAAATTTGACCAAGGTAAAAGTCGTAATTACCCTGTGATCAGGCATGGTTACAGCTGGTAACCAAGGGCAAGACAACAGATATATCCGCTTGTGGCGGGGTAATATTTCACTTCCCACGGTGAACAGATCGTGTGATTGTCACGTTTTCGACAAAGCGTTTCGTTCCATCATGTAGGGAACGACTGGATCGACTTTCTTAAGCGGAAAATCCCTCAGATAGAAGAAGGCATTGTATTTTTCATTCCAGGTAACATTCACAACTTTTTCTAGACAAATTTCGATCCATAACGCTACCGCCTCTCGCCTGTTTATAGGGATAGACTGGCACAATTTCGTGTCTCTCTTCGACAAATCCGGGCCAACCACTCGAACAATGTATTCAAACGTTCGCCTTAATCTGATTCTAAAATTTTCCTTCCACCAATCTTCCACGAAATCTCCTTGCAAAACGCTCTGAAACCAGAACTGATTTCGCGGCCATGCTCACGCACCTCTGGTGTTTTAACGCAATTTGTAGTAAAATTTTCCGTTTTCGCCTCAACCTCTTCAGGTGTTGTAACATCAACAGCTTATGAAATCTTGACGTTGCTGTTCGCATAATTAAGAAATAGAAAGAAATCGCCACGAAAGCTACCACTTTACTTCTTGAAGCGTGGCATGGTTTTAGAATTTCCCGCCAGTTCTGTGTCACGACGGGCGCGAGGGCTGACAGATCAACTTGAGTTATTTGAGCCAGTGTAAACAATGTACCGATGTGCCATGGTTAAGTAACTTGACCTTAGTAACTTTTTACCTTGGTAAAAACTCAAATGTAAACACAGCATCAATAAACTAAAGTTTTGACAGTTAGCTCTTGTTTACAGTGCTTTTTACAAGCTTTATTTAGAAATAACCTTATTTTGCACCAAACCCAGTGAACAAATTATCTATTGTCACGTGACAGACGTTAAAATGTTCAGATTTTTTTGGTTTATTGAATAATGATACTAGTGGTTTTTGATTACCCCAAATTTCAGGAATTTCTCTTTAATACTCTCCAAAGTAGAAATGTTATCGTGAAGTCAGCTGGTTCAAGAGTAGACTTTTGAGAAAAATGCGCTTAAAGTTTCTTACATGATGGATTAAGCCGAAATTCAACAAGTGAAAGATTGGGGGTAGGGAGTGCAAATTGGATCTCCGGGGAGGGGATGCAATGGTTCTTCTATTTTGTAAAACGTTTCGGCAATTGTAAGACATGTTCCCTTTTACAAGGGAAAGAAATGAGCCTATGATGGTAAATTAGGCAAAGTTTTTCCCAAGTAATTATACCAATCGAGTTGTAGATCTCTTTACAGCTTTATTACAAAGTATCGTTAATATATGTTGAAGCTAATCTATATTTTTGGTCATATTCTAACTGTAAACAGCCGTTACTATGGCCGTTGCTACGTAAAAAAACTTATACCACAGTGTACTTTCCTTAAATTTCACACTCACCTTGAGATAAAGTCGGCAAGGTTGTTTCAAAAGGTTTTTAACAAAAAACTGGAATTTTTCATGAACATCGCCACATCTTTTTGTAAGGTACCACCTTAAGCCTCCAAATCCTGACCTAAACTACAAAGAGATGGTTTCTATTGCAATGTTTATGGTATTTCAGCATTTTCAACACATATATAGTACATTTTCTATTACCTTGGTAATCTCTTGTTCAGAACAATTGTTCAGAGGACAAGGATACCAGCTGTTTGTGCTAAACAGGTAGTTTATGTCCTGAAGAAGATATGAAACGATGTTGGCTTATTCTAATGCGCGATTTTATTATAACCGTCCTGGCACTGTAGGCAATGTTACCAATGTGAACGCACTAAAGATAATTGAAATTTAGAAAGCTTCCGTCCTAATTACCGGTTTTTACTGTCACGCAATTTCGGAATAGATAAACAAATCTAGTAGTTTCAATTGGAAAGTAAAGTGCTGCGAGTGAAGTTTATGTGATAGTAGAAGACTACGGCACAGTTTGAAATCGACATTAGCGACCGCTCCTGCGTGACAAATGCGACTTACCGGATGGGTGCTCAGTCAAAAATTTCCGTTGAAATACATCCCTCTCCCCAGACTGTGCACCCGTCCGATAAGTTGCATTTGTGTTGATTTTCAAGCTATGCCATAGTCTGTTGGATGGAAACAAGCTGCGTCGGAAAGTTGAAAGCTCCAGTAGTGAAGCAAAAATCGTTCGAATTGGAGCGGAAAATTTGAAGATTTTTCCAAGCCGACCGGAAAAGGGGACCAATGGACTATCCTTCTTTGTGTTGGAGGGAAAAAACAGCAGTGTCCAGCCTTGACTTCGTCTCGGTATAGAAAGGTACGACAAACACCTGAAAACCCCCTAAAAACGACGAAATAGGCCAAATGGACAACAGAAATCAGGCAAGGTGGGTTCATTTACTTAATTTCATTCAAATAAAAGTAACATTTTATTTCATTGCGCGATTTTATCCTTCGTTATTTTAAATTCCTTACAATGCCTTGTAGACCACGCAAATTCTTAAAGGCCTAATGTGTAACACAACACCACGCACTTAGGGCAGTTACGTCTCACTCGATACGCGAACAAAAGTCATTAATATTTGATCGATTCTTCGAATCGTGAGTTTGGGACGCCTGTGGTCAGACGTTCCTTTCATAATCACTTTCCTTTCATAAACTTTTGCAAACTCGCTCAACATGCAGAAACAACAAGAAAAAAATGTATTGGAACAGAGTAAAGACGCGTAATCGTTGTCGATACGAGTACAGAACACGATAAACCATATCGTATAAACTCTTGTTCTTAGGCCATCGTAGCTTGATTAAGAAAATAACACAAACAGCAGTGATAAACATTGTATTCCAACGCATTTTTACATAGAACTTAACGTTTCGTATGCTAATCAACATACATTTTCAAAAGTGACGGTTACAATTTTTGAAAACTATATATATATCGTAAACATAAGAGGTCTGGAACCTAGACTGAGAAATCATGATCTGCAGCAGTACGTGTATAAACATAATGAGGAGTAACAGCTAAAACAGCAACAACTTCTCACTACTAATATTGACATTAAGGGAAGGCTTTAGCTCTTGAATGAACAAAGTCTCTTTAATTTTGCAGTGAAAGTCAGTTTTTCCGGACGCTAAAATGTCAAAATGATCCCATTTAATGTCGTGACCAGTGGTTTTCACATGATCAGCAATGGCTGATGAATGGTCACTTTTGGCGAGGGCCTTGAAATGTTCTGTTTTTCTGTCATGGAGTCTTCGTTTTGTTTTGCCGATGTAGAATTCATCACAGTTCCAGCAACCAGCTTTATAGATGACCTTGGACCTCTGAGATCGGTTCAAGCGATCTTTGTATGGAAAAAAGGATTTGATGCGGCGTGTGTTTTGGAATATGATCTTGAGGTTGACGAAAGAGTAGAAATTGTATACGCATGATTTCAGACGTTTCGTGACTTGGTCACTGTGAAGACCTAAGTAGGGTAACACGATTAAGATATCTTTTTTGGGAACTGTAGCTTGAACGAGAGGTTTGTTTTTATCCTTCTCAAACGCTGCCCTGACAACACTTTCACTACATCTGTCTACCGGAAAAAGACATTCACAGGCCTTTATACTAAGTGGGATTCATTCACACCTCGCAAGTACAAAATCAACCTCATCCGCACTCTTACCTATCGTTGCTTCCGAATTTGCTCCTCGCCATCTTTATTACAGGCCGCTATTAAAGATCTCAGAAAGCTCCTGTTGCAAAATGGTTACCCCTAAGGTGTTATCACGTTCAACATTAACGATGTATTGAACAAAAATAAAAACAAACCTCTCAAATGAAGGGAATTTGTTTTATTAACTTCTTGATCCAAAATATTTTTTCAATACACGCTCTAGACGATCATCTTTCCTACTAGCCAATCAAAACGCGCATCTGATAACGCACTAACCAATGAAATTTCGACGGTTACAAAAGTAAAAATCAAGGTTCAAGTTTGTGGAAAAATCGCCAGCGAGCAAGCGAGCACCGTGTAAATGAAAGCGATATCAGGTTTGAATCCTTCTAAATCTTTGGGAGAAATACCTAAAGTTGGGTGAAAACAGAAGAAATATTCAAAAGATTTACGATTTTATAAGGAAAGAACTTCAAGATAAAAGTCACTGTGCTTGATCGCTCTTGAAAGTAACGCGAACTTGCCCGACTTGGCAGCCCGTGACGATGGTTGAGAAGTTGAATCGCTCATCGTGCCTTGTGAAGTTTTGCTGATTTGGAATCATAGCACAAGCAGGCAGGGTTGAGTTTACTGCAGTTAAGTCGGAGGGCATTAAATCCATCATTCTGGTGAGCTGTCTGGTACATTCTTTGAAGTTTTAATGGTCATTTTTTGAACATTTGACAGCCAAAAGAGGGCAACCGATCGGCCATGTAAAATTTGATTTGAAACATTCGCAGTCTGTAGCATATAGTTCGCATAGCATATAATTTTATTGTACATCTTTTTTAAAAAAACATAATGTGATTTTGAGAATTTTATTATATTTATATTTATTATAGTAATTAAATACAAAAATTAAATACAAAAATTACCTTAAAAAAAGAAAAAGGTTTACTGCGTATTTTGTTGCATAATATAATTTTTGTTGTCTTCGCTTGAGCTCCCTCGACGAGGTCGTCTAGCTCAGTGCCATCGAGGCATGGAAAGCACTGTTGTTCTTCTTTCTTTTGCTTTCTTTCCTCGGGCTCAGAGGGAAAGAGATAGTCAATCCCCAAATCAAAACTTGAAAAATTTTCTTCATTTGAATTCCTTAATATTTGTACTTGAGAGTTAGGCTAACGGTGTGGTCGGTTGTCGATGAAGTTTTATTCCGCTTGTTCACGCACACCGCGTGGATGTGTGTGATGTCTAGATTTGCATAATGTTAACCTACTTATATATGCGTTTTCAAAGTGTAATATACAATAGGTGCTAATTTGGTGCCAATATGTTACAAACGGCTTTGAAATGGTTTCAAATTATGCCGGAGAAACACAGAAAGCGTGACGTCACAACTGTGTTTGCATACTCTCATCTAAACACACCTATCGACCAATGAGAATGCGCGTATTGTCTTAAATATTTTACAATTTTTGATTGGTTCGTTCTGAGCACATGCAAGTCATCCTGGACTCTCTTCTCGCCCGCCCGGGTTCAGCCCCTTTAGGGGACGGGAAGAAAGGAGAGTTCAGGGACTGGACTAGTGTCTGTTAAGCTAAATTACAATTACTTGGCATCAGTTGGTGTTTGTGTCACTCTACGTGAAAACATTTTTTAGTTCTTATACTGCCCCATTCTTAAGTCTTTTAAGTCGTTTGTAATGTGCCAGAAGGTGTTGACAATTTGTTCTAATTTCCAGAGTCAGTCAAAGAAAATATTATGTAATGTAGGTCAAGCATTGAGCAGAGTCTCAGTCAATGTTGTGGTTTGTCAGTTGATGATGCACAGCAATGTGATTGTTGGCATCGCCATTTCTCATGGCTCGTTTATGTTCAGTCAGTCCATAGTTAGTCAGTAGCATAACTACTAACTATGGTCAGTCTCGTGTTAAGGTTTCTGCCAGTCTCACCAATGTAGGGAGCCTGGCAGTTGGAGCATCTGATCTTGTAAACTGCCCCCTGTCTGTTGTTGGATCAGTCCCTGTCTTTAACTTTGGTCAGTAAATGTCGTAACGTAGTTATAGCTTTGTGGGCTACATGGATGTTGAAAGGCAGTAAGATCCATGAGATGGTCTCAGAAGTGCCCTTAATGTAAGGTATAGTCACTGTAGTAACAGGTGTCGGGTTCCTGTCCGTTGAGTCAGCTTCAGTAGGTCGGAAAATGTTTCGTCTATCAAAGTCAGCGTTGATGTTGTTCTTGATAAAAACACGTTCCAAGTATTTGTTTTCGTCACATAAGCTGCCCGGTGTATCACAAACTAGTTGCACTCATCTCGTCAAAGTGTTTATAGTGGTGGCTTTGTGTTAAGTCGGGTTGGAGGATGATTCGTCAAGTAATCTGTCGGTATGCGTCGGTTTTCTATACACTGTCGTTCGCAGTTCGTTGTTGTCTCGGCTTATCAAACAGTCTAGAAAAGGAAGTTTTCCATTTTCTTCGATTTCTTTGGTAAACTGGATGTCGGCGTTTTGTTCATTAAGGTGGTCGTGAAAAGCGTCAATCTCGTCTTTCTGTGAACGGCGTCAATCTCGTCTTTCTGTGAACGGCGGTAAAGGTGTCGTCAACGTAGCGTAACCAGAGCGATATTGTTTGTCGGCAAGTTGCAAGGGCGCGTTCCTCCACCTGTTGCATCACAATTACTGCGCCTTCAACAGAAAAAGGCGACCCCATGGATGTTCCATGCAAATGTTTGTAGTGTTTACCGTTGTACTGAAAGTAAGTCGATGTAAGGCAAAGATGTCTTCTGTCGGTAACGGTGATTTAACGGTGAATTGTTGAGTGGCGGTCTCGGTACAATGTAACGCCAATTGAAGTGGAATACTGGTGAACAGTGATTTCACATCAAAATACACAAATTTGTAGTCGTTAGGTATTTGCACTGTCTAATAGCGTCAATAAAGTTCTCCGTCGATTGTTTGCGTCTTGATTTGTCAGTTAGTGGTTGCAGTATGTTCGTCAAGTACTTAGACAGTTGATACATAGACGACCCACAGAATGAGACTATAGGTCGCATAGGTATACCAGGTTTGTGCAGTTTCGGTAGTCCGTAAAGTTTAGGTGGCTGTGGTACTGAGCACCTGAGTCGGTAGTAGCGTTGATTGGCAAAAGCGTCAGTCTTTTTAAGCGTAAGTATTTTGTTGTTAAGTTTACGTTGAAGTGCTGGCGCCGGGTCGCGTTTAAGTTCTTCGTAAGCAGCAGTAAACAACAGGGACGTATGTTCCACGTGACCACGGTCGCTAACAGCACTGGTGAAGGTGTAGTCCAGTACTTTAGCGGTCAGACGGATGTCCAACCTGATGCCTGTGGCTCGTTTGTTAGAATGGAGAATGACAACTCGAGATTGGCAAGAGTTTATTACTGGGGATTTTAGGATGGAGCACCCATGCAGGGAGATCAAGATAGATTGTATCAGCAGCCCCCGGAATTTTGATATCACTGGCTGCTGACTCCAGGTGGCTCAAGATGGGAATGTGATGACTATCTCGTTGGAGTGTCTTGTGGTGATTTCTGGAAAGTCCTGGCAAACTTATTACCTACATAAGCCCAAATAGGTGTGCTTATCTACGCTCAAATACAGAGCTTTTGTTTTCGTAGGTATTTAG
>CM042751.1:25093530-25110823 GCA_022496165.2 Catalaphyllia jardinei | reverse complement strand
TACAAACTTTGTGTGACTCACGGGAACGATTTTTCAAAAACTACATGCCCGGCTCGAAAATTTCCTCAACCACGAAGCCAAAAGTTATAATTGAAGTCGCTTGACATTTCTAAATAAATATCTACAGTTTAAAAAAGGATTGGATGAGTTTTTCCGTGGAAATTCTAGAACAATTTCAGACTGACTTGTATGTAGTCTTTTAGGAACACTTCCCGGCTGCCGGGTATCTAGACACTATCTACAACAAAGCAACGATTCAAGGCCTTAAAAAACCAGATACCGACAATTTATTGACAACTGTACTTCCCATAAGGGATTTTCTATTTTAGGGACAACACCCAAAACAACCTACACTGAAATGTAATACCTGAAATCTGTGGTTTCAAGTTTGCTTGGAGCAGGCTAATTATCATACTCGATCATCATTTATTGGGCTTTATATCAAATATGCAGGAACATTTTAAACAAGGCAAAACAAAGGAACGATCATTAACCTGTTTACAATTGCATGCCACATTTGGGGCAGTAATTCAGAGTAGAATACTGGCCCAGAATATGGCCACATTATCAAATATGGCGCGAAAGGTGAGCTATAAGAGAGAAGCCTGGGTGCTAGGTACCAGTTCCTTGATTTCCCTCATTTCTAGGGAGAAGGCTAATTTCTACGGAGCAGGGCAATTTCTACTGAGCAGGGCAATTTCTACGAAGAAGGGCAATTTCTACGGAGCAGGGCAATTTCTACGGAGAAGGGAAATTTCTACGGTGAAGGGCAATTTCTACGGTGAAGGGCAATTTCCTCGCAGAAGGGCAATTTCTACGGAGGAGGCCGATTTCTACGAAGAAGGCTGATTTCTACGAAGGAGGCTGATTTCTACAGAGCAGGGCAATTTCTATGCAACAAGCTTACACTCGTATGAAAAATAAGAACAATTTCACAGAGGAAGCAAGATTTTATTCAAGACAGTGCTTGTTTTAAAGTGTGCAGCAGGGGCACTAATGGGCCATCGTAGAATCGGGCCGGAACCGAACCCGGGCCACATTGGTTGGATGCGATCACTCTCATCACTCCGCCATCCCTGCCCCCCTCCCCCTCCCCCTCCGACCCCTTGGAATTGGCCATTATGCGTCAACAAATTTGTAGATGAAACTGAACTGGGCAACCTCTTAAGCTAAAAATTGCAAAACATAAGGTTTAATGAACAGCAAGAATTGAAAATCTTGATGTATTTCTTAGGCGTCTTCCAAAAAAATAAGAAAAATTTCTAATGTTATTAAATTCACCACTGATTTAACAAGTTCGATCGGAGGGATGTTCTGACGGTGGTAGATTTTCAGTTAATTCATTGCCGCTTTTCAAGCATCGTTGTCATATTCCGAAATAAAAAAGATTACACATCCTTCTGAGGTTTTAGTTTCATTAGATGTAAGACCCTCTAAAAACTTGAAGTTTCACAGCTTCTTCGTGAAGAACCGTTCAGACTTTGCGACGTTTTTTTGCATTTTGTATACCAGTCGTCTGTCTCATCTCACGTGCTTGATGTATTGAATGGTTATCAATTTTATTATTGATTGCATAACAATGAAAACTAGCAATTAATCAACGTTTATGCGTGCACCCAATGGTAATCACGCCCTGTCCACACGATGCCCGAGGAATTTGAAAACGGAGGTTTCACTCTGCAAACGCATCAAATCAGTTTTCCTTCCACACTATGCCGTAGAAAATTTAGGAACACATCGGAAACCGTGACATCGTGACATTGTGCGTGACATTTGTGATTTAGATCAGTTTTCCAAAGAGTAGTTGCTTTAATCTACTTTTTCACTAAAAGGATCACAGTGAAGACAATGAGTTGAGATATGAAGAAACCACCGGAGTAAGAATGCTTTTTAAAATTGCCTTAATTGAAGAAAGAGCCAACAGGTGTTTTGACGTCACAAACGTTCTTTCGTGAACTCGCAATAGTCATGACTCTGTCGTGACCTAGAATTTTAAAATATAGAACATTTCTGTTCATTTCTCACGAGATAATAATGAAAACATTTCGATTTCAATGCTGCTTGAAGAACTTGAAAGGGCAGTGAAAAATGTGTTACTTTGTTTGCCTAAGGCCCAGTTCAGACGCCGAACTTTTCATGAGCCGAACCTAATACCTTGAATTAAGTACACGAAAAGTTCGGCGTATGAATTAGTTAAGAACGGCTATTTGAATTTGGAACGGCTCAGCCGTTCTTCCACCGGAGTAAGAATGCTCAGCCGGGAATTTCGCCTTTGGAACGGCTTTGATTCAGACGCCGAACCTTTCATGCGCCGAACCTAATGCATAAATTATTATAACGTTTTTTACAAGCAGTTTCGGTTTTCGGTTTTTTTACAAGCAGTTTTTGCTCAAACTTATTTAAGTTCTGCGAATTAAGTTCGACGTCTGAATCAACAGGCGTACTTTTGTTAATTTGGGTCCGTCCAAATTCGAATTAAGTTTGGCTCATGAAAAGTTCGGCGTCTGAACTGGGCCTAAGAAGATGCCTTTGACACTTACCAGTGACCGCAAACATTTGCGGTTTATAACGCCTAGCTGTTTGCTTGCAACACGCCATGACCAAATTAAAGCATTTTTAATTAACACCTATCGACAGCAATCGGCAATCAGCTGTTTTCTAAGAATATTTATTTTTATACAACGTTTTGGATTTTTTCGGCACAATGAATGACTATTTACAACTGCATAACATTTCTTTACTAAAGCATTGTGCTTCAACTCTATTGTTTAACTTGGAAGATGTCACAAGTTTCTGAAATTCAATTGGAACAAAACTTTGAATTCCTTTTTTTCAACTTTTCTTAAGCATCGGGTAGCAGCTGAAACTGTAGCCTGCGTTGCAGCCGGATGATTAAAAATGCCGGATACTAAACTTCGTCCAAATTTCTTGAACGCAAGTGTGAAAGCACCTAATAATACCAAACAAACAATCATTCCGCGGTTGATTGAGCAATTCAGAGCAATATTTTCTTTCAGTTTCAAAGGTGCCGAACATCCTTTGTAATGAGGACGACATTCGCATGCAACTTTGCGTAAGAACTTCTACTAGGTAGCTAATTGCGAGCTGACCTCGATTATTTATGCTATGCCTAATAAATCACAACACTCTCCGTCAAGGCCCGGCATCAAGGTCGGCATTGCATATTTGCAGTGATCTTAGCGTGACAAACGAAAGCAAAAAAGGAAACAGAATCGATGTTGAACTTCTGAAAAACTCCCGCGAACATTGCACAAATTGGTTGTCTAAATTCCTGCGACAATTCAAATTACAATAGGCAAATGCTGTGTCCACCTGCTAGCCAATCAAACGCCGGTGCCCCAAATAAACGAGATTACCCAAATTTGCATATTGGAGTTTAAGTTCGTTTACTTTAGTGAAAATCGGTAGCTATCCATGTACAGGTCCGAAAGGAAGGGAAGATATTTTCGGTTTTTAAGCTCACTGGCTAAACTTAGCAACATTGCGAAGAAATTCGCTATTCTTTTAAACAGACGACATCGAGCAAAAGACTCCTAAAAAATGTCCCTGGAGACATCTCACCTCTAGTACAACAACACTGACGTCTTTTAAATACGAGGAGGTAATGGGAAATGCAGTGATAGTTTCCGTACGTCGATTTCGTCCACGAATAAAGTTTCGTAGACCTTTCCATGTGGTTATGCTGGGACTCGACAAGAGTGGAAAAACAGCTATTTTATACCGAAGTAAATGGAAAGATTGGAAGGAACGAATTGTACCGACCCCTGTGTTCAACGTGGAAACTGTTCGACCGTCGAAAGACTTGAGATTTAAAATTTGGGATGTAAGCGGCAAAGAACATATTCGGCCGCTTTGGAAGACTTACGTTCGACAGGCAGATGCCATTATTTTCGTCGTTGATAGTGCAAACGAGGAGAGAATAGACGAAGCGAAGGAAGAACTGTTCAATCTTGTTAGTTCCGCTCAAATAAACGGCGCACCGATATTAATATTCGCTAACAAGCAAGATCTACCGAACGCCTCGGCACCAGTGGAGGTTACGACCAAATTATCACTTCAAAATCTGACCTCGAGACACTTGTGGTATCTACAGCCTACCTCAGCCGTCTGTGGCGATGGGATTGTGGAAGGGCTACGTGTTCTGTCCGACATGATAGCGCAATGGAAGGACGACATTAAAAACTTGAAGAGCGGCCGGCGAAAGAGAACATTAGCCGCTTCAAGGAGTAATTCTGTGAACAATATTTTATGATGATAGCGGTATAGATTTAAAAAAAATGAACGTTTGAAATTAGTGTACAGTTAAGTCTAAAAATTTTTTGGTGGCAGTCTCAAGTTATAGACTAGTTATGTTTCCACGATTTGCGACCGTCGGTGATTCTTTTAATTTAATACCCGCTACGTCTTGGAAAGTTTACACAATCGATAAGGCCGGCGCGATTAGATTCCGAAATTGTCTTAGAAAGTGCAATTTGTTGTCATTCAGTTTCCAGCGACTTGTTCATTTTCAGTGAAGTAAGGAATAGTTCTTTAAACGTCGATTCAACACGCCCAGGCAATTTAGATAGAACCAATTCTTGTTTTCGCTGTTTCGACAATGTTTGCAGTTGTAATTATATTTATTCGTTTTGTCTGATGACATCGCGTTATTTTGACTACCAAAATGATGTGCTTACAACAATGTTGCCTTTATTTTCAAGTTAAGATTTCATTCTAAGCCACTTTTACTCACAATAACGAAGCGAGTTTTAAGTAAGCCCAGCCGGTTTAATGTTTTTGTTTTTCTTCACGTAACATTGAACATAGATAGGACCTCCCAGTCGATGTTAGATGCAGTGTTGCCAAAGATGTTTACTTTAGGTAACATATGAAATTGGTATTCCGAACACGTTTTTTGACCAGGTAGTTTTTACCTTTTTGATTTCCTGGGCCGGATGAGGAAGAGATGTACATATAACTTTGTATTCTACCAAAGTGTATTTATTTCAGTTGTTAAAAACTATAATTTATTTATGATATAAATGTTAAACCCTTTTGCCATTCAATTTGTACTAAACCATTGTGTTTCTCGAAAAAATAAACGTCGCAGTTTCTGTAGGTGTAATTAATTTGAGACTTAGTGTGGGAGGACTCGATATTCCCATTGAATGTTTCTCTTGGTAAAAGTTCCTCACATTGTTTTCGTAACATGAGCGAGGTCTGGGTCAAGGTTTAAAGTTGTCGATGGGGCGGCCAAAACAGCACAAGCCATCAACGGAACATTTTGCCGCGCATTCGGGAAGTAGCTAACTCCTTAGTTTCGAGACTACTGTGTTGACAAAGTTGGCCGTTCTGGTTACCTGACTAAATACGACTCAAAAAGACAGAGCCATCAAACCGGACATTCGATATTTACCCAATAACACGGAAGTAGACTGCATACAAACGTTTGTTGTTCCCTTTGAAGCAAAAGGAAATTGAGGCCCTCTGTTCACAGGCACGGAAATAAGAAATTTGTCTCCTTCAGTTCAAAAGACTCAAACACCTGCTGCTGCGCTGTTGTTGTTGTTCTCAAGTCTGAGTGAGTGAGTGAATACTTTATTTACCCCCACTAGACAACAAATCAACCTTGATGCACAACATTTCTGCTAATAACGGCGCAAATACCACTATTGTAGTTGGGAGCAAGGCAACTCAAAACTGCCGATGAAAATTGAATTTTGCACAATTTGTGAATTGTTAAAATGCTAGGTGGAGGATTGTATTCACCAAGTTCGAAGGATGTAGCTTGGCTAGACGACGCTAAGTTTATTTTTCTAATTTTCAATCAAGAGAAAATGAGATCATGGTCTCTTGTTTTCAATACATTTGTGTATAATTAAATTTGGTTGGGTAGACACGTTTCGCGCGAAAATAATTACAGAGAAATGTATGGAAAAGCTACATCCTTCAGACTTGGTGAATACAGTCGGCTACCTGGTATTTTAACGTTGCGATTCAACAATTGTGCAAAATTCAATTTTTGAAAGTTATTTGCCATATGATTCCCATACAAACACAGCAATTTCTGACCGTTTTGTCGACGGCGATCAGGCCTGTTTGGAGTTATATGATTATTAGCACTGTTTGAACAGCTCGCCTGTCCGATGAAATTTTACAAACTGAATCTTTCGTTGAAAAGCTCGCAAAATAGAAAAATCAAACCTTTGCTCGGCCACATAACCATTCCCAGTAAGAACGTTGAGGTTGTTTAATTTTGTCGGGAGTTAAAATTCTGGAACTATTTCACTAAGTTTTCAGTTAATAGATCCATCTGGAAAGCTAGGGTGGTTTTCAATAGGGTGTGGAAAGTTATCAGGCAGTTACTTTGGCTTTGTTTGTCCTGCTCTTCGGTACAGAAATACTCTTAAAATGATATTTAATATTACATATGACGGATGCAGATAAAATGGAAAACCCTTTCACTTCCCGGGTTACATGGAATACACTCTTTTTTTGTATATAAGAATGTTGTTTTTCTGGCCCAGGCTAATCTGCCGATTATGCTGAAAATATTGTTGTATTATTCTTAAATGACATTGACATTGACATTTCCGTTTTAGAATTTATTGGGGTATCAATTACAATGTGCACGTGCTCCATCGCTTTCTTGTCATTAGCGTTGAACATTTTGCTACAGCTAGTGCAGGTTCTTTCGTTTTGTTGGCTAGTTTCACCGTTCAGAGAAAGGAATAATTTTATACGGTTTAAGTTAAAAACATAACATTTTATTGTATTTACAGATGTTCCATCACACAAAATTATATCTGTCCTTTTCAGAACCTCAGCCTCGGCTTTATTCTTGAAATATTCTTACAATTTCGCAAATTTCAACCTCAATATTCCTATAAAATATATTTGTATTAAACAAAGTGTACCTGACAGACCCTTGTGGCCATTAGCGATAAAGAGTACGAAATTCAAAGTCGAATAACTCAGAATTAAACAATGCCTAACATGGATACAAAAAAGGAAAGGTAAAAATGTCTTAGAAACGAAGTATTTTGACATCAGTATCGCTTACGAGATCTTTTTCCACGTGACAATTCTTGTCATTTGCTGCAGATCAACCTTGGAGAACATGGGGTGGTAAATGAAAGAGCCTGGGATCGAGCTTGGTTTAGGAGAAGGTTGTACGACTGACTGGCAATGAGAGTGATTATATAAAACTGTCTTTCCTCCAAACATGCGACCGTAAGCTATGGCACTCACAAACAGACGAGGGAAAATCGTAGCGGGGAAATTTCCATTCGGTGAAAACCACACCCACTGCGTTAGGTTCATCGGAGAAAATTTACACCGCCTTGCAGTAGCTTTTATCGCTGTCTACTCTTATGGAGAAATATAAAACTGACGGTAGTCTATCCAAAGGCTACATTCACACCAAACACTTCGGCCAACTCCACTCATGGTTTTTCTTGTTTTATAATTTTCAGTTGTCAACTGACAAAATCCAAGAGAGCAGACATGGCACGTGTTAATTACTTTATTGTTTAAAATAACAAGGTTATGCATGTAAATGTACAAAATTTTTTTCAAAATTCTCAACAGGTATTTCAACACCACGGTAAAACTTAAATGAGCAATACTCCGTTAGAATTTTAAATTATAAAAGCCTTGAAAAATGAATGCTTTGTTATTTACTTATTTTTGAAATGCTCTAAAATATATTTAAACCTTACAATTAAATGCTATAACATTACAAAAAAGATTAACGTTTTGGCAAATTTCCATTGTAAACGCTAACGTTATATACAGTCACCCAAAAAAATTAAAAACTTCTACCCCCAATTATTTGCAATTATTATAGCGACATTGTAAGAGATTAACATTACACTGATATTATGAAATAACCTCTCATTCATTCTTATGCTTATTGTTGCCCAGCAAATCTATTTTATGATGACTTAAGGGCTGGTTCACACTTTGACATAAGCATAAGCCGACATACGCAGAAGCAGTAAGATGCAGATAATTTGCACCTTTTATTATGGAAATTTCAAACAAAAGGCGCTAATTATCAACATCGTACTGCGTCTGCGTATGTCGGCTTATGCTTATGCTTATGTCAAAGTGTGAACCAGCCCTAATGGTTCAGTGAGTATTTTTAGGGGTCGTCACGCAAGGTCACGCAAGGTTACAAGATGAGAAAGATCACACGACGCCCCGAATACAGATTACTCTAACTGGTCTCATTGGACTCTGCAGTTTGAGCCTTGAAGCATAAAGCTGGCGCACTCTATCTTTTCGGACAACGTTATAATCGAACTAATTAGTATTTTTAAATTAAGTCAAATTAAACAGGAAAATCGCTTAGTATAATAGCTTGGAACCGTAGTGGAAATTCTGCAAAATATCATGAATAACCACTCCTTTATCTGCGTGCAAGCCTCTAGAAGAAGTAGCACTGCTCGAAGTGTGTTAATTGCGGATCGCAGTAGACTGCAGGGTACTTATAAATCAATGCATCCTCCTCTTCCTCTTGGCTTGGGAAGCTATGTTTACTAAGACGAGCTGAAAAGCAAAACAACACCACAGGCTTACCACTCTCTGTTTTGCAAATGGCCTTCACTGAACTAACAGTCATTGTTTGCCACTTACAAACGAGAGCAACTCTGGGAAGGGTGCAATCTTGCGGTTGTTTGTGGGACCGTTACTGGGAACAGTATAATATTCATCCCTGGGTATTGTTATTCATGACATTACAATAAGGTATGGGGAATCAATCTGACCTGGGACAAGCCCAAGACAGACTGAATTGAATGTAGGTAAGTTGGAACCCGACTTACTCGCTCGGGAGGGCGGGTGGGTCGCCAAACGCCCTGCTTGTCGGACACAGTGAAGTGAATGGGATAAAGCGTGCTAATGTTTCCTATTATATATACTTTGCATATCATTAATTAATCCCCCGGGATGATATTTACAATTCAAATGACGTGAACAGTATGGCGCTTCATCTTATGTTTTGTCTCCAGTAACGGTCCCACAAGCCACTGCAAGATCAGACTAGCCCCAGACTTTTTCTCATTTAAGGCAGGTCGTTTAGGTTAGCAAATATGTCTTAAGTGGCGTCCTCTTTCTTTACGCATAGAAAGCGATAAAGATAAAATGGCAGGAAATGCAAGCGTGTTTAGTCCTCGCTGTTTAGTCCATTGACTGTGAAAGGGTTAGTTTCACTTACTTTTCAGTCCTGAAAATAGACTTCTCAGCCAGTCGGGGCGAACCGCCATCGAGAGAATCATCTATCGCGCGAAATAACCGCACTTTTATTGTTGTTAAACACGTTACATGGGACCGTCTAAGAGACGGACCATTATTTTTTTGAGGGGAGGGAGGTTTGGCAATTTCAAAAACAAAAAATTATTCCTACACAGGCTAAACTGCTGAAAAGAAGATCAAACAAGGGTAGCCATGCGGAAAAAAAAGAAAACGAGCAAGGGCTTTCTGCTATCCAGACCCTGTGTTTTACTTCATAAAATTCTTGAACTAGCTATTGAATGAATGAATGACTTTATTTAAAGAGGGTTGAACACTTAATAGCCAGAGGCTAATAAACTTGTAGCCCTCAGAAAATACAACTATCAATACAAATGTAAAAGTTAAAAAGCTAGAGTTATGAGAGACGCGAGTATATCAATTACAACTAGATTAAAGACTTAAATTTAAAAAGTTAAATTTTAAAATGTTCCAAATGTTGCTGCTCCGCGAAGATTGTTTTCAATAAACTGCTTTTTTAAAAGATCTTAACGGAGTCTACTTTTCTGGTATTTAGAGGTACATTATTCCAAAGTCTTGCTGCTGATACACCAAAAGAACGGCCTCCTTCAGTCTCACGCTTATACTAAGGGCAGACAGAATTATAGCTGGCATACCGAAAGCTTCTATTATGTTGTGTCAAGAGACCATGACCATCCTCATTTTCTCTTGGTTGTGTATTGTTGATTACTAAGACAGTGTTCATTGAGATAGCCCGGAAGAAAGCCATTTATGCGCTTATAAAAATAGCCATTTGTAAATTTTAATCTGTCCACCAAGAGAAATGAATCATGCACAAACCTAAAGATGAGAAAAAAAAAATCATACCCTAGAAAATTGGCCAGCCCCCACCTCCATCAAAAAAAATATTGGTTTGTCTCTAAGGTCCGGTTTATTTTCTAGTCGTTCCATTCAAAGCGTAAAATTTGGCGATTGATATCTATTATAATCATAAATTACAATTTACTCCTTTGTGATTGGTTTAAAAAACTCCTATTTTTCCACTAATTCACTTGCCAAGTTGTTATCGGACAGTTTGTTATTGGACACTTAGTTATTGGACAGTTTGTTATCGGACAGTTCAATAGGCCAATCACATTCGAAGTCGTAGTTTAAATCAACCAATCACATTCAAAGTTGTAATAACGTGCGTGCGTGCGTGCGTGCGCGCGCTTGCTTTTGTGTTTTTGGCGCCAAATTACCTGTAGGAGGTGTTTCATCTCCTTTGTAGGTATTTTAATGCGAATTTTCCCCTTCTTTCATAACTTGGCTATTCTTTTCTCGAAAATTGCAATTTTTATGATTAATTGGTAATAAGACTTCGTGTCGTCCAATTCGGTCTGTAATCGTACTCGTGATGAACAAATCAGACTCCCGCTTCGCGGTCGTCCGATTTTGTTATCACTCGTATGATTACAGACCGAATTGGACTCAGTCCTATTACCATTACAAATTACCGCTGTTAGAGTTCCGCGCTATCTTTTAGGGTATTGAGGCGAAAGATTGTTACTGCCAATATATTTGTTGAACCCCTTAGGGATTCTATCACCTTTCAATGATATAACCTTTTCCCAATATTGTTTATAATCTTTCAATTTTTTCTTTGATTTTGTCACTTTTATATAATTGTGAGGAAGTCCGATCATCTTGAATAATTGCTTTATAATAAATTTAATACGACGAGTGTGGTACCTTTCAGCATTTTTCCTCGCAACTTCCGATAATGCTGCCCCTCATTTTTTGTGGAGGAGTTCATGGGTTCAAACTCAGGCGAACACTTACTAAATTCGCACAACAGGCCTCACCTTGATCGACGAAGAAATCTGCCATGTACTGCGTTACCAACACCGCTTCTTTAGAATGATTTATAGCTTCCTCTGAAGTCCATTCAAAAGGATTCTTTTCGGGATGCCACTGAGCAGCATAGAACGGGTAATCATACGCTAGAGAAAGAACAGATTTAGGACTTGTAAAAAAGTAGCAGTTTTTAATTACCTTAAAGAATCATAGAGTGAAAAGCCAGTACAATAATCATCATCACATTCATCCTCATCATCATCATCATCATCATCATCATCATCATCATCAACAACAACAACATTAACAAGAGCGCGAAAATAGCCGAAAAAAAACGCTCACAGGAACAGGGCGTGACCATTTTTCGTATCCGCACTGTAGGCACCCCTCTGGTTATATAGATGAAACCAAATCTTAGTCAAACTTCCTGCTCAGAAGTCTTCGTGAGGCAGGTATTATATGAAAGGCAAGGCGAGAAACTTTATAATTCAAAACTACTCGACCAGTTAGATACACAGTCGAACTTCTATAAAGTGGCCAGTAATCAAAATCCCGAAATTATTGCGCGTAAAATACTGTAAATAAAACCCCTATTAAACCGGCCACCTCTATAAACCGCCCGCAGCCATCTTTTGGTGGTGGCCTTACTTCAGCTAATAGCTTGACAGTAACATGCGACCTTCGTTTACAGCGTAGATCTCTGATGTTGAACATCCGTGTTATGATTAATTGACACCTGTCAAAACAAGGTATTCACTGACCAATATCACGTTACTATATTGCAGGCGCAAGTTTAGAACTCGCTGAGATGTTGTTAAACATGGGAATTATACCAAATAAATCATTGTGAAGTCGGCCACGCCTCGAACCAAGACTGCTCGATCAGGAGGCAAGGATATTTTTTTTTTTACCCTCTAGGTGCACAAAGAAGTCTAGTAATGATCACAAATGATCACCTTCAGCTGTTGAAACAAATTCTTTCTTTCCTTCTTTGTCTCTGTTGGTTGACAAACACTTGTAAAACTTGTGGAGCTTCTCATTACTGTTGTATGTCTAGAGGATGAACATTTCAAGTTAACTTTTTAAAAATCTGTACAAAAATGTGCCTAATTTTACTAACATCACACAACTACAACTTTTCATAGTCTTAGAAAAACTACCTTGGATCAATTTATATGGATTAATCATACAGAATCTATAATTGTAATTAATTTAGTAGCCTGGCAGGCAGAACAAATCTGTGGATTAGCAGAACAAAGAGCCAAAAAGCTCTACACTTGTGTAGTGCATTTCATTCTTTACCCTGTTAATCCTGCTCCGTGCTTGTGCATCTCATTTTGCTCTGTACCCCACTAGTCCGCCTGTTCTGCAGGCTATTAATTTAGTAGTAATATACATTGTACTATTGTGATTAATAATAAGTATTAATTATGTAATAAGTTTAATAACAATGTGTTAAAAACTCATCATGAAAATACGGAATCCATTGCATGCCAATTTTTATAAAGAAATGTATGCCAGTGGGAGCAGGAAGTGTTGCTGCCTCATGTATATTTCTTTGCAAATTTCTTTGACAAGTTAGAGGCGCCACGCACCTCTCGTAAGGTCTAACAGGATTGGCCGAGAAAACAATAGAATAAACAACACAAACAATGGCCCTAGTCCTGAAAACAATAGAGGTGGATGACTCCGGGAGCAAATAAAATTAGAGGTTCCGAAGAGGTGCATGACTACTGACAAGTTAGGGATCCTATAATTATTTTCATGAGTTTGCAACAGATTATTATGAAATGTGACATATTTACTACTCAAGCAGTGATGCTTTACATTGTTTGTTTCAATGAAAACAACAGAAAAGTGTGACATCAGTGAAAAGGTCCATTACTACAGTACTATGAAGTAATCATGAAACATACATGTACAAATTCTCTACAGAATGTAAACATCACTAAGCCCAGCACATCTATTCTCTCCAATAACCACAAAACATTTACCTCAGGTTAAGTTTTGAGAATTTAGTGGCACATCAACACAGCTTTTGTTCAAAATCATCAGCTATTAACTTTAATTGTATAGCTTTTTGTGGGGGAGGGATCCAGGATTTTTCTTAGGGAGGGGTGCACCACTAAGGAATGGTGAAGCAAACAAATTTAAGTGAAGTACAGCTGTGTACAGGGCTTCAACTTGGGAGGAGGGGTGCAACCCCTGCACCCTTGCCTTAGATTTACCCCAGACTTGTTTTATAGACCATTTTTTATTAGAATTCTTTGAAATGTAACTGAGCCCCTGCATTAATAGCTGAGATTGAGTTGAGTATGTGATGATAGAGATTTGAAACTAGTCAGCCTGATACCAGAATAATCTGTTTGAATGTAGCGAGATTGATATCGTAACATACGGTATTCAACTCTAGCCTCTCTTTTGTGCCCCTCTTCTGTTCTAAGGCCTGATCATTAACTACAGATCAGAACTGTAAAATGGACTATTGACAATAACGTGAAGGGTAGAAAAGGGGCATTCATAGTGGTCCCATTTCACGCACAAAATTTTACAAAAAAAACAAGAATCAAAAGTGAACACCAACAAAGCATTCCCATCTAAACAACAGAATGAGGAAAAGTTTAGAAGAAAGTTTACAAATCCACTTACATCAGAGGAAATGCAAAATTGATGATGGTTATAAGTGACATTGAGGGTTTTCAGGTAGGATATTATCTGTTCAGGGGCTGATTCAAAGAGTCTGCTGGATCCATAACCTTAAAGAAAATCAAAATGTTCATTTGTGTGAACAAAGTGTAACTTTAACCATGAGATGGATCCAGTTAAAAAGTATTCAAGAAGAGGAATGCAAGCTCTAGTTTCCACATACAGTGTACCTGTTCTTGGTGCCTATAAGGCCTGCTTTGAGTTTGATTGGGTTTAAAGTTCCCAATCATTCAAAATTATCAAGTGACTTTGAAAACAGACATTTTCCTGAATATAAACCTCAATTGACCCATATGCAAAGTTTCTAATGTCTAAAGAACCGGTTGTGTTTGTAATCTAATGTCATTGTAACTTTTTGAGGGAAGTTTCTCTACAAAAGCCGAGGAGGGACTTTGGAAGCCAGAACTCAGAAGTCGAAGTCCCTCCTCGGCTCTCATATTTCTCTTACTCCCTTTCCAAATCTATATACATGGATTGGATTTTTTTGGTTCATGAATTTGAGTAAAGATGATAAGCAAGAAAAGTCGATTAACCAACCTAGACTGAAGTTTAAAGGAACACTGTAATCTTCAGCATCCACTGACGTTGTTACATTTTCACCACCAGCACCAAGACTCATGAGTACCTGGAATCCTAAACATGTTCCCCACATTGGAAACATATCCCCAGCATCATTTGCCTTCACAGCAAGATTGAAAAATATTTTGGCTGTTCTCTCATAAGGGGAGCCATAGATATTTGCACCACCTCCAGGAAATAAGACACTTAAATAATAAAACAGATTGAAATAGTTTTGTGACACACGGCTAAGAAACACATAACTGTCAGTAACAAAATTAAGGTTCTACCAGGCTAAAAAAGGATGTTAAAAATGGCTGAAAAAGTAAAAAACCAAACACTTTTGACATGTCATTTTCAGGGTAAAAAAAGGCTGTCTGCTACTCACATAATTCCCAACGGAAATAGTTTTGCCATGTAACAGTAAATTTGTTTGCTCAAAGCTGGGTTGCCATTGCAAAGAAAGAAACTTACAACTGTTTAACATGAGAAAACGTAGGCTAGATTCTCTCTGCTCTCTCAAGTCCAGTCCAGAGTCTGAACTGGACTGTGTCCCTCTGGCCCTGAACATTAACAGCAGCTGGTTATCAAGATTAAAGAATACTGGTAGTAATCATAGATTAAAAAGCACATTCAAGTTTGATATGTTAATCAAAAGCTCCTTAATTAGAGCTACATCATTGTATGTCTTAGCTATGCGTTAAATTGGTCTCCCATCAGCAGGGGCGAAAACAAATGAATTGATCACAAAGTGCGCGTGTATGAGAAGTTTTGTTCTCTTTTAAACATGCATCATGTAATATAAGTTACAACTGGTCAGTAAACGAACATGGACTGCAGCCAGCAGCTCTATGCCCCACAGGGACCCCTAAGGAATTATGATGATGCAGTTGATAGGCCGCAAAAGTCCACAGTCCACATTTTAGACCTGAGTTCATTTTCAGGCCCAGTCCATAATGCTTAGTCCACGTTTTATACACAGTCTGTGTTTTGTACCAAGTCCATAGTCCATAGTCAGCAGTCTGCAGTCTGTAGTCCCCAATGCATGTTTTATACATTCAAGCCTAACTGCTTGTCAGGCCAGCACTTATCTCTGAACCCAACTAAACCCGGAGCACAGCCAACACCATCAGGCCATTCATGCCTCCCAAACCAAAATGCAATGTTAGTACTATCTGGTAAGCTAACTTAACATATTCTTGTATATGTACATGTAAGTTGATATTAATTTTAAATAATAAGACAGTGTATATAATTATCTTGGAATGCAACATGTAACTTATTCTATTTCTATGAAGGAAACTTACCCATTTATGGAATGAAAGAGGTCTTCCAACTGCTTCTCAGTCAAGTTGTTTCTGTCTTGAGTTAAGACTGCCATGCGTTTCTTGATTTTCAAATACTGATAATTTACCTATTACATGTATTCAGGGATAATTTACAAAGACGCATATTTGTTTATAAAATGTTTTCTTTTCCTTTTTTTTTCAGCATCTATTTATTTCTTTTTTAAACAACAATAAGAACAAAAGTTACCTACATTAGCAACTACCACAAAACTGCTATGCCCCTAACCTATCACATCAAGCTCAAGCAGTGCCATATTCTACAATTATTTTACACCTGACTGTAGAAGTTAAAATAGCCACAAAAACACAACACAATGTCCCCTGCCAGGACTCAATCCCAGACTGTTTCCATCTGGAGTTGAGCGTAGCTACTACTACTAAGAGTACTAACCACGATACATGTATGACTGCGCCTCCCATTTGAGACTAGCTAAACCAATAAAATTCCACTGACACAGCAAACAAGACAGTCTATACAATCTTTAAGCTAGCAGTTGCAGTTGTGATAAGTTTGCAGTTTCCCCCCTTCAAACACACTTCCTGAAAGTCCATCAGGGCCATGATTCATGATTTTTCTATATTACATAATTATACAACATTGTAAATACCAAATCTGTATAATTATGGACCTTTTAGTTACCTTTTATTTTGTTACAAGTGTAATGACATTTTAATTTTATCAGTTTAATGTATTGTTGTAAGACTGTAATAAACTGCCTGATCACAACAGTAGCTCACACTACTGGACCATGTGAAAAACATTTGAAGATAAATATAAAATGGGTGTCAAGAATTCATCTGCTTTTTCACATGATCATATGTGAAAAATAACCGTGTGAAGAGCATTCATTTAGTGAATTATATGTGACCCGTTCTCCTTTTAGCATCGTGTGATGATGTGAAAAGTGACATGAAATTATTATGATAGTAAATTCACTTGATGCAATGGTTGACAAAAGGTTAGAATTATCGGGGGTTTGTGTTCTCTGGAGTAACTTGAACAAATGACCAGAAATGAGGTTTGAGTTAGCACAAGGTTCAAGTAATCGGGAGAAGACTGTACCCCTGAAAGAACACTGTGAATTTCTCCAGAATTGGTACCAAAAAATCAATTTTACAAAGCAGAAATGAAAATATTCAAGGAAAGTGTATTCCATTGGCTTGTGAATCTGTTTGCTGTGAGATTTTTGAACCTCGTCATGAGACCGCAAAATTGCTCTCAAAACCGAGAGTCTCGCAGCAAAACCATGACACTTGAGGGGTTTAAACAAGATTGCCCAATCTACTGAATCACAAAACAGTGTTCAACTGCATGCTTCAACATCAACTTTGATTATTGGAAGGTCCAGTCCTATGGTTGTTTCATAAACTGATCAAAGTAATAAACAATAAACAGCAGGAACTTCCATGTTTATAAAATTTTACATCACTCTAGTCTAAATGTACAGTGTTGTATGTCTACTGTAGAAAATTGTTTGCCAATGTAAGATCAAAAGTTAGAGTTTCTGTGTTCTCTATCTTTGAAGGATACCTAATTGGTACAACTCTACCTCCTGCAGACTCTATGTACTTGATGTAAGAAGCAGCAA
>CM042751.1:25048234-25093520 GCA_022496165.2 Catalaphyllia jardinei | reverse complement strand
TTGCTGCTTCTAAATCTAAATATATTTCTTTACAGTACAAGAAACTCCCTGGGGTGGGTACTTCCTTATATGGGCTATAATAGGCAAAAGGGTACCATGGTTCTTTCATTCGCCATTTTGGTCAGACATAGGGTTGTTTATGCACTCTAGTTCTGAAAATTTTGTGTATGTTCTTTAGAAGAAGCTACTGATAAATTTCATCGCTATTAAAGGGGCTATGTCATGGTATTTTGAGGTATTTTGACCATTGAAATTGAATTGAAGGAAACCTAATAATGAACCGTAAGGTAACAAGCCGTAGGATGGTTAAGGAAAGAGAAGATTCACATGGATTACAAACAACAAAATTTTCAAACCATTAAACTGCGACACAGCTCCGACCTTTAATAAGACCATCAACAAAAGCCCTTTGCAATACCTTTAACCTTGATCTGAACTGGGGAGCTAATTATCAGAGAATCTTTGCGTACAATATTCGCCTAGCATAAGAGATACTAACACTTTGTAATGGAACTACAAAAAAAAATTAATCAATTAATTTGAAAGGGCACAGCACATTTAACTGCATGTCCCAAGGGATTTGTGCATAAAGTACTGAATACTTTTTGTACAATGTGAGTTTAAAAAAAAATGCAACTAATTTATTGCTGATAGTAATCAATTTACAACTATTGAATCATTGACTGGCATTAATTGCTTATTATCTGTTGCTATTAGGAATTAATTATACAGGCTTTTACAGGTTTGAGTCAATTTATCATAGCCTGAAAGCTTATCTTTTACAATCACTCACAAACTAACAAGGATGGAAACAACTGGCAGAAATGTTTTGGGATTTTAAATCTATCTTTGTTAGTTTACAACACCAGAAGAGGCTCAGCTCAGAGTAGCAGAGTAAAACCTTCCAGGTGTCATTGTAGCATTCGCATTAAGATGAAGCAAAACAAACAACAGAGTCAGTGTTCTAGTAATCTCAATTATTTGTATCAGGAAACAAACCCAAGAATAGATCTCAGAGTACGTAGGCCAAAAGAAAAATAGTATAATATAGATTTAGCCAAACCTACTGAAGCGGAGCTCCTGATTACAATAATTACGTGTAATCGTAAATGAAAAGAGGATTTCCCCCCTGGATCTGAAACTCAAAAAAAGATCAATTGCAAGCATGTGATTGTTCAGCGTGTGATTTCACTCTTTTTTGCCGTTACATTTTTAAAAACTATCTAATGAATGAACCCACCAAGACCAGAAGTTATTTACGCAATATATCAGGGACTTTCCAAGGGACAATTGTGCAAGCAATATGTCGGAAGAAAAGTTAACAACACATCAGGGGTTAATTTGCACCCAAATTTTGCCTTTGCATATACTTTCTCCCTCTACCCCAGAGTATTAACCTGGCTTGAGCCCAAAATCTAATTAAAAAACCTAGTATCTGGTCAGCAGTCAACTTAAAAAAAAACATGAGACCTTGATGTACCTGTAATGTAAATTTTTATGCATTTGAACGTGTAACGACCGCTGTACGGTCTATTGTAGTCTTAATTTGATCGCCACGTTTCCGTTTTCCTTTTTGACATGATTACAATTAAATCATTCATTTGATCTTTTCTATTAAGCATGCGATAATCTAGTTTTCGAGCAGTGTTTGCCGCGCCCTCGTGTCGTATACATATAAGAACCTTAAGAAAAGAAAACAAGAATTAACCAAGAAAGCAGGCTACAAGAGGCAAGCGCAGGACTGATATGTAAGTTAGGAAATTTCTACCTTTGTAATTAGTTTGCAATCGATTAGGTGTTTTTAGTTTCTTGTTTCATTTGTAGTGACTGCATGGCAACTTATTCCCTGCATGACAACTTATTCCCTAAAAATCACTGTGACTAAGGCATGCCATGCCTTAGTCACAGTGATTTTTAGGGAATAAGTTGTCATTTTTATCGCGTTGTTTGCATTATTTCGCCTTGTCAAATTGTTTAAGTTTAGTTTAGTTTTATAGTCGTAAGGCCTTTTCTCTAGGCCATCGTTTCTTCTAAGAATAACGTGAGCTTAAAGAATTGCGTGCTTCGAGAACAGTTGCCACGTGTTAGATTAATTGGCACGCTAGTTACCAAGTCTTAGCTTATACTTTATTTTATGTTAATCGAATTTCAGTTTACGGCTTTCAACGATTATGTAACGAGTACGCATACATGAAGTATTGAGCTTCATGTGGCCGCAAGGCACCCTGGGCAGTTTGTACCTGGTGGTCGGCCATGTTGTATCTTAGTGAGCTGTAGCTATATGCTCTTGTGTTAAATATAAGTTGATGTTTTGGTACCTGACTGCCTGATTGCTGATTGTTACATGGTGTCAGAAGTCCACTGGACCTACACGCCACGAGAACTGGAAATTTTGTGCCAAAAACAAGCAGCGAGGATCGACAATGGCGAATTTCAAATTCCACCCCCCGACATTCTTGAGCTCAACGATGGCTCAACAGCATCGAACTGGTGAGTTTGGGTCGCTGCCTGGAAGAATTATACGCTGGCTACAAAGTTGGATAAAGAAGATGAAGAGCGACAAGTGGCGACGTTGTTGGCAGTTATCGGAAAAGAAGCAAATAAGGTCTTTCGTACTTTCACTTGGGCCACGGATGGAGATGAGAAGAAGATTGCTCCCGTCTTAAAGAAATTCGAAGATTACTGTATACCTAGAGAGAACACTATTTACGAACGTTTTCTATTCTTTACTCGAGATCAGCGGGAGTCTGAAACAGTTGATCAATACATGACGGAATTACGCCAAATTGCAGGGAACTGTGATTTTGAATCACTCACACCAGAGCAGCTTCTCCGTGATCGTTTAGTAACTGGTACCAGAAATGGCAAGGTACGTGAAAATTTGCTTAAAGAGAAGAAGTTGACTTTAGAGAAAGCTTTAGATATTGCTCGCGCTTCAGAAAGCACAGCTGCTCAAATTAAAGTTATGACTGTGGAATCTGGTTTGAATGTTGTCAAACAGAAAGAGAAAGAGCTGCCTGATGACATTCCATTGGGGAAAGAGATTAAGATTCGAGATTGCAGATTCTGTGGCAGGAATCATGAAAGACGCAACTGTCCTGCATTTGGCCAGACCTGTGCATATTGTAAAAAGAAGAATCATTTTGTAGCCAAGTGTCCAACAAAAAGTAAGGTGTCTACTGTCCAGGAGCGGTTTTATTTGAGTACAGCAGGCGTTGCAAGCGGGCAAGGACGTGAGGTGGTGACCCTCAGCGTGTCAAAGGATGCTGACAGTATGACAGGCCATGAAGTTGCCTTCTTGATGGACACTGGAGCTGAGTGTAACCTTCTGCCTTTGGATGTCTACAAGGGCCTGACGGGTGATCTGGACTTAAAGTGTCTTGATACTCGAGTGAAGTCGGTTCTGATCTTAGCCAATGGGTATGAACAACCTACCGAGGGCAAAGCTACCCTATATGCAACCCGTAATGGACACACTCACAAGATACTAGCTAGTGTAGTCAAGGGTCATGGGTATGAGCCAATACTGTCCAAGAAGACCATGTTAGAAATGAACCTGATAAAGATCCTTGATTGTGACCGTGATCCACGCGTAAATGTGCTGAAGACAGGTAGAGACCCCTTACTAGAACAGTATGCTGACGTGTTTGAAGGCCTTGGAAAGCTATATGGGAAGTACCATATTGTTGCTGACGAGTCTGTGAAACCTGTAGTCCACCCACCAAGGCGGTTACCTGTTGCCATGACTGAGCATGTGCAGAGGAAGCTGGAGGAAATGACAGCTAATGATGTCATAGCAAAGGTAGATCAGCCCACTGATTGGGTATCCAGCATGCTGGTGGTGAGAAAGCCTCTTTCTGAAGGAAGTGGAGAAACAAAGATACGCATCTGTCTTGATCCCAGGGACCTGAATGTCGCCATAAAATGAGAACATTTCCCAATGCCAACAATTGAGGAAATTGCAACTAGACTAAACGGAGCAAAGCTCTTTAGTGTGTTTGATGCTAGTAATGGGTTCTGGCAGGTGGAACTTGACGAGGAATCTAGTATGCTCACCACGTTCAATACCCCCTTCGGGCGCTACCGCTGGAAGCGAATGCCGTTTGGCATCAGCAGCGCACCAGAGGTTTGGCAGCGAAGAATGCGAGAGCACATAGAGGGGCTTAAGGGAGTAGAGGTCATAGCTGATGATTTTGTGATTGTTGGATATGGCAACACACCTGCTGAGTGGCAGTCAGACCATGACCAAAATGTGCATGCTTTCCTAGATCGCTGTCGTGAAAGAAACCTGAAACTGAACGAGAAGAAAGCCCGGCTGAGACAGCAAGAAGTTCCCTTCATTGGTCATATTTTGACCCCAGAAGGTCTCAAACCTGACCCATGCAAGGTGGAGGCTATAGTACAAATGCCTGACCCCACTGATGTTCACTCTCTGCGTAGATTCCTTGGCATGGTGAATTATCTAGCAAAGTTTCTGCCACGCTTGTCGGATGAAATAGAAGTCCTGAGGAAGCTCACTGAAAAAGATGCTGAATGGTGTTGGTTACCCGCCCATGCTGATGCTTTTGCCCGCATCAAACAAATGATTGTAACTGCCCCTGTACTTGCCTACTATGATGTAAGCAAACCAGTAGTCATCCAGTGTGATGCTTCCCAGAGTGGGCTTGGAGCTGCCCTCTTACAAGAAGGGTGTCCAGTGGCTTACAGCTCTCGTGTGATGACCCCTACTGAACAAAATTATGCGCAAATCGAGAAGGAGCTCCTTGCCATAGTCTTTGCATGTGAAAAGTTTGATCAGTACATCTTTGCAAGAAGTGATGTAGTTGTCCAGTCAGACCACAAACCACTGGAAACAATATTCAAGAAACCCATCCACAGCTCCCCGAAGTGACTCCAACGAATGCGACTCCGTTTGCAGAATTATGACATCCAAGTGGAATACAAGAAAGGCACCACGATGTTCTTGGCTGACACCCTAAGCCGAGCATACGTCGAGGGCGAACAGTCAACAGTCCCAACCAGTGATGTCCGTTCAATTAAGGAACGATTATTTGCCTTTGAGTTAGAGCAGATCAAGCACGATGAAGAACTGACCGTATCTCCCACTCGTTTGCAGAGGCTGCGCGAGGAGACTGCTAAGGATGAAGAGTTACAGATCCTATCTGATGTTATCCGCAATGGTTGGCCAGAGACCTTGGCAAATGCACGTGAAAATGACAGGCGTCGTAAACAAGTGATTGAGCTGTATTGGAACAGCCGGGATGAGTTGACCACAGAGGATGGTTTGGTATACAAGGGTCATCGTTTAGTCATACCTGCTGGTGAACGTTCTGACATTGTGAAGAGCCTGCATGAGTCGCATATTGGGGTCGAAGGGACACTGCGTCGTGCTCGTGATATTGTTTACTGGCCAGGCATCACGGCGCAGCTCAAGGATTACCTAGCAAAATGTGGTATTTGTAACAGCTATCGACCTGAACAATGTAGAGAGCCACTGCAGCCCCATGCTGTGCCCAGTCTTCCGTGGGAGAAAGTTGGGGTTGATTTGTTTATACTTGAGAGACAGACTTTCCTGATAGCTGTTGACTACTATTCTGGTTATTTTGAGGTACAAGATTTAAGTAGCACCACAGGCAATCGTGTCATTACTGTCTTAAAGACTTGGTTTGCCAGACATGGCATCCCTGTGACACTTGTTAGTGACAACGGACCACCTTTCAACAGTGGAGAGTTTGAGTCCTTCAGTAGAGAATGGGATTTTCATCACATTACTTCAAGCCCTCGCCATCCACAGAGTAATGGTCGTGTTGAAAATGCCGTGAAGTCCTGCAAGTCGCTGTTGCTGAAAGCCCGTGCAGATAAGCGTGATCCCTTGTTGGCGTTACTCGAATGGCGCAACACACCTACTGAAGGAATGCACGCATCACCTTCTCAGCTACTCTATGGCAGGCGAACACGCACTCGTCTTCCTGTAGCTAAGACTTTGTTAGAGCCTCATGTGATTACTAGCGTACCAGAGATGATTGAGAGGAGGAAGCAGAAGCAGAAGCATTATTATGACCAACACACACGGGAATTGCCGAAGTTGGACAATGGTGATGCCATAAGAATGCGTCTACCGGGTGAGAAAGAATGGTCCCTTGGGCAAGTCATTGGAGATGCAGGCAACCGTTCCTATCTAGTGGAGGTCAATGGGAAACAGTATCGACGGAACCGCCGATGGTTAAGGGCCACTCCTGAAAAGTTGGAGCCATCCGAAACAAGTGAGCCAACTGAGCTAACTGAGCAGACTGAGACAAGCTCAGAGGAGCTACCGCAGCCGTTGATTGTGCCGACCCAAGTAGTTGCAGAGCCACCAAGTCGTCCAACTCGTGAACGTCACCCACCACGGTGGCTACAAGATTATCAATGCTAAGGAGACACTCTTTTGATTTTGCCTCTTTATTTGTTATTGTTCTTTTTATTGTTGGTTCTACCTACTTGTATGCACAGTTTGTCTAGCACATAAGTACCTTGAGGCATAGAAACATTGCGGAACATTATTGTTTGTGTTTGTTGAACTACGAATCTAAGGAACTTAGGGAAGGAGATGTAACGAGTACGCATACATGAAGTATCGAGCTTCATGTGGCCGCAAGGCACCCTGGGCAGTTCGTACCTGGTGGTCGGCCATGTTGTATCTTAGTGAGCTGTAGCTATATGCTCTTGTGTTAAATATAAGTTGATGTTTTGGTACCTGACTGCCTGATTGCTGATTGTTACAGATTATTCAACGATCGATGTCAAGGGAATAAAGAAGTCTATTCTACATCTGTCTGTTCTAATCACGAGCCCGTAAGATAGTCCTTATCCCAAGAAACCGGCTGTGACACCTCTTGAAACTCTTGAGAGTCACCGTCCGCTACAGAACGAGTCAAGTAAAATAAAAATGATTTGTTGAGGGATAATTTTTAACTGAACCTAGAAGTGTAGTGGTGTAGAAGAGAGACTGGTAAGCAAGAGTTGTATAAAGGGAAGTGGTTCGAAACCTGCCAAGGTACCAGAAAAAAAAAAAACAAAGTAAGCGTAAGGAGCCTGGGGAATATGGAGGAAAAAAAGAGAAGAATGGAGCAAATTAATGGGAAGAAGAAGATGGGCAAAAAGATAGAGAGCAATGAAATCCTATTTTATTCATACAGTAAGTAGTAATTATCAATGTATATGTTGCAGTTATAATTTAACCAGTTAGTTTTTCTAACTAGGTGATTTTATTTTTAGCTAGTTAGTTTTTGTCTAACCACAGCCAAGGTGATTTGATTTTTAACTAGTTAGTTTTTCTCTAACCAGGTTCATTTGTGTCAAAGGGGAAGGGTGAGTCTGGGATCAATAACTAATAAGACCAACAAATATAAGCAAATTTGCTACGATTGCTTGTGTGGCGTAGTGGAGATGAAGTTGGACTTCAAAGTCAGAGGTTTGGAGTTCAAATCCAGGTGAGTGTAAAATAATAAATAAAACTGGGGGCTAGATCTAGGGATAGGGTTAGGGGGTCAGTAGGGTGAGGGATAGGGATAGGGTCAGGGGGGTCAATAAGGTAGGAATTGGGATAAGGTTAGGGCTGGTGGTGAGCATGTTACTCTTTTTGAGAAACAGCCACCCCTCCCCACCCCCCCCCAAAAAAAAAAGTGCAAAAATAACCTAGTTAGAAGAAACTAACTAGTTAGAAATAAAATCACCTAGTTAGAAAAAAAAACTAACTAGTAAAATTATAAAATAAAAACTGAGACCAAAAATTAACTGCAACATATATATTCTACCAGGGATCGGAGTTGCTATTGTCTTCAAAACAATTGAGCACATGCATAATTAATCATTGTGCATGCATAAAAAATATTACCCTGCAAGCAGAGGTCTCTTCGATCTGGAGTTATGCGGAAATTTCTCCTAAATATTCTCATCAGTACAAGTATAAAGAAGCTGAAATAGCTAATCTTTGGTATATAATTTTGAGATGACCTAAATAAACAAATTATAGGCTGAAAGTGAAAAGGCTCTCATTTATCGTTCGCAGATTTCTGGCAAAAAAAATCATATCACGAGTTTAGCGTCCTGACTTACCTATGATGGGTTGATCGTTGTTGGATCTGAGCTGAGGTCTAGATGAAACATGAGTCAGCACAAGACAGGAGTATAAAGAAGCCAACACAATCCATCCAGTGTAATGCATTTTGGTTGCTGCTTTCCTAATGTCTATGTTGTCTGCACGCTTTCTAACTCAGGAACAGTATGCTTCTGTGATCTATATGAACTGTCAATCCTTTTTGCAAGATCCGACCTCAAGACATCACATGCTTCCTTCGTGACACTTGCAGAAAATAAAATTTTAACTACGATTATAGGCCCACACCACTAGTAACCAATCTCCGCGCGTTCGCGGCATTCAAAATGGCGGCGCCGGTTGTGAGAATTTGTCGAAGGTGTATTTGTTCTCAGGCTAAAAAAACGCATGTTAAACGAGCGAACCCCAATATAGATAGAATAGTTCGTGTAGATCATGCTGGAGAACTTGGTGCAGATCGTATTTACGCAGGGCAGATGGCAATCCTTGGAAGAACGAGTGTCGGGACGACTATCCAGGTACGGAACTTACGTTATGTAAGATTTAGGAATGTCTTTTCATATTTTTTTCTTGTTTCCATTCCGTTTTCTCCATTCATATTCATTTCTAGTAGACCAAGATAGAGTCCTACCGAATAGAAAAACAGAAAAAATTCAAAAACCAAACCAGGCCGCAAACAGGAGAGACGCCATTAATTTACAGTCGGCAGCTCGTCAACAAGGGTGGCTGTCACTTTCTCTGTGGAAAAAAATTGTTTTCATCGGAGAAGGCAGCTGGCACTGAGATCGCGGTTTTTGATACCAAGATCTTGGTAACTGTTTGGAAGTGTGAACCATCAGTAGACCCGCATAGCCTGGTTATGAAGACAAGTCCTATATAAAAAAGACGGGGGTGCTCATCGAAAGTTCTGAAAAATAAAAGCTAAAAAGGAGCAATAGGCCCTTTGCACAACCCGGTCACATGGTACAAAATTAAACATACTAGTACTTACTTATTTCAACACAGGTGGATTTAAAGCTAACATGGCTCATGGGGCTGTGTAAAAATGTCAATAGTATAATAAGAAATTGAAAATGAAAAATAAATTATATTAATAATTATATGAATGAAATCAATATAGGACAAAATCACTGTCAATTTGGGGACCCAATTGTGGTGACTCTTCACTAACGTTTCTGAGGTCCAGGAGACATTTTTGCCCTTTTAGCATTATTTCTGGCACTGACAGCAGATGCTTCTGTAAGATTCCTAATGATGGATCCTCTTTATGATAGAGGTTTTTCTGTCTTATTTTTTTTGGTTCGATACCCTAAGAAGTTTGTGCCAAAACTACCACTACCTGGAAGTTTCCCCTCCCCTCCCCTCCCCTCCCCTTCCCTTCCCTCCCCTCCTCTCCCCTCCTCTCCCCTCCCCTCCCCTCCTCTCCACTCCCCTCCCCTCCCCTCCCCTCCGCTCCCCTCCCCTCCCAGCCAAAGCACAATGTTGAAGATGTCACAGATCATTGCTTTATCTGCTGTTATTGTTTTCCCCATTGCAAGTGACTTCTGTCAATTAAGTGACATGAACAGCTATCAAGCTACAGGATTAATAATGATAGGTGCAAACAATGAACTCTGTATGGCATCCTCTTGATTTTGTTGTCTGTGTTACTTATTATAAGATTCCTTACATGAACAGAAGACAGTAGTTGTCCCACTAACTTAACTAGCATAGACATCTGGCTCGGGAAGAGTATTGAACTACACTCTTAGTACTAAATTCATTCATTTCACTTGCTAAGACTCAAACCAGAACCACTCAATCTGAAATCCAGTGCAGACCTTTGTGTGCTCGGTTACCTTGTCTACCAATGCAAGGGTGGCTCTCTACTTTTCTCATTTAAATGTAATCTAGTTAGCATTAGAACCACATGATTTACACAACAAAAGAAGTGAAGTCTATATCACAAGGTTGCTTCCAGCCTCACTAAAGAGACATTCAAACTTCTAATATGAATTACAGGTGTACAGCTTTAAAAGTGTTCTATAAAAGTATTTCTGTCAGTATTTATCATGCAAACAATCCTATAGTCCTCTGTCTGTTCATTGTAACTTTTCGGTGTGGTTCATCTACAGCTTGGTTCAAATTTATTATCAAATTTATTTATTATTATTCAAAGCACATTCAAAGGCCAGGTCCCTCTGCAGACAACTGTAAAATGCTCAATTAGGCCACAGCATCTAACTCACTAACATCCTAACACTTCTGTTATAACTTTACAGCATATGTGGGACCAAGAGAAAGAACATCTTAAAAAGTTTGAGCAGATTGTAACTGACAGAAGGGTGCGGCCCACAGTTCTTGTACCACTGTGGAACATAGCAGGATATGTTTTAGGTATAGTGAAATAATGTATGTAACAATTAGACTATGAGCCTGAGTTTTCTACGAGCAGTATCACTTGTAGAAAACGAGGGCGAGTAGTCTAATTGCATAAAAAGAAAAAAGAAAAAGAAAAAATGTCAAGTAACACATAAAAAAGAACTGTTTTATTACGTAAGATCAGGTTCAAACGTGATGCGCGATGTGCGCTGATGCGGATTCACGGATTCACAATAGACTACGGTAAATTTATACTAATAAGTGTTAGAACACAAGTATCTAGTGGTCAGCAGATACCTTGTTTTGTGAAATAGATGTCCAATACATGTATTTAAGAAGTACACCACACACCCCCTCCGCTCCCCCCTTCCCTCTCGAAACCAAGGTTTCATGTCTGGAGTGTGGCAGTCATTTTGTGTGGCAGGGACATTGTCATTGTCATGCATACACTCTGCAGTCAATACTGTTCACCATGATGACCATGAGAAAAGCAATTTACACATGAAGGTTCCAATGAGTATAGTGCTAATGGCTTAGTGGCCCTCTGGGCCGCCAGAGCTCAGCCTTTTTAAAGGTGGTCAAAATGTTTTTGTTTTAAGCAGAAATGAGGAAATGACGTATTTCGTATAATGACGGTTCTGAGTGTCAATGTAGAGCAATGGTCTTCTAAAAACTAGGGATACCGTTAATCCATAAAAATGCTGGAAACTGTTAAGAACTGCTTCAAGTAACCTCAGTAGTAAATAGATCAGTATTAACTATTTTATACATGGTACTTTTACAAAAATGTGACCTTTAGACATTTAAGTGTATTAAGTGTATTTCGAGAGAGATGTCCATCCAAACCAGAGACAAGGTATAATATGTATGATAAACATGTTATTATTTATAGCCACTTCATATTTCCAGTTCCTTGGCACTGCCAAACCATCCAGATTTTTACTGTTTCACCGAGTAGTGGTTATTGTTTCTGGTCTACAGCTCGTTTATTGTTCATTTTGATTATTGTCCAGGTGCAGGGACAGCTCTGTTGGGAAAGGAAGCTGCCATGGCTTGCACTGTAGCTGTGGAAGAAGTGATTAGTGAGCATTATGACAAGTGAGCATTATAGAGTTGTTTCCCATTGAGTGTTGTAAAGCCTGGTTTTCACTATGACATAAGCTCAAGCACAAGCATAATGGTATTGAGGACACCCCCCAAATATGTCCAGGATTGAATGCTTATGAGATTCAAATTCCTTATGACAATCATCACAAAGTGTCCTCATTGGTAAAAAGTCACCAAAACACACGCAATTCTGCCAAATATATAAACAATAGCCTCCATTTGGCGCGGAAATTTGCTAGGATATTTGTCCACAGACATTATCTGTTGCGAGAAGCGAACAGTTTTCTGAGAACGTAACTTGAGAAAAACTGTGAGCTTCAAGGGACAGATAATGTGCAAGGACAAATATCCAAGCATGTTTTTGCTCCAAATGGAGGCTATTGTATTCATTATCCTTCAAATCTTTTTTTGCAACATGCACAGTTTTGAAAATTTTGGAATATTCTTGGATATTTCCCAGTTTTATCCGGAGAATATTCAGTCGCGTGATATGTGTAGACAAACTGCATGCGAGAGGAAACATTTCATGGATTTTAAGTAGCACTATGAAAATGTCAAATAACCCTGCCAATTATGAAGAACTAATAAAAACAATACTTGCGTTCAATCCTGGGCATAAGTGGGACACCCGCAATCCACGCACAAGCACATGGTGGTGAGGATGCGCACATGGCAAGCATAAGCATCAGTACTAGCACAAGGGATAAATGTTCTTCTTGAGTTTGTGCTTAAAATGCTCATGTAAAGCGTTGAGAATGCATCTCCTGCCATCTTGTTTCACTGTTTTGTGGAGGTATGGGACTGATACTAACTAAGGGTATTCCCCATAATCCATTCTGTGCATGCCTACACTGTACAGTGGTGGATCTAATGGAGGGCAACCCCGCCCCTCCCCCTTATTTTGGGTAAAAAAAGAAGAAATGACTGAAGGGAGAAAGGTCAGCAGGGAAATAAAATAAGGGGTCCCCCCCCCCCCCCACACACACACACACACACCCCTTAGCTAAAGGTCTGCCACTGCTGTATGTGCTCATGTTGGGGTTGTGACTGTCCTCATTACTGTTTTGCCCATGCTTGTGCTTATAGTGGAAACCAGGCACAAAGGAGACAGACAATCCAAAGAACCAATCAAAACTTGAAAGCACAGAGAAATTTAGGTGTCCAAGCAAGTCAGTTACCCCTGATTGAATGACAACTTGGGATGAGTTTCTGTAGGTAATTTCTTAGCATAGTAATGCAAAGCCAAAGCAAAATAATACACTCAGATTACTTCCAATTCTCCCGTGGAAAACACCCGAGACTGATAATTAATTTGTTGTTGATCATGCACATTGATAATTGAGTCACTGTGTGTGCTCTCATTGGTCGATAGGTGTGTTAAGAAGAGAGTATGTAAACATGGTTGTGATGTTTCAGATTTGTGCATATTTTTAAGAATTATATTGTAAAATCAATAGAGCACTTTTTCTATGTTTACAGAGCCTCATCTTAACACTTGGAGGGTTGGGAGAATTCTTGCAAGTTATGCAAACCCTCAACTATGTCTTGGGTTTGCATAACTGTCTCGAATTCTCCCAACCCTCCTCGTGTTTAGATGAGGCTATGTAAACACAGAAAAAGTGCTCTATTGCTTAAATATGATGAACTATCAATTTCATTTTATTCAGACTAAATTGCTTTCAGTCACATTGAAATGTAAGTTATATGTTTTTTATTTGTTATTTTCTAATTTCAGCCAGCTTAGAGAACTCTTGTCTTCAGAGGGTGTAACAGATGAAAATAAAGAATTATTAGATGTAAGTCAAAAGTGCTGATATTTTTACTGATAATATAACTTCTTCAAATTTCCATTTATGAAAAGAACATTGTGGTCTTTTCCTGAATACTAGACAATAAAAAAGTTCCGTGATGAGGAGTTGGAACACCTTCATATTGGAGAAGAGAATGATGCTGAGAAGGTGAGACCTTTGATACATTTCAATCAATCAATCTTTATTTACAGAGGGTAAAACACAAAATATTCTCAACTGTGGAAGAGGTATGGCGGCCTAGGAATGCCATAGGAAAATTGTGTAGTATCTTGTAAGTTTCCCATTATTTTAATGTTATTTCACTTTATTTTTAAACTTTAAACGAAAAAAATTAATATTAAGATACTTGAAATCAAAGTTATACGAGAAATATAGAAAATAAAATAAAACACTTCCTAATATATAGTTAAATGAAACGAAAATAATCTTTCCTTGGCCTAGCAGTGCCATAAGGTTTTTCTTGAAAAAAAAATTTGCTTGTGGCCTATCAATGCCATAGCCCACAATGCACAGTTTGGGTCATGTCATAATGTTTTCTACAAACGATGGCGGCAAATCACATCAGGAATGGTGACTGGATGCAAGATCAAACACTTAAACTGAGATTATTATGTTATGTAGGAACGTCCAGCAAAACTGGAAAAAAGTGAGATTTTTAGACTCCATAGGATTAAAATACCTAATGTATGCATGGAGTGAGTGACCTTTAGCATGCAGGCTACAGTACTTTGACATAAAGTTCATGAATTATGAAGTCAGAGTGAAGTGGATATTGAAGATGTGAAAGAAGCTGTGAGACAAGAATTCAGGCAAAACATTGCAAAAGTCACTAAAATTCTCCGACTGTCGCAAAAGTATTCGAAAACAAATTCAACCAAGTTGTAGAAAAACCTTCGGACCTCATTTTGTGTTTGTTTGGTTTCGTGAAAGCTACGAAATTTAGAGATTCTAGCAAATATTCCCAGTGCGTTCAAAAACATTTTTTGTTCATCATCTCTCTTGATCTTGCATCCAGTCACCATTCCTGATGTGACTTGCCGCCATCTTTTGTAGAAAACATCATGACATGACCCAAGTGTATTATGGGCTATGGCATCGATAGGCCACAAGCGAATGTTTTTTTTTTCAAACCTTATGGCACTGCTAGGCCAAGGAAAGATTATTTTCGTTTCATTTAGCTTTATATTAGAAAGTGTTTTATTTTATTTTTTATATTTCTCGTATAAATTTGATTTAAAGTATCTTGATACTAATTTTTTTCGTTTAAAGTTTAAAAATAAAGTGAAATAACATGATAATAAATAACAGGAAACTTACAAGACAATCAATTTTCTTATGGCATTCCTAGGCCACCATAGATGTTATATAATCACATTTACACATAATTTCTTTTTGTTATTCCTTTGGTAGACCATACAATAGTGAGTTACAATAATCTAATCTGGAGGATACAAACACGTGTACAAGCATTTCTGCCATTTGGGCACTTAAATACACTGTACTTCCTAAATTTTGTGCTCACCCAGGGGTTCTTGTTTGCTGTAAGCAGAATTTAACATAACTAAACTCTTCACTCTCATTTTTTGCCGTGACTCCAGAAATTCTCCTTCACTGTGCCACCTCCAGATGGAAATGAAACTGAGTGATCACAAATGCAAAAAATATAAAGGGGCAGGGGGAGGGGAGTGGGCGACTTCCCTCCATTTTTTGCTCACCCACGGGTTCTTGTTTGTTTGCTTGCCCCCCCCCCCCCCCCAGCTTGGAAAATTGAAATGAAACACTGAGCTCCACAAGTCATTGAACCTGCGACATTGTTACACAACCAGTTTACAAAATCCAATTTGAAGATAGTCAGAGTTACCACTAGACCCATTTGATGTTTGCATTTTAGGCACCAATGTACCAAGCACTGTCAACAGTCATACAGACAGGTTGTAAAGCTGCCATTTGGTTATCAGAGAGGATATAGAAGGGATGAAGTTGACCATTTCCATCTATTTAGCACACAGCAGAGCTGCTTGGACCCTGTTTGTCTTGTTGAAGCAACTAGTAACTTATGAAAGAAGCCTATTTTGTTTTGTCAGCAATGTTCAGCCTTCTGCAGGTGTAACACTATTCCCTATGAATCAACTATTCCCTCTTTTAGTGAACATGGAGAAGCACTGGTCTTAGGAGTATAAAGTAAACGAGAGTTTGAGGACAGATTTTTTTCCTTCAGTCAAACAAGCCGAGAGTACACTGGCTATGAAAATAAACATTGCTTACTTTTCAAAGAGTCAAAAGTCTCCTGAACTCTTGAATGTCCCAATTCAAGCAGGTTAAAAGACCAGTCGAGAGTGAATTGAGTTAGCAGTAAAGAATTCAAGTTTGAACTCCTTTTGACCATTTCCATCTGAGTTGGCCTTGGTATATTATGTTGACCTTGAAGTTCACAATAGCTGCCAACTTGAAAATGTCAGGTACTGTCAGAAGGGATTATGAATAAAGGAAACACAAGCTGCAAATAAAATTAACCCCTGACAATGTTAAAATAATGGTCAAAATTATATTTAGTCTGTAGTCAAAAAGTTGAAGTGTTTGCATAAAGCCAATACATAAAGGGACTGTTATAACTGTGTATAGTGTTCAAAGCCATGTAGAAACAGCTCTCATCACAATTTCTTATTAAATTAAAATAAGCGACAAAAAAGTGGGTTTCTTTTTCAAGTCACTTAACATTTCATTTATTGGGATGGGGGTAGCGGTGGGGTAGGTGCAGAAGAGGATAAAAGGTAGGTTAACTTTGTTTCTGAACCAAGTGATCCATCCTGGCAGCACAAATTATGGTTTCTGCAGCAGTTCCAGAAAATATTCATTCAAAAGGGAATGGAATTTCCTGGAAAGGGGGGTCTGTAAGATCAAAACATTTAAAGGACTGTGTCAAGCTTAATTAAAATTTCCAGAGGGGTAGGGAGGGGAGGATGAAGACTGGGAAAAAATCCCTTTCAGGGGGAGTTATGGATATTTTCTGGAAATACAGACTGCATAGTTATCCCCTGCATTAAATTCACCAGTACTCTTAAATTACACACCAGCGCAAGCACACACCATTTACAATGGTATTTGCAATTGGCCAAACGAAAAAATAGGTAAACAACACAAACAATACCCATAGTCCTAACAACAAAAGAGCTGCAGATTGCCAAGAACGAATAAAATAGTGGCTGTAGAGGGGGCAGGCCATCTGACACACCTGGGTGAAGAAAGGTAATGTGTGTCTTGACTAAGAGGACACTTGCTGATGAGCCAGCCAGAGATCAAACCTGAGTCAAGTGCACTAGTTAGTCATGAGGCCATGGTTCACATGAAAAAAAGTACTGCACAATTTCATCTGTGATTGTGGTCTCTCCCAGAAGTTTCTTGTCAAAAACACTCAGCAGATACAGAACCAATTTCTTTTATTCGACAATTTTAATACAATACACTACAATACAGTATAGTACAATACAGCACAGAGATGTGTTCACGTTAGAGGGTTTTGTGCTGTTGTAGAAAAACACCAACTTTATTGAAACTCTGGAGATGTAGCCAATGTGCATTTCAACTGCAACCTCTGCAATCTCTAAAATGTTAGTACAACATTAATTCTCACTTTAAGTTTGTTACCGTAACTATTTAATGTCAACCTCTACTTTGGGATATACCGGTAAACCTCCCACAGGGAGATACTAGATTGTGTACCTGGCGAAACATCGTTAGTTAACAATGAATGTTTCCTGTAAAGGAACTCTTAACCACACTCCCATTATGAGACAATTTTTAAACTATTACATTTATTTGTTGATATCTTTATCTTTGCTAAAAATTATATTAAACTTCTGTAAATGTACACACTTCTGTTTTATGGGACTCAAATGATTGTATAGATTTGGATTATTTGGCAGGGAATCTTCACAGCATTGCTTCCGCAACACATAATATACATCAAAATGGCTTAAAAATCTAAAAGGGGTTATGATAAAAACCAATATGTACAGTACTAAAGAGTAAAAATTGTTCAGGCAAGGTCACAGCAATTAGAGTGGTTTTCAATTAAGTGTTGTAAGTAGTCACTCTGACCAATCACAAAGGACACAGACAATCCAGTGAACCAATCAACACTCAAAGAAAAGATGTAAAGCTGATGAGAGGTGTGGAAATCAAACCATGTGCGAGCAAGTCATTAAAAACTGGTATGGACTTTTTAAAGGGGCATTGTCACACTATTTGGCAACTTTATAAAAGGCTAGAAGGTGTCTTTGCATCAATTGAATTCCAAAACCAGCGATCTGGTTTTGTTATTAGAGACTATTTGAAGTTGCTGAAACTGTTTCTTGTTGCCTTTCGCTACAGATGGCATGGATGGAAATGGATTGAAATTTGAAAAAAATGGCCAATTTTTTCAACCACTTAGCCTGGAAATGCAAACGAATGCAAATTAAACATACTTTTGACACTCAAGTGAAAACCTCTCTAATGACAATAAAAAAGACTACCTACAAAAAAGGCATGTGGATGGACTAACAACCCATTAAGTCTAGCTGGTGCCCAAATGTTTCCTTGATCAGTGGACTAGTTATGTTCAAATTTGCTTGCCTTCCAGTGGGCAATATGATTCCTAAACATGCCTAAATGCAGGCAATCCTGGATTGTACAATAATTTTTGAAAGTATGCTGTGATAATGGAGAAGTTTTACTTCCAATATGTACATGAGCAATCTTTCATCAAGCCACTGATATACATGTAAAAGCCCTGCAAACTGAAAGGCCATGATACAATCAGCTGTCTCATGAAAATAGAGCCTGATAAACTGAACACTTTTAGTGTGATGTAAATTTAAAAACTAACAGTTTTAGAAAGAAAATGTAGACTTGTTGGCTTTTCTTGTCTAAGAACCTCTGAGTCCACAGTTGCTAGTCATAAATGTGGTGACACATCAAAAAGCTAACATCAAAATTAGGATAGAATCCCCTGTAAGCAAAATTTGTGGGGGCATTTACAAGCTTCCCAAATCCACAGAAAACCCAAGATCACTGACAATGTCAGGTCGTTGAATGTCTTGTAAAATGCGAACAAGTCTATCCAGGCTGCATCCAGGATCTCTCTGTTCCCAAGTGCTTAGAACATGCTCCATCGGTGAAAAGTTGGGGCATTTCTGTGCCTTATCATCTAAGCTCTTAATTTCTTCCACATGAAAGCCTAAGTGTCCAGCAACATCTCGCCAGTTGTTTCGAGAGTACAAGGTAATGTCCAGTTTTGTGCAAATTTCCTTCCTCTTGGCATAATCGGGAATTACCGGTTCCCAAGCCTGATTTCCTCTTGTGTGGTGATTTCCTAGTTGATCACATGTACAGTTTTGCTGAAAATGAAATGTACTGGACATTACGAATGGTAGCATTTCAATTTGCACTTCAACTTTAGGTACTCTTTCAATGCACAAATCACCCTATGTGCTGAAAGTTAACCTTTGAAATTTGACAATGATTTTAGTAATTAAAAATGTCAACAAAAGGTACATCTCCCATAAAGGGTTTTGGTCAAATAGTGAAGAAATTTGTTTTGATCACAGGCTATAGCAGTTTTGCTAGCACACTGTGTGCAGACAGCTCTTGAGTGACATTCAAAAAAGAAAACTCAAGTATTTTGGCCATATCAAGAGAAAAAACAATATCTTGACAACAGTATTAGAAGAAAGTTAGAAGGCAAAAGACCAAGAGGGTAGCCGCAGAAACTCTGGATGGCGGACATCAAGGAGTGTGCCAGATACTGTATACATGTACTGGTTAAATCAATGTAAATTTTATGGTTACAACATCCTTTCCTGGCAAAATGACCCCCATTTATCTTGACCTCACCTTAATTATATAATTGTAAGGGCTTATGTTGCTGGACAGGTAAGGAAATTGAGAGAAAAATAACTATTCTTCAAAGACAGGGATAAGTTATTTTACTTTGACTCAGGGAAATTGAATTGTCACTTGGCTGATGTAATAACATTGAAGTCTAGAAGAAGCATTTGGGGTCACCATGAACCCAGTGATATTTTCCTTACACAAAATGTAACTTTGTTGGCAGTTACCTGGCTTAGTTAATGAATGGGTGGAAAAGGCAGCTTAAGAGGAGGCTGGAAGCTGCTACTATTTCTGGCATTTTGTATTTATTTGAATACAAAATTTTATTTTTATCACCAAAAGGTCAGGAAAGTTTGAAAAGTGATGTCTGTTCTGTGGCAAAGTCCTATGTTGTTGAATCTCACAATCAAAGTTGTACTTAGTACACAAATTTGTGTAATAGAATATAATATCTAGTTTATAATATTGATGTACATTGTAGCAGAAGCCTGTTGATGATGAACAAAGATGACTTACCTTCAATTCAAAGTCCTCAGTGATACCAAGATTGAATCTCTTGTTTGGAGGACACTTTTCGCCAACAGGAAGACCTTTGGGTTCTACGCAGACATTCCCCACAAACTGGTCAGCCTCACTTCCCATGTGTTCCAAGTGGAACTCAATAACAAACCAAAAACCATGCACAAGATTCTCAATTATGTTATAACCAACCTCCTGTTGATGAGACAAATGCACAAAAAATGATCAGCACCAATTACTGTAAACTCTCTGGCACAGTCAGGTTTGTACAAAGGGCTTGGACCAACATTTGAGACACTACTTCCCAACATTTAAGGGGCTACGTCACTTATTATATAGATGAATCACTAAGATAAGTTATCTGAAAACTGTCATGGCTATAGTCCATTTATTTAGTTTGTCTATCAAAACTGATGAATTAGTGATTAGTTTGAGAATTTTATTTCCTACGCTCTCTGTAAATCCAAGTACATGTTCATGGCCTCTCTGTACGACCACATCACTCTGATGGCCTAAAAAATCACAAGCGGAGTGCAATCCTTGGCTGCACGTCAATTTTGACTCACAGCTAAAGTCCATTTTATGAGGTTAAATATACTTATTTAACTTTAGTTAGTTAAAAGCTAGGAGCATGTTTCATAGTAGTTAGCGTGGTGTTGGCTTTTATTAGCATCTTTGGTGGCTTGCTGTATCATTTTCCTGTTAGGATTTTTGGCAATACCTTTGTAGGCCTGGTGCCGAGCAGTTTCCCTGGAGCCCAGGGTCAGCAGTTATTGTAATTTATGCATGTGCCGTTACATGTGGTCGGAGTTTTACTGTGCTTAGTGTTTGGGGGTCTTGAACGGTTTTTGGAGTGTTTTAATGTTCTCCCTCCCTCCCTCCTTTCCCCTTTTATTATTATTACCTTATTATTATTATTGTCTTTATTGTTGTTACTTTTTACTGTTATTATTTCCACAGAGCTCCTGCCTCTGTGTGATGGGTGCTTGAGCTGGGGCCGGGTATGGCTGGCGGGGGCTTGTGGCTGGGTTGCGGGTAGGGCAGACTTGTGGGGTATTCTTGCTACCTGGCTTTGGGGTCAGCAGCTCCAGCCACCAGGTTCCTGGGCACCCAACCTCCATATGTGACGCAGGCGTTGATTGAAGTTTAAATTAAAGGAGCTCAGTAACTGTTTGTGCATCTGAAAAGTTCAGCCTAAATTTTTTAAATTCATCGTTTGCAATCCACTTCAATCTTCTCCATCCTTAACCATCATTGTTCTTTCATGGTTTATTATGATCTCTTTCGTGTTTTTCTATTTTTGTAAGTACTATTTTCATGTTTCCTTCAATTTAACAGGAATTTTGCACGGTGTCAAAATAACTCAAAATGCTATGACTGAGCCCCTTCAAGGACATACGAGAGATTTCATCCATCATATAAAAAGTGCAACAGTCAGTTCTTACTTGGTAGTCTTCACTGGTAAGCTTAAATTGCAGGCACTGGTGTTTCAGTGAGACAACAATATCTGATGAAATGCTGAAAGGGTAGGTCTGTATCAGGTGATATTTGCTGGCAATTTCACGGTCCTTCACCGTCTAAACAAAAACAACAATATTTTTTACTACTTCAATCTCAATCTTAATCCCCTGGCTCTGTAGGTTGCAATGCTAATTGAGGAAAGCCAGAATCAGTGGAAAAAAAACATATTACACCGTAAAATCTACAGATAGAGAAAAATATTAAGTAAATACGAAAGAAGAAGTTGACAATCATTTAGAAGCTAGGCTAGTGTCTTCTTACTGTCCAAATTATTAATAAAATATTAAATAGCAAGTGCTTGTATCTTGATATCCTTGTGCGAGATATTTTTATCACATTTTTTACACCAAATTACTTGCAGCCTGAAGTAACAATTTCCTTGATTGTTATGGAAAAGAACTAAAAGACTTTGGCAAATGGTGTGAGCCAAAAGGGAGCAGATATTTGAAAGCCACATTACCTTGAATGTGGTGTCATCTGGATCATGTTTCATTACCACAATCCGCAGGAACCACACTCGACCTGAAACAGCTTTGGAAGCGAAAACAGCAATTGTGACTTGAATGTCTTGCTGGGCAATTGATAAAACCTCCTGAAACCAACATGAATTATTCATTACTCACAACATTAAAAAAATGTAAGAGGTTACCATAATATATGAGGGTATGCCATATAGTAAAAGAATTTTTCAGACCATACCACCAACAATGAAGGTAAAGGAATGAGCTTACATTTTGAAATTTTAATTACATACCTTTGTAGCTGATCCTTGTTTCCTGGGCGGGCGAGGGGGAGGTGGCCTATAGGGATCCCTTGCTTCCACAGGAAGTGCAACTGGAGGCTTCTGTGTTCCTTTTGAATCTTTTCGTACCCTCTTTGGTATTCTAGGTGGTGGCTGACGAGGTTGAAGAGCTGGAGGAGGAAGTGGTGGTGGAGATGTGCTCTCTTCTGACAATACCGCTGTCTCAAACTTCTCATTGCAAAACTGCTGCACATTTTCATACATGCCTTTCATGCTGCGACTCATGAAAACATGACTGACACAGCTTGCAGCCTCCTTCGGTGTTTTCCTTGAATCAGGAAGATTCATGTAAAGATAACAGCTTGGTCTGGAGCCCTCTGGTAGATTCACATAGTGACAAGTGCTGTCTGAACTATCCATTTTATCTTCAAATTGCCTTTTTTCATCAGCAACTTGGGTGTCACTAACAGGTGCCGGCATGCAATACGTGTGAGTTACAGCCCTACTTTGTATGGCTGTAGGCTTTAAGTTGAAGGTGTCTACATCATCCTGAGTTACTGCAGAGCTAATTTTATTCCTTTCATCATGTTTGGGTGAACAGACACCTTTCCTTGCCTCAGTGTTTGCTGCCCTGTTTGCTTGTACATCCATGTATGTGTAAAGGCGGTTTGCAGGCTTGGATTGTGGTTGGTCAAGACATATTGGTCTAACAAATTCAGTTATTGCCGCATCAGTCTTTGTCACATTAAGTGATGAATCACTTTTGACACGCTGTCGTTTTGGACTAGATGGGGGTTGTCCATCAATCTGGAAGCTGCGTGACCTTTGAATCACCAACTCCTCTCCATAGATACTGCGATCTGAACACTCAGCATCATCATGCAGCTCATTCTTTACATGCTCACTACATGTACTTGCAGGTTTAAGTTTCCGTAGTGGAATGGGTGGTGGTAGGTGTTCACTATGAATGTGATTCTCCTTGGTGCTTGATTTCTCTCGATCCTCAGTTCCGTTCCCATCAGCATGCACTTTATGACCCGTCAACTCCAGTTGCTTTTGAACATTAAGCTCATTGTCACCATTTGAACCCTGCTCTGTGCGTGCTGACAAACTGGAATTAGTTGAACCGTATTCGTCCTTACAAATACTTCCATCAGACGAAAGTGGTGACTTCGCCTGTATATTAGAAGATAAATAGGTCACTGAAGATAACTCCTTTAAACTAAATGATGGCTTTACCCTTGAAGATGGAAAGGTTTTAGATTTAGAAGACAAAGGTTCAGAACATATTTTATGCACCAACTCACAACTTTTGCTTAGACTTGAAGCTGACATAATATTGGAATTGCTATCACACTGTTGGGCTGCAGCCACTGAACTGCCAATATATTGAAATTGATGGTCAGCAGGCGCTATGCACCGACGCCGTTCAGTTAATTTTGAGCAAATCTCCTGTCCTCTTTCAGTTCTTAAAAGAATTGTCTTCTCTTCTTGTGCTTCACTCATCGTGTTCAATGTAACAACCCCATGTGCCATAAGTTGTTGTGAAAGAGAATCAATTCGCCATTCTCCAAGAAGTTTGAAGTCATATTCTAGGTTTGTTGATAAACATATTCTGTCATTGCAGATATGAAGCTGGGCTTTGTTACAAGGAGAGCTTTTGGGTGCTTCTTCAAAATCTACTTCAAATGAAACAACTGCGGGTAAAAATGGAACACAAAATTATCAGCATCATTGTCAACGGTGATTGAACACTGCAATAAAATTATTGTGACAGGTGTAACTATAAAATATGCTATATTCTGTTTGCAAATTTAACAACTGACCACAAGTTTGCATATTGATTATTTTATCCAGCAAACAGGTGTTCAACTGTCTTAAGTTACAACTGTCACTGCAAAAAGTTTTAAAATTTCAGAATTAATGAAAATTAGATAATCTTGCACATTGGAACCCTTATAGACCTTATAGACAGTGACCGGGAAGTTTTATTTCAAATATGTTACACTGACTGCACGTAAGTTAATAAAGTCACATCACTTCAAAGTTAGGAAAACCCTTCAATTTGACATAATTGTATAATGCATTTTATCAACTATCCGTTTTTGTTTCTGGAAAAGAAAATGGCTCCTAAATTTTTGGACTTGGCGACCACTTTGGAAGATTTAGGAGCCAGATTCAAAAACAAATTAAACAATTTCTCTTATCTTGCATTTGATATATATGTCAACAAAGTCTGTTTTAATTTAAGTATATCCCCCTGCCCATTGAGCTACTTGTGATTGCATTGTGTCTATTTAACAAATGGATGTCAGTTTTTCATACTTCTGTCCTGTTATAGATAATGAATTTTGTCAAGACATTGTCAAAGTAGCTGTGGATCCATGAGGCGATAGCCGAGTGGATCCGCAGACTACTTTGACAATGTTATGACGAAATTCATTGTCTATAACAGGACTAACGCATGAAAAACTGAGGTCCATTTGTTTTTTACGATAACAACCTGTCAAATCGTCCACTCTTGCTCGTTCCTGCATCACATAAATTATAATTAATTCATGTGTCTGTGTACGTATTGATGATACGAATTAGCCAATGAGCGTGCAAGAATTTGTGCTGTTATTGTAAAAATACAGTCAGTGGGTGGAAAGCCTTAAAGCCTTCTACCTGGAAAATGAGCGCAGTGTAAGCTTGAAGGAGTTGTCAGGGTAGTAAAGTTACCAGAATAAATGTAATATTCTAAGGACAATCTTTTCTCCTAGTCTACTATCCTCTAATTTGATTGTCCTCTGATTTTACTGTGCTTTATAATATAGATAGGAAGCTGTGTGCACTCTGATTGGTCAAAGTTCATGTTTTATCATTCATAAAACATAAAAAAACGTGTTTTTAATATGTTTTTTTGCCACATTTCCTCCAGTCAACATTTTTGTTCTAAGAGATGGTGAAGAATATTTTCTTTGATGAAATTTGTTATGAAGTTCTTCGCAAAGCAGCAGAAAGTTTTGAAGACGAGGCATCTAGCACTTTAGTGGTTTTAATTGTGTCAATTTGTGGATCTGTGTGCATTTCTGCTTCTACTCCCAGATTGTACAATCTCTAGTTCACACCTGAACTAATATAAACTTGAACATAATTTAAAATTTGCATTTGATCACATTGACAAAATGATGCAAGAAATCCAGAATTATTGCCTGAGAGCTGAAAATTGAATGGGAACATCTTTGTCAAACTTTTCTTAAGTGATTTAGACGAGAAAATGACCTCGGCAAGCTACAAAAGGGAATGAAACTAAAAACAAAGCAGCTCCATGCGAAGCTGATAATTTATCCAGTTTGTTCACCATGTGTCCTTCATCACATACAGGTTAAAAAAAGCTTACCTCTTGATAATTTTAGCTTCAGAAACCATTAACTGGTCGCAAATTACTTTCTATATCCTTACAAGTGTCCTGCCTTCCATCTTTGAAAGATTTGGTCCCAATTTTTAAGCAAATATACATTTCACCAATGGCGACAGCCATTTTGGTTGCTTGCATACTGATTAGCTGACTTGACAAAACTCTCTCAGGTGGGGGATAAAACAGATGTTGTGAATGCCGATTTTCTGTCACGCTTTCAAGTCACTATGACTTTAATACTGGTAGGCAGGTTGAAGGTGGATAGAAAAAGAAAAAACCTTTACACAAATGCACTCAAAATCTATGATTACTTCTAGTTTTATTCTACTAAATAGTGTTTGGTTCAGTGAAACAGTTTGGTTGTTACCATGATGAATATTGAGTATATTATCTTATCGAGATAAACAAGTTCGAACTTACTACTTGTATCATCAAAGTTTCAAAACAAAATACCTTACCATCACAACATTTTGCGAGGAGAGCTTTCAGGTTATTGAGCTTTTCTCCACATTCAGATGAAAAAAAGTGTCCTCTAATTTGGCTGTCTCCTCTTAGAGGTAGAATTCCGACAACATTCCTTTGGTTTCCAAGGGAATCCAGGTGAATTATGGCATGACTGTTGGAGGTTAGCTCAACAGTCACAGGCTTCTTTGGTCTCCACAATTTACGTTTTCTTTGTGTCGGTGCAACCTTCACTAAATCTGACAACAGGAAGTATAATCAAAGGAGAACCATTGGTAAGATGAGGCTTTTTCTAATAAGTGCTAAGTAAAATTCTTTTTTAATCAAAGACACTGTGATCCAGTCTTTAAATCTCAGAACCATTTACAGTGACTCAAAAAGTGCCGTTTTTGTGCTTTTTGATCTGTCGCACAGTCCAAAAAAAAAAGAGAGATCTCATTGCTGGCTATCAAATAAAGGCCTCAGCATCTCATCTTTTAAGGCAGAATTGTGGAAAACACTACTAAATTCTCAGAAGACAAACGGATCATGTCATATACATTAATGACAAGAGATACTTTTAGATGTTTTTGCATGCTTTTCACTTTCAAATCGATTTGTCTAGTTCTTAATTTCTAGGAATATTTTTTTGTTTTTTTTTATTCTATTGTAAATAGTATCTATTCCTAATGCAGTTTTTTTTTAATTGTACTTCGTATTTTTTAGAGGGCCACAAGTTCATCAGTAATGTTTGTTACTGTCATGTGTTACCCTCACAAAATAAAGTCTCTCTCTCTCAAAGCCTTCCAATAATATAGCTTGATTTATAGAGGATGAAAATACATATATGCAAATCACATGTTGACAGCCATGCATCATGTACATTGTAAGCCAACTTCCTCAAAATAAATTTTCTTTCGATTTGACTTTCGCTTTAATTGTCTCACAATCTATACACTTTTAAGACGTCAAAGTGACTGCTGCTGACTAGATGGCTGACAGCACAAAAGAACTAAATCTTGCCAGTCAAAATAGCAACGTACGAAAGCTTCACATATCTTTAAATTAGTCTATATAACACTGACACAAACTTAATGTCAAGCTTATATGCATGTTAAAACCACGGCACGAACAAAGCACTCACATTTTCCGTTGCATCCACTCCTTCTAATGCTAACAATTCTTTGTTCCCACTGTTATCAGAGAAGAAAAATAAACATCATTCACTTACGTGCGCAAAATTAAACGGACAAGCCGAAAGAAGTAAATTAAAGATGGCCGACTGACGTGTCAAGCAGCATCATGACTCTTCGAATTCGATATTGTCTGAAATTTTCATTCGTGAGTCAGCTCGAAAGTTAGTCAAGTATAGATCCCTGGTTTTATAATGTTTTTTGGAATTGCATAAATATATAGAACACTGTTATGCTATTTTGATGCACTGGGATGTGGATAAGCCGAAGTATAAATTAGCTTTAAAGACGAACCATTCATCTTAAACATACCTTCTGTTTCCCTTTCCCGCGATAAAGAACGTGTTCACAAACAGACGGTTCGTTCAACGTGGACATGGCCACAGAATCTATCTACTGACCGGCGAAACCAGCGCCCAAAAATAGCAAGGGCCAAGGTTTCGAGACTTTTTATGGCGCAGAAAGAGAAGGAAGTGGAAGAGTTTGACGTCACGGAAACGTCACGGTTACGTACGTGGGTGGGGGAGTACCCGTGACCCTCCGTTCAGCGAGATGTACAGTGTCTGAGTTTTTTACCGAGATTCCATCGATATTGGTTGCCGTTTTAGAGGAAACGATGTTATGCTAAACCAAGTCTAAAGCAGTCACTGCACAGAAGGTCAAGTATTTACCAGAGCACCTCTGCACGTGGATGAGGTGTGTCGAAGCGGGTTTTCCCTTTCAGATGACAACAAAAAGATCACAAACCCATGAAATTTAACATTTTAAGTATGAACTCTGAGTACGTTGTACAAAATGTCCGATAAAATTCGGTGAAGTGGTATCACGTTAGATCTAAATGATGTTACAATTTTCAGGGAATTTTAAAAGCGTGTGATCTCTAGATTCGTTGAGAAACCAGAAACATTATAAGTAGGTATAAACTTGAGCTGTAAAAGCGTAATGCGCATTTGAAAGAGCATATTTGCTACAACAAATTGTATAATATCATCATTATTTATTATATTACATGGTCCTCATTTTGTCAATTGTCGAACGAAAATCGAGCATTTTGCCGAAGAATTTCATAAATATCAAGAAATTCAATTTACCTTGTTTACATTCTTTAGTTTGGGCATGATCAAATCGGAGGCGACTTGCGAAGCTTGCTCTCAGCGTTAACGGAAGTCAATACAAACGTGGAAAGTTTGCCGGAATTCGGACAGATCGTTCCACTGTGTGGTCAGAACGATCTCGGCACAATATGCATGGTCAGTTCGTTCCACTTGAAAATTGTAAGAAGTCATGAAGTGCGCGTGTGGCGTTTGAAACGATAAGGTGGAAGTCAGTTTTCAAGTTTGATACGACAAATTCACAGTGTGTTGTGACCGCGCGGCGAAACGGCGATGAATAATCAGGTCCAAGGTATAAACATAACGTGAGAGAAACTGTCATAAGAGGATATTTTGGACTGAAAAATATATCGCATTGCTTTTGTGGCAGTTTAGTGGCCTCCGGTTGACCCTGGATACCGTGCTTCCATGATACGCGCAGTGAAATTATCTAGGCCGGTGGAGCTACGTGGTGTAGCTTCAATATGTCTTAAAAATCTAGTCACTTGGCTTTCAACCAACTTATTAACATTGAGGGCCATTGACGGGTAGAATTCTGTGGCGATATGCGAGAAAAAACAACTTATTTATAAGAGACGGTTAACAGTCGTTGCATTGCATATTATAATATAGATAGGACCCTGCCCGCGCTCTGATTGGTCGAAAACCCATATTTTATCAAAGTACAAAACAAAGAAAAAGCGGCGTGTTTTATTGTTTTCCACCACATTACCTCTATATTATAAAACAAATAAAGAAGCCTGAGCAGTGTATTACACTGTGATAAAACACTCCAAACATTTGAGAACACTAGAGAAATGTAGAAAACTCTCGCCTGCGGGTCGTGTTTTCTTCATTTCCCTCGTGTTCTCAAATGCCCGTCGTGTTTTATTACAGTGTAATCCACGGCTTAGGCTTCCTTATTTGACTTATTTGTTAAATAGCGAAATACGACATAATGTTTTGGATACTTATCGACCTGTAAACCCGAGAGAAGGGACACTACCTAAAGATTTTGGTGGAGGTGTGAGGTCCGAGCCTTGAAACCTGTACGCTATTTCAGACCAGAATTTGCGATTTTCCATCAACGTGTACCCTATTTACGACCCGAGGCAAAAATCGATGCCTCATTTTAGATCTCTAAAATTAGTTCACGGTTCGATCTAGAAATATGGACGCAGCCAACCAGAAATGGCTTCCACTTCCGCAGTCCTCACTACCAACTATGATTAACATTTGAAAAGGCTACAAATTTGCCAATATTAATTGATACGGAAAAGAGTTCCTTATATCCAAAATATCCAATGCCAGAGAAAAGTGAAGAGGATACTTTATTTCAAGCCAAAATGGTCAAAATCGCAGAACAAAAACCATATCCTTGAGGGCCGCACATACCCACAGAGCCCTAGACTGCGAGCAGTCTCTCTTTTCCTCGAAAATCCGTGGGAACGTGACTGTCAGCGTGACTTTGGAGCGGCGATGCATCGCCGCTCCCACGTCACGCTAACGCACACTTGTTTTGCATTCTTTCCCACGGATTTTCGAGAAAGAGAGAGACTGCTCGCAGTCTAACAGAGCCCATGTACTTGGAGTACGCCACCCCCCCCCCCCCCCCCCCACCCTCGATCTCTACATCCAACACAGAAAGATATACGGATCGTCGCCCCAGCCCCTTTTCGTCCATACTGTCCTTTTGCGTCCGTGTTCACAAACACACGTCTGGTCGCAAAAGAAGAGATCGGCTGACAGCAGTCTTAGTCTCCCGGCGTGCCCAATCGATAAAAACCAATAATCGTTATAAATTAATCGATTAATATCGGAAATCGATGAAAATCGATCACCAAGAAAATTGTGAGTATCGACTTCCATCGATTTTATCGATTTTCATCGCTATTATCGATTTTTCTTGTTTCGTTTAATTTCAGCGAAAAACGTAAGGGACAAGAGATAAGCTTTGTTCGCGATAAAAGGAAGGAATTCAAAGAAAACTGTTAATTGTTGGAGTCCATTCTCCTTTGATCTCGCAAGGTTAATGAATGATAACATCAGTGTTTTGGGAGGGATTTATCCGGCTTTATCCTTCCGGCTTGAAAAATTAAATAGGGAACTTGAAAACAAAAGCTTACCATTCGATAGTCGCTTTAAGTGCCATAGTGGTTCTACATGTTGCTTTTGAATGTGTCCGTAATTGTAATTAAAATATACTATTAGCATAACTAAAGATTTTTAACCGTAGCCTGCGAAAACAGCCACTCGGGCCGGGAGCGAAGAAGGACGGCTGTTTTTGCAGACTATTTTAACCGAGTTTAAATAAAGATTTTACTTACTTACTTACTTACTTACTTACATACTTACTTACTCCAAGTTATCCTTTGCAACTCACCACGCGGAAGGCCTAGCCACGGGTACCGATTTTCTACTCCAAGAAAAAAAATGTTTCACCTGCCGTTATAGTAAACCCACACTCATGGTACCCTTTCACAACACACTATCAATATCACATCCATATTCGACCGGACACGCAAGCTGTATTTGAACCAAGTCCCGGGAGTAAGTCTAACATTTGAAGGTATCCTCTTTCGAGAGTTATCGACTAAGATCGATTACAATTGATATAATCGATAACAGTTACGAGAACTAGGATTGAGTATCGATTTTCATCGATTAATTGAAGCAATCGATAATAATCGATTAATTATTATCGATTATATTGATTATATCGATTGCCTTACGATGATCGATTTTCATCGGTTGGGCACGCCGGGTGGTCTAGATGTAAATTTGATGGTAACCAGAGTAAAATACGACATGATTTTTTAGGCGATTTAACGCTTCTTGTCCTTGAATTTAAATCGCGTTGTGTGCTGTGGAGATTACAGCTGTCACAGTAAAATGTATGGAGACTCATATGTACTAGATAAAAAAAAAATGACACGAAACAATTAGCACTGGTAAATTATGAAGTTATATCTGGTCTTGTCTTCATCACACTTCGACCTGACGGGGCCGGAAATGCACACACAAGAAAAAAAAACAGAAGAGGAAAAACTAACAGTATTTTTATGCTATGAAGGAAGTCTAAAATAGTTAAAATTATTTAAGTAATAGAGCACTTTTTCCGTGTTTACATAGCCTCATCTAAACACGAGGAGGGTTGGGAGAATTCGAGACAGTTTACGTCTCGGGTTTGCATAACTTTCGAGAATTCTTCCAGCCCTCCTCGTGTTAAGATGAGGTTCTATAAACACGGCAAAAGTGTTCTATGGCTTTTATAATTTCTTAAAAATACGCGCAAATCTGAAACGCCACAACTGTGTTTACATACTCTCATCTAAACACACCTATCGACCAATGAGAGCGCGCGTAGTCGCTCAGTTATTTTATAAATATGAATACAAAACAATGACATAGGAAGAGAACACAATATCTAACAAGTAACAGCTAAATATTAAGCTATAAAAGGACTTGAAAAGGTGACAGAAATAAGAAATTAACAAAAGCAGCCGTCATTTGGGTCTATGGAACTATGAAAAGCAAAAGATAACATCAAAGCAAAAGAGTATTTCTCAAATATCACGTGACTGAGATAAAAACTGGTATATTAAATATCTTGCGAACTTTGACCTTAGACTGTAGGCCTTTTCGTCGCTGGACTAACATTGTGCTCACTCCCTCCTTTCACGTGGAATAAAAGCAAAGGAATAAAGGCAAAGGAGAGACTGTTTAGAATAAAGTAGTCTGGTTGCAAAATGGTGCTGCCATTGTGTCTACACAAATGAAAATTCTGACAATGGCGATCAAAAAGGAACTTAAGAATTGTCCAGAATGTGATGTTTTTTTTAAACAAAAAATCACCTTAAATCGTTTTATCGTGCAATTTTTTACTAGTTTCACATTGCTATAGGTCTGTGGAGTCGATTTACACAAAAAGGAGCTTTTTAGACTACACTAACGAGGGAATAGCCAAAATAAATGACTTCGAAAAGTAAAGTTAGTTAAGACGTATAAAAATTAACAGTGAGATTCTGAGGACTACCAAAGCTTTGTTAGGGATTTTATTTCGGCTTTGGACGAAATTTCTTGCGATTTCATGCAAGTTATGAAGTAAAATCAGCTGGTCGACTGATCATCCATATACCCACTAAATGCATATGGTTATGACCTCAGATGAAACTCAAATCCAAATCTTTGCCAACTGGCCAATGTCACATGCAAAACGCGTGACAATGGACAATAGGAAATCCATAATATCATGTCGTTGCCGCGATAAGGAAACTGCGGACAGACACAAACTTCCCCATAGGAAAATATCAGATTTTTACAGATCCTACGTACTGACAAGTAGCATTTTCGTTTGCGGTCCTTAATAACTTAGTAGTAGTAGCTGGGAGAAGAACGATGAACTGTTTTCAGGACCAAGGAGTAAATGTATTTATTCATAGACCTCGAACTTGAAGTTCGTTCTTCTATAACCGACCTAGTTTTCGACAAAAAAAAACACTAAAAGCAAGTAAAATACTCGAACACCAACCCAAAGTCTGGCCAGTACCTTACGCATGCGCACATCCATATTACCAGGGCACTGGCAGTCCATTCTCGTCCCCAGAGCCCACGATCCTTCTGGCCTGTGGCAGGGATCGAGAGCTCTGGCTTGACCCAATTTTCTGAGCATGCGCAGAGTATTCGTTTCGAATTCTCAACCAATCGTATTTGCTAGATTTGACAATGAGTCCGTGAATCGCGGACTTCCGGTGTTGGACCAAACCAGAGCTCTCGATCCCTGCCACAGGCCAGAAGGATCGTGGGCTCTGGGGACGAGAATGGTGGCAGTCAGGACCGCGAGTCGGTGTGCGAGGGTGTCACTTGCTTTTATTGCTAGTTTTCAATGAATTTAACTTATGAAGCTTAATATCAAGTGCAAAAATATCAATAAGCATCCTTGGAGTGACCTTGAGGGTTTAAAGATGCAGTTTCCGAGAGGAAAAAGGCATGAAAAGTGTGTTTGTTAGAATACAGGTCTCTATAAGACAGACACCTGGTGTTAGTCCCGGCCGTTTCTTAGTCATTTTACTATAACGAAACTCTCTATAAGACGGACAACGGACACCTTGAAATGGTCAAAGGACACTTGTGAGGTGCTGAATGTGACCGCAAATTACGATTTAGGGAAGAAATACTTGAATTACAAAGTACGTGACTCTTTTAAACCAGACGTTTAATTGACAGCTCTTATCTTGTCGGCGAAATACATACAGTACAAGTTAAATCAGTCATCATTTTGTCCCATTCAAAAAATGACTCGGAGGTGAAAACCGAATTGTATTGTAATCTAAAACGGCTATTTCCTTGCTTTCTTAGCTGCTTTCCGTCTGAGTTGACTGTATTATCTTAAAATTCCTGGGGTCATGTTACGTCGACTCTCTTAAGCCGGACACCTCTCTACGAAGACGGACAGCTGAGGCCGGTCCCGATGGTGTCCGTCTTAGAGAGAGTTGACTGTACTTTGCCCCTTCCGACTGTCGGGCTTAGCGCGCTTGCGGACCATCGATCCATTTTCAGAGCAAAAAAGAAACTGCTGAATACTTTTGTTCTTAGGCCATCGTTTCTTATTTTTGAAGAAACTGCTGAGTTTATTTGATAGACTGCTCCATCTATTTACGTTTTGTGTTTTGCATCGTGACATATAGCCTGGGGCACTCAAGAGATGACGGAAGTCCAATCTGAATCTTTACCTGAGTGCATAAAATAGTTTACGCATGACAAACTTGGGGTGGAGGGGAGGGGCGTGGTGACAACTTGATTCGGTAATGTAAGCGCGCGATCGCTTGGAACACTATCGCATAGAACAATATACGAACCGATCAACTTCACGTAAACAGTTTAGGAGTTAAAAGTCAGCGATTCTTCCACAGTTTAAGAGATGGATACTACCATTTTCGAGCTACCGTGAACGACAAACCTTTTTCCGCGTTGTTACATGCTTAATACTTTCAAGTTTGTCTAGTAAAACTGTTGCGTTTTAGAGGGGTTTACATGTCAAATTTTGACAGCTCCGCCTCAAATTGCCTCAATTGAGACGGAGCTGTCAAAATTTGACATGTAAACCCCTCTAAAACGCAAAAGTTTGACCAGACAAACTTGAACGTTTTAGGCATGTAGCAAGGGTGTCAGTAAAACGCGGGGTCGGGGTCGGGGTCGGGGTTTGCATCAGCTGTGTATTGTCAGATTTTAAGAAGTAAAGAAAATAAAAGAAATGTGGTGGAGCTCATTTTTTCGCATCATCCCAAACAGTCGCGTCACATTTCAGTCAAGACAGTCTAATATAGAAGCCGCAAATTTCTTTTCTAGTTCAACACCGATTTCTGATAGAAGTCCATAAGTAAGTCAAGTCAGTGGAAAATTAAGCGGAAGCTGACGGCTGAACTTACCACCAACACACGTCGCCTTTGGTGAGACCTCGTGGAAACGAAATTAAGTCAAAGCGTACAGAATTTAAAACATCCGCTATACCAAATATCATATACAATATACTGACCCAATCCAAGAACTGTAAATTACTAATGCAACAGAATGATTGACTTCTTTGTTTATTTTTTCCCTTAGTTAAGATGAACGATCGACAAATGAACTGCTTGCCGCTAATGATTAGTCATGAGTGAAATCATGCGAAACTCTAGGGATCATGTTTTATGCGCACAACATCTGGAAGTCACGCACGTTTGAAAAAAAAATTAAAAAATCGCAGTTGTTCATGGTAGGTTCAGCCGTCAGCTTCCGCTTAATTTTCCACTGACTCGACTTACTTGTGGACTTCTATTGCAAAAATCGGTGTTGAACTAGACTGAAATGCAACGCGATTGTTTGGGATGATGCGAAAAAATGAGCTCCACCACATTTGTTATTTTCTTTATATCTGAAATATTGTAACGATACACAGCTGATGCAAATTCCAAGAAATCAGAATTTGGGTTAAAAGAAAGAAAAAAAGACATTAAAAAATAGTATATAAAAAAGAGACCCCGATCCCGACCCCGATCCCGACCCCGTCCTCGACCCCGCGTTATACTGACACCCATGTAAAAACGCGGAAAAAAGTTTGCCGTTCACGGTAGCTCGAAAATGGTAGTATTTCCTGTTTTCCCGAAAAAAAGCGCGGCATTTTAATGACTTAAATCTGTCGGTGACGAAATGGCCTTCGAATGCAACAATGGATGTACACTTGCCATAAGCTAGTGCGGACATGTTTAAAGGCCCGTTTACACAGGCGATTTTTGTCACGGCAACTCGATGCAATTTTGGTCGCGCTTAAGTTGCAACAAGTTTCAAACATGTTCGAAACCCCTGCGATGTCGCGGCGACAAATCGCACTGAAAATCGCACCTGGTTTACACGTGCGATTTCGGAGTTGCAACTTAAGCGGGACAAAAATTGCATCGAGTTGCCGCGACAAAAATCGCCTGTGTAAACGGGCCTTAAGACGTTTACCGAGACTTGCTCATAGTCGGTGGGTGAAATCAAACTATAAACGCGACCTACAAATTGTTGTTCATTTGCTTTCATTTACGCTTTACAAAGTGCGTGTTCGCGCAACGATTTTTTTTGTTTGTTTTTTTTTTTAAAAAGGAAAGTTCTTTTAAAACGCATGTGGCATGTGTCAGTTCAGGAGGTGCCACGTGATTGACATTTCAAAATATATCATCTTTGCGTTTCGAAACAGGAAAAAGTAGGGCTTCCGTAATAGTACCGTGAAAAGCCGTCTTGCCAGAGAAAACATAACTATATGTATACATAAAACTTGCCTTGGCCTTATGAAAACCTTTTTTGGCAAGAAAATGCGAGTTCGTGATGCACTCCAATAATCCATGTTCACGCACAGACTAGAAGACTTGTGTCTATGTAGAACTTGTAGGTTTTAATTTACAGTGTGCACTTAAGAACAAGAGCTGATCTAAAACATGTTGTGAGCTAGTATGAGTTATAAAATGTAAATTATAAACTTATACCGTAGCTCTGCAGTGCTGTAATAATAGTTTGGCACTCTGACCTGGGAACAGCTAATCGCGCTTGAATGTGTTTTCATTTTCGTAACAGACTATTGTAAAGTAGAAACTAAATAATAGCATAACTGCTAGAGTAAAATTAATTTATAGCTCATTTAGAACGCTAAAAGTTAAACTGTTGACAGCTGTTCTTTTCTCTAAGGGTCAAACGAGATGTTTCGCCTGACAATGTCTACCGGTCACAATGCAACCAGAAGTCTCGTCATTAACAAACTCGCCGCCAAGCGAAGTCTCATCGCCACCAAATCACTAACGACCTAAGAAAATTAAACTGAAATTCGCTCTACTTTTTTTAGTTGTATAACTCACACAGCTCGTGTAACGTTGAAATTGTTTGATTGTTTAGCCGAAGACTTTTACGAAACGCTTACTTAAGCTTAAATGCAAACGCAATAGCGAAGCAACTATGTCAGCAATGTACATGTAGCCCGGACATGTAGTTGAATTCTACTAAGCTGTTTTCTCGCTAGACAACGGAACACGAAATTCGCAAACAGACAAGCTAACAAACTTGCTTGATTTCGCGAGAAATTCAGACTGCCCGCGATCTAACACAAAGAACAGGCCAGGGTGCATAGGCCCGCGCCGAAGTTACGCCGGGGGCATGTACGCCGAGTAGGATGCCACTGTACGCCGTACTTTGCCGCTGCGCCGTCGCGAATTCGAAAGAGGGGCGGGTAAGAGAAATTGTTGAAGCGATATCCATGCTCGCTATCAGAAGCAAAAGCATTTACGTTTCATCTTTTCGTGTTAAGTGGTCGTGCTTTATTTAGTCTAGCCATCTATAGAAATCGAGGTCATAAGGGCCGGCTCTAATATTGATTCAGGTTTTCGCTTATCGTTGACAAGGAACTATTAATTTCTGTTTTTAGTGAGGCCGCCAGTTACGCTTCAGTACACCGACATCATCGTACGCCGGTACGCCGCAATATCTCAGAACCCACGCCGAAGATCTTCGACGTACCCTAAACTAAATGCACCCTGGACTGAACAGGCAAAACACGGAAAAGGGATTATTAAAACAAAGTTATTTAGACGGTTTCTTATCAATTTGCAGTCAGTACGACCCAGGAGGAAATATTGCCGTGATAATCATGCAGCTGCAAAGTGTGAAATATTAATCTAAGTATCTGAAATGATCACCTGAGAAGATTCAATCCAGGCAAAGGGAGACGTCATTCCAATCAACATATAAGATCAACAGGAGCTGGAGATCAGTGAACTAGCTTTTGAGAAGTACTCAGCACAACGATTAGATTGCAACTGAGTTGGGCTGATCATGAATATCAGTCTCAAGTTACTTGGAATGTGAGCACATCTTGTTGTTGAATAGGTGTGCCATTACCCACAGTTTCCCGTACATTGTTGAGCCACATGTTAAGCCAAGGCAACTTTACAGACATGTTCCTGTTGCTTTTGAGAAAGGTTATATTCTCGACCGCGACACCCACGAATTTTTTTTGCCGCCTTATCACATGCGGGACAAAATTACTGAACGCTGATTGGCTGAGAAAGAAGACTTTTTTTTCTTAATCACTCCACGAGGGCATTTTTAGTAATCAAGAGGGCATGATTACTTAGTGCTGATTGGCTGGCACACCTGCGTTAAGTTGGTTTTTGAATGGTAAAAAGACAGTGAAAAGAGATCTGCCTTCGGAAAGAAACCTCTGTATACTTCGTTGCAAACTCAACAGGGTGTCAGGTTCATAATCCGGTCGCCATCTGTTTTCCGATATCTATAAAAAAAGCTTTGCCAATAAGTGGTCAAGGTCAGCAGCCGGTAAGTCCAAAACTTCTGCTATGCTTCCTTTGTTTATTGACGACAAATATCGCTGAAATGTTTACATTTCACTGGCAGTTTTCCTTTCCTTTCGTGGTTTTTTCTCTTTGTTTGAATGAGCATTCAATTTCTCCCTGACCAATTAACTCGTTCCAGGAGCCATAATCAGGGACGGAGGCCGTAAGTATTGGGATGCGCGCGGACCCATGATATCGGACAATTTTTCTATTTTTAGAACAAATTGCGCCGTCATGACGTCATATATCCGCGCTGATCCACGCATGTGTCTTGGGCTCTCGCGTGGATGTTGTCACTTAGTGTGATGAAATGGTGAGAGTTGCGAGATTCTCTTGCCGACTTTTCACTGCGATGGCAGGGAATACGGCAGAGAAGAAGAACCAGGGCTCTTCTATGTACTTTTATGCTCTGATTTAATGGAAAAGGTGTGTATTTCAGGGTCGAGAATTTCTTTAATTTCGCTCTGTGAATGAATAAAATCCGCTCGTCGCGTCTAGTTATACGCGTAAACTTCTGTGTTTGTTTTGTAAAGAAAGTTCTGCAAGAAAACTGTTTACTCCGGAATCGAGTTTATTTGTGAGTTTGCCGAACAATGCTTAATCATAACCAAAACCTGTTTTTGATAGTTTCTCATTGTTTCTGCTCGTTTGGCGAGTTTGTGAAAGTTTTTGAAAGGCAAGTCTGACGCGTACGAGTAGTTCATTTGCATAGTGCTGTGCGTGCACTTTCAAGTCCGAGTCGGTGTTTTAGATTGTCAACAAATCGTGAAAAAGACTTGTTTCATTGTCTTTTGTGCTGAGATACTACAATAACTGTCACCAATGTTCACCAAAAGGCTACCAACATCATGCGTGTTTCTTTCACATAGAGAAACTTTACACCTTACACCTTACAAGGAGTTTTGCCTCAACTGAAATCTTTATTGGAGTTGATTAAAAGCTCATCGTAACTTTTCTGATTACTTCTGCTGTATTCACATATTATCGGCTAAGCTTTTAATATGTTCTCAAACATTTATCAACCTTAAACATATTCAAAAACTACAGATATTATATGAGTTCGATGTACGTTTTCACACCAAAGTGCCAAATCCAATTTGTCATTTTTTTTCAACTGTGCAAAACACGCATCGGCGGGCGCTCTTATTCATCAACAACAGACACTTTATTGGATTTTTACACAAACAAACTAAGCAGCATCTACGGACATAAAACTATTGTCACTTATTGAGCCTAAACGCTGCTATATCCAAATATATCCAACTAGTTTGTTTTCTGTGTTATGGAAAATTAAAGCTGTTAATCTGCTTCATATGTGAAATTTTAGATTGGAGTAATGCGAAGTTCTTGTAAAAGGAGCAGCGGAACTCAGCGGAACTTAATCTGCGATATAAACGGGACATACCTAAATTCGGCACTGTCTTGAATCAAACTAGAGAAACTTACGGCGAAAATACTAAGCAAAGTTGAACAGCCATAAACAGATAGAGGTTCAGTTGTGGGCCAAAAGCATAAACGATTTCGGGAATTTCGGACGCCATTTCCTCTGCACGACATCCGCGAAAATCCTCGCAGCAATGTACGCGCGTGTGCCGCAGGCGATGGCGCGTGCTTACGGTCTCTGTCCCTGATTATGGCTCCTGCTCGTTCGTAATTTGCCGATGTAACTTCATTTTTTCCTTAAAATAGTGATGTAATTAACTCTCTGAATGTTAATCGTCGCTCATCGTCTTATATCACAACGATTTTCAATGTAAATAAAGGATATCCTTTCGTGTTTTTTCCTTTCCTAATTTGCATAATCCGTAATCGGCCCGTGGGCATTACGGGAGATTATTAAATGGCTAGCTCCGCGAGCGGGCAAGATGACCCAAATCGCGCGCTGTGATTGGCTACCCGAGCGGGCAAGATGGAGCCATCTTGCCCGCTCGGGACTACCCGCTGTATCCCGCAAGAAAAATTTCCCCTAAAGCAGCCCCTAAAGCCACATAATAAATCCTTTATTGACCAAGTTTGTTCGGTCAAGATGGCTGGATATTGGCCTCGTTCTTTTTTTGCGAGTTTATGGACCTCCACTTCGTTTCGGTCCATAAACACGCAAAAAAGAACTTGGCCAATATCCAGCCACCTTGACCTCACACTTGGACAATAACCCATATATAATGCCCTGGCGTTAAGCTGCACTTAGCCAATCAGAGCGCGCGTTATACTGGCTACAAACACAAGCCATATAATAAATTGTGGTTATTGCACTAATAGCAGAGCTCCGGCGGCCCGAAGGGCCGCCAAGCGGAGCCCCATAATTATAGAAACAGGATCACATGCATGCATAGAAATTGAAACCTATGCAACTCTTTTCTCATGGTAAAAATGGCAAGCGGCATTGCTCGTGGGCGCGCACGCACGACGACGACGACGACGGAGGGCGACGGAGAACTCCAAATAATAGGTTGACAGAGACATGCAGCCTTGGTTAACCGTGTACTTCTTTGATATTGGACATCCAAGTTATGATCAATTGACACCTGTCAAAACAAATGTTTTTCTATACAATTGTTTTTTGCTGCTTTGTTTTGAGTACATGGCGATTGTAAAACTCAAAACAGAAAGTCAAACAGTAAACAGAAAACCTCACTGCAAAGTTACAAAACTCAAGTCAACATTCCACCTTTTCCTCGGGTTAGCTCAATCGGGCACTGAACGACCCGGTCAAGGAGCTACGTTTTAGGCTGGCCTAAATCTATATATTAGTTCTAATATGGAGCTGCAAAGCCTTAAAATGTTGTAAGCTGTACAAAATCATTCTTGTTTAGCTACATGTTTTCGGAATGTCATTCTTTAGAATCACTTAATATTACCTATTAAATAACAATATTCTCATGTTATAGTGATGCTCCATAGGTAGATTTGAAAATGTTTAGCTTCTTAAAAAAATAGCCAAAAGTAGCAAAAAGCAGTTCAGAAATGTTCATAGCATGAATCATTAAATTTTGGAAGAAGTTGATTGCCATACAAACACTGTAATTTCTGAGCGCTTTGCCTACCTGTCAAGATGGCGTCGAAAACTGTGATAAGGCCTATCCTGTTAAAGCCCTGAAAATATTTTCGGCCTAAAATTAGTAACGCATTTTGAAAGGAAAAACGTGCTTTTTTCAAACTTCAATGGTAAAACACAAATAATTTGTTTAATTGCATGAGTGTCCCAAGAGATAAAAATATAAAACAAACAGCGGTGATAAAAATATTTAAAACTTTCATTTTATAACCTTGACGCTTCGTACGCTAGTCAACATACATTTTCAAAAGTATAACCGTTACAATTGTTTTTGGAAAAGCTATTTATACTGTATAAATGGGGGTCTGGAATCTAGACAGAAAACATCTGCAATAGAAATTTAAGACGTTTCAAACGGAAACTGTCTGTAAAGGGACAATGAAAAGGCTTTCTTAATAGAGTAAAAGCTTTTCACTGCTGACATTGGCATTCAAAGCTGGCTGTAACTCTTGAATAAGCAAGGTCTCCTTAACTTTACAATGGAAATCAGTCTTGCCGGATACCAAAATGTCAAAATGGTCCCAGTTGATGTTGTGACCAGTTGTTTTAACGTGATCAGCAATTGCAGAAGAGTGATCGTGTATCGAAAGGGCCTTGAAATGTTCCGTTTTCCGGTCGTGAAGTCTTCGCTTCGTTTTCCCAATGTAAAAATCGTTGCGGTCCCAGCAATTAGTTTTGTAAATGACTTTAGATAATTGTGATCGGTTGAGTCGGTCCTTGTTTGGAAAGAAAGATTTGACGCGCCGGGTGTTTCGAAAAATAATTTTAACATTAACAAAAGAGTAGAAACGATTAACACAAGATTTAAGACGCTTAGAAATGAGATTGCTATGGAGACCTTTATAAGGTAATAAAATAATAAAATCTTTTTTGGGGACCGTTGCAACGGATTCTTTTGGCTTGTTCTTGTTCTTGTTCAGGACGTCATTGATATTAAAAGTGATGATGCCCTGAGGGTAGCCATTTTGTAGCAAAAGCCTTTTGAGATCCTCGACAGCGGATTGTAACAATGAAGCGGTGGAGCATATACGGAAGCATCGATAGGTTAGCGTGCGGATAAGATTGATTTTGTATTTGCGTGGTGTAAATGAGTCCCATTTAGTATAGAGTCCAGTAAATGTCTTCTTCCGGTAAACAGATGTGACAAAAGTGTTGTTTGGGCAGCGTTTGACAAGAATGTCAAATTCAATGCTGAATTTGATGCTATTGTGACGGCTGTTGAGGTATTTCAAAAACTCGTTAGCGGCGTCTCTGCTGTCAAACATGGAAAAAATGTCATCAGCATATCTATACCAAAGTGCGGGGTGAAATCTGGGACTGTTAATTATCCATTTTTCTTCAAAGTCACACATGAAAATGTTAGCCAGAACAGATAAAATTAACCTCCCTAGAATTATGTGATTGGTGTCACTACCAGATCCTTGCACAGTTCATCTGGACACAGCACTTGTTCTTGCTCAGTGGACCATAACTTTACTGACTTATTTGCACTAGCTAGTTCTAGATAATGATGATAATAATAATAATAATATGGCCTTTATAAACCAAACGATGTTTTTAAAGTTCATGTTGTTTAATCAGACATGTTTCGGATGAAACATCATCCATCGTCAGTTGTACAGAATAAATTGAAGTTGTGCAATAAATAGTGTCATATAGTGAGACATTAATGTGAATAATTAAGGATGAAGGCGAGAACAGAATAAAAACACACATAACACTATTTAAGCTAAGAAAAGAGACTAATTAGTATGAAAGGGATAAATTAAGATGTTTGACTTGGGAATTTAATGACGGCTGCTCCCAAAGGATGTGCATGGCTTCTTTGATTTTCAATTGGAAACTTGTTGGAGCAGAATCGAGGATTTTAAAACAATCTTCTGAACAAAGGGAGCGACAATTTTCAGAGCCTCTCAGGTGCTTAAAGATGTGCGAATTTTTGTCGGAGGCAAGATGTTCACGAATGCGAGTGGCAAAGTGTCTATTGGTTTCACCAATATAACAGGCACTACAGCCTGCACATGAAAACTTATAAATGACTCGCGATCGTAAACCCGCAGGGATGGGGTCCTTGGCCCCAAACCAACTCTTGATTTTAAACGGGGTGAACACCAACTTAATTTCCAGGTCGCTACACAATGTGTTGACTAATTTCTTAATTCTGTGTTGTGTTATGATGGAAAAAGGACCGATGTACGGTAATTTAAAATACAAACAATTGTCCTTACGAGCACCACTCTGAGAGGAATCGGGGGTGAAGTGATTGTTAAGAAATTTTCTAACAACATTCTCGATAACACTAGAAGGGAACGAATTCTTCCTTAACGTTTTGGTAAGGTTATTTACGTCCAGATGAAAACCAGCCCAGGTGTTATTGATTTTAAATATTCGGTCAACCAGAGTACGTACTAATCCTAATTTGTAACTAAAGGGTACAAAACTACAATAATTAGTGAGAAGACCAGTGTAAGTCTTCTTGTGGAAAACCGAGGTGATAATGCCCTGATTACTATGGTTATCTAAAAGCACATCTAAGAAGGGGAGCTTCTGGTTTTCTTCCCTCTCCATAGTAAATTTGATGTTGGGATGCTGGCTGTTGATATAACTAAAGAAAGATAACGCATCCTGTTCGGTATTAAACAAAGCAAAGGTGTCGTCGACATATCTACGGTAGAACTCAATACCCGAATTGTAATTCTCTAGCCAGCGTTTCTCATGGTGGCCCATAAAGAGATTAGCTAATACAGGAGCAAGCGGGGAGCCCATGGCTACCCCATCAATTTGATCGTAAAAATTACCCAAAAAGGAAAAATGGGTTTGGGCAGTGGCAAAGAAAAATAACTTAGTAAGATTTTCCCTTCCTAATTTAATATCTGGGTTACCCTGCATAATGTAGTCTACCGCTAAGTTGATAGATTCGGCGAGGGGAATGTTGGTGAAAAGACTTTCGACATCAAAAGAAACCATGAACTTATTATGAGTATTGAGCCTAGTGACCTCACTAACAAAAGTAAAAGTGTCTTGAGCACAGTAATCATTAGGGATGTGAGGGTTTAACAATGTACATAAATACTTAGCTAGATTGTAATTATAGGTTCCAATCGACGAAACAATGGGCCGGAAAGGAGGTGTCGATGAGTGATCTTGAACCTTGTGCATCTTAGGGAGCCCATAAATTCTGGCTGGTTGAGATCCTGATGGATAAATCTTGTCATAGATGATGTTATCAATTTCATTGTTCTTCTTTAAGATGCGAAGGAAGCGTTGTAATTGGCCCTCCCTTAGGAGAGTTGGATCATTCTTGAGTTTCTTGAATTTGGACGAGTCCGAGATGATGTCAAGGATACTGTTGTCATAAACTGTCCTGTCCAAAATTACTACACCATTTCCTTTGTCTGGTTTCAAAATGACAATGTTCTTGTTCCTTTTAAGACTTTTCAGAACTTGAAGTAGTTTCCGATCATTGTGAGATACACGGTGAGAGGCAATGTAGGAGTTCGCAAGATGTGACAATGCAGCTTGGAGCTTACCAGTTTGACCACGATCAATGATTTTCTTGAGCATGGAACCATGAATAAGTTCGAAGCAAGTATAGATGTCAGACTTGTTTATAAAAGGAGGACAGATGGAATGAGTCAGACCATTTTTGAGTGCTTCATATTGCTCCGAGGACAGATGGTGCGAAGACATGTTGGTTACTGTTTCGTCAGCATTGAATGGCAAAATTGTGTGTCGGGTCAAATTTCGAAGTTTCTTAGCATGTGTTTCCACTATCTTGGATGATAATTTGTGAATGTTGCTCTGTAGAGCGTTGCGCAAGAGATAAAAGTCAAGACTATTGAGGATGGTTCGAAGCTTGTTGGAGATCTTGTCCCTCTCATTCTCGAGTCGCTTCAGTTCTTTAGATCTCTTTTCGATGGCGCTGCGTAGTAGACGTTTCCGTATGGCTTTGACATCCTTGGCAGAGGCGTTAGGCAAGGCGAATGAAATGAACCTGGGAAAAACGTGAAGTGACTGACAATTCTTGAGGAAATTGACATCAAGCCGGGCTTTTCTCGCTTTTGTAGAGGTCTTCTCGAAATGACGAAGCTCGGCAATGGACAACTTCTGATCATATTTGGCTGCTAGATCGTGTAAAATATTACCAAGGCTTCGTAGCAGCACGAAGTAAGATATGGCCTTTATAAACCAAACGATGTTTTTAAAGTTCATGTTGTTT
>CM042751.1:25026130-25033234 GCA_022496165.2 Catalaphyllia jardinei | reverse complement strand
ATAATGATAATGATAATAATAATAATAAATATTAAGTCAATGAATAAACAAGAAATAAGCGGATCTGGGTTTTTTGTTTCATTATATATGCTCACAATGCAGTGTGCGACATATGCAGACTGCAGACTGGCAGATTATATATCGTGTTACCTATACCATCACTGATAGCTAACCTAAACAATCTAACCGAAGTGCTATTTTGGCTAACAGGAGTGCTAGGCTAACCGAAGCGCTAGTTTGGCTAACAGAAGTTCTAGTTTGGCTAACCCAAGCGCGAGTCTGCAAGTCTGCAGTCTGTATTTGTCGCACACCGCTCACAATGTTCTCTGTTTTTGCTTTGTTAGAACTGTTAAAGAAAAATAAATTTATCCACATTCAGTCCCCGGTTTCAGTCCGGGTGAACAGTCCGGGTGAACAGTCCAGGAAAACTGACATTCGGCAAACTGGCTATCAAGCGAATTGGCTGGTTTAATACCTTATCCAAGACTTTTTACATGCTTGAAGCAACAAAACTGATAAATTATCATTTTCCTGTAAGAGATTTTGCATCAGGTATTTCTGTAAAAGCTTACATTTTGTTTTTTTCTTGTCACGAAAAAACTGCTGCAACAGCTTGTTCACCGTTTCCTGTGAGAAGAAGAACACAGCCATTTAAAGTACAGTTATTCGAAGGGATATATATATAGCGATTTTCGAAAAAAAGTTTGAAGTAAACGCTAAGCTAATAAACTTACCAATTTAAATGTTGGATCGTCCATAGATTCCCTACTTTTACCCAAAACTTGAACCTTACTCCGCTCTTTGTTTTTACCGCCGAAGGTGCCCACAGTCCCAGCATTCTTTGCTGCCCTATATCCGGGACTTCACACAAGATGGCCATTGAAGTCAGATAGAGCACGTTGTTCGTTTTGTTGGAGTGATCTTGTATTTTTTTGCACCAGCATTCTAGACTTCTTTCTGTGAAATGGGCCGTAAAAAGAAGAAGGCGACAAAGCCGTGGTGTTGGTATCCTTTAATAATTGTAGTGTTATTTTACACCTGAATGTAGGAAAATACATAAAGTACATGACGAAGCAAAAACTTAAACAGGCGGACCAAACCGGCCGGCTTTGGTAAAAGCTGTGGGTAGTGAGGTTTTATTTCCCAGTTCGAGTCTTCCTGGGGCTTATTTACTTGGAATAAACCGATCAAGGTGTGAAAAAATATCATCCAATGTGTTGAACGGTGAGAAATCGTCCGGGAAATTGTTCGTTCATTCCATTTAAAGGTCTACATGTAGCTGGAGTGTAAGCTTAAGCTTGATGTCATCGTTCAGGTTAATTATGGTGACGTTGTTTTTCAATTGAACGTTTTGTCTTAAAATCTATGTCATCGTCACGTAGATAAGGTTACACAGTCTTGTATCATAAAAAGTTGATACCAGACGTACCGAATGCTTATTTTAAGCTTGATATTGTTCCTATTTCTCCAGAGAAGAGGGCCTATATTTTCGCTATAAAGTAAAGCCCATCGGAAAGTGCTTGCTAAAAGCCTTTTTTTTCTTGTTCAGCGACTTTGTTCAACAGGAAACTAAGTCAAGCTGTGGACAGATTGATTGCTTGGGGAAATATATTTAATGTTGTGATAATGATAATTGCAACAAGCAAGTGATTTTTTTGTTATCTTTTCTTCAGGGTGTTATCAACGACAAATGACTCCATGTTTCATGAGTTCTAGTATAAATCTATGGGCATTCTATCACAAATGCTATTCTGTTGTAGGAAATAAGTAGCCTAACATTGGTAGTTAATTATCTAAATGGCACCACCTCTTATCATTTTTAAAATGTCTGTGAATGTGGCCATAGATAAAGTTTTGAAAATAAAATAAAGTCTCCCCAAAATATTACATGTACACTTATTTTAATGCCATATTTATAGAGTATGATACGTAATGGTTCTTCTCACACACCGCTGGAAGCCATGCCAAGCTGAACCTACTGAAGTTGTCTTACAGTGACAAGAAAAAAGTGCTAGAGAATAATTTCACCCAAACTTAACACATTCTAGATTACTTCATGGGTGTGTGGGTGGGGCATGTCAGGCAATGGCGGATAGCAAAACAAAAACTGAAACCTATGCAAGACAGGTGACTTGAAACCCCCTGCACACCTATACCCAGACTCCCAGCCGTGTGTGAGAAAAACGTTTTCCGCTTCTTCGATTCCTCAGGCAGCGGAAAACCACACATATAACAAAATGGCTAAGACCATGGAAAGTCTTGAACTGCATTATCCAGTGATCCAGTCTTTAATAATACACTGTACCGGTATCTCTATTTGCACTTTCTAGACATTATACATGAATCGTATTAACATTTAAACATGGTGTCATTGTACTGATTATGATGGGCATTTCAATGCTTGAGAGAGTTATAGTTAGTTATAGTCAACTATAGTCAGTTTAGTCCTTAACCGTGTTGAAGGTATTGTAACCGTGACTTTGATGAGGAGAAAATATTGATCCAGCATCAAAAGGCCAAGCATTTCAAGTGTCCAATATGCCACAAGAAGTTATATACTGGCCCAGGGCTGGCCATTCACTGTATGCAAGTACACAAGGAAACCATAAGCACCATTCCAAACTCTGTTCCAAACAGGGGAGACCCAGAAATAGAGATCTATGGCATGGAGGGTATTCCTGAAAAAGACATGAAGGAGCGTCAACTGAGGGGTAATAACACAGGGGATGGTAAGTGCTTGTCTGAAGTATTGAAATATACTAGGGTATATGCTAGTTATACAACGCTTTTGAGTGGCCATTGAATATCCCAAGAGTCGCGTGAATTTTCTCAGTATACACACAAGCCCTTAGGTAAGTGTGTATTACTAAGAGATACATGTATTCAGATATTTTCTGGTTTTACACTATTTACAAGAACTATAACTTTAAGAGAAATTACATTAAAGTGCTACTATGATCAAAAAATCATTTCCTTTTTTTCTTCCGATTTTGAAAGTGTGTTCGCTTAACACCTAACTGGCAAAATTTAGAGCTTTGAGTTTGATCCGAAGGCTGTTTATTTTGAGTGTAAGTTTTGGATTTGACAGTCCGCCATTACTCATGTTCAAAACTGACCGATAGGACATCAGAGGGTTGGATCCAGAGAAAATGACGTCATTTACTCAGTAGCTTAACATTTCAGCGTGTAAACGCAATTTTATATGCAAAACACGGGTTGAAAGGTCTGAACGCCCAAAACTCCCCTGGTGCATGTTAATTAAGCCGTGTACACACACATTGCATTCTTAAACTGGTGAGTCTTTGATTTCATTTTCTCCTCGACCCAGCTCTCTCAAGATTTTAAAATAAGTAATGGCAGACCAATAAATAAGAAAATTCCAGTTAAAATAAACAGGTGTCTTTTTAAAATCAGAACTTAAAACCTGGGTCAGTTAGTGTTTAGTTAAGATAGTTTTGAAATCCAAAGAAAAAAAGAATATTTTTTTGGTCGTAGTACCACTTTAATTAAAAAGAGGAAAGAAATATAGCAGTACATAGCCAAAATAATACACCTTATTTCAAAATGGCTGCCATTTTAGTATTCTTTTGTCTTCTTGTAAATTAGCCCTTGCTGCCTCGTTCTTAAACTCGAAATTCAAAAAAATATTTTCCCCTAAACGAGGCATCAAGGGCTAATTTTCAAGTAAACAAAAGAATACTAAAATTGCGGCCATTTTGGAGTAAGGTGTATACAAATGACAAGTGGGATATTCCATGTTGTATAACAACCAAATCAATGCATGTGCTCTGATTGGTCAATCAGCTATGGTTTATTGTGCCAGTAAACCTTATTTCACTAGACAACTATCAAGAAAAAACTTTGAGGAAATATTAGTTTAGAGAGAATTCTTCAGATTACATAATGAGATCATCCCCCCTGCTTCTGTTTGGCCAAGGCTTTACAGAGATATCTGAAATGCCATCATATTCTGCAATGATAAGGTGCACTTCAAAAGTGTTGAGTAATTTATAGCATTGAAGTGTAAACTGCTATTAAAATAGCTCTGCTTTATGCTATCTTTAAGTGGCTTTGTAGTTGTTGTGATTATAAATCAATTTATTGTGCAAGACCCTGAGAGCTTATTTTTTAAATTGAAGGTTTCCAAAAGATAGTTTAATCTGTGTCATAATAATTATGTATGGTCAATTTTGTTATGTCATTGCTGTAGATGATGAACCAGAAAAGAAAAAGGTCAAGACTGAGGGTCAGGCCCCAGCCACGGCAGTGACAGCAGCTATCCCTGGTACTGTGCCTATGGTGCATATGATGCCTGTGCCAGGAATGCCTGTTCCTCCAGGTTTCCCTCAAGTGCCATTCCAACCAATTCCAGGTAAAACAGTTTCTCAACAAGGCTGCGTTATAGATTGTGAGAAATCATCCACCTGGGGAGACACAAATGTAGTAATTTCAAGTTGGAATCTGAGAAAAATGTGCACATGCAATAAAGTGTAAACAATAAGTTATAACAGTTGTCCTTGAACCTTTGGTTTCTGTTCAGTGTACTACATGTAATTGTGATTCGCTTCAGTTGTTTTCTGAGAAACTAGAAATTGTTTTTCTTTCCAGGTGCACCACACATGCCGCCTATGGGATTTCCGGGTCAGATTCCTGTTCCCATGCAAGTGCCAGGCCCAGGGTATGTCAGCTTCTTTTATCTGTCTGTTCTTGTGACAAGGTCTCCTTGTGCCTAGTTGAAGATCATGTATTATTCATTCATCTAGATATTCTATTAGTGGTGTACATGTACAGCATATGATATGATGGCATTTCACAGCAAAATGTATACTTTGCCTTTTCACCCCCATGCCTGAAAACAAGCCAACTGGAAACAAAATAAGGAATGATCAATCATTGAAGACTCTCCACTTTGAGCTTTTGGCATCGCAAACAGGATAAGTGTTAAAAATATATCAGTATAAACTGCCTTGGGGATACACAGGAATATTAATTTTATTGTTGCAATGTGCCACCAAATTCCAGTACCTACATGTGACACTTAAATGTAGGTGTATTTCATTTAGTGAGGACAGTCGAAAACGATTAACAAATTACTGGGTATCTTTCAGCATGCCATACCCACATCCTGGAATGCCTCCAAGTACCATGCCATCATCAAGCACAGCCACAACCACTGCTCAACTACAAAAAGGTCCTGTTATAGGGCCTCAGGTACCCAACACCAAACCCCTCTTTCCTGCAGCACAGGTAAGCTTCTTCTTCTTAGTTCAAGGATTGTCTGCTTTTTTCCCACTAACAGTAAGTACATGTACAAAGCTTGAAGTATACTCTACTTTCACGTACCAAGTCTTAGTATATTAATATTTGTACATTGACAAGATTTTTCCCTTTTGCATGGATGTGGTGAAGGGATTTTTATGTTGGGGGGAAATGGGAGGGTCACCCTTAATTTCTACAATCTGCGGCCTGCCTGCCTCAAATAAGTTATACAAAGGAACTGGAATGATAACAATATTATGCAAAGTCAGTTTTGAGGATGTTAGCCTTGTTATTAAAAGTTATGTGTGTAAACCAACTAGCTGCCTGTGTAATAAGCTATAGGTAGATTGCTTGCAGAGGATGATTTTCGACATTCTCACCTTATTGACTTTCCAGCTACAAAGCCAATGTTTGCCACTAGCTGTTAAATTTTTACCATGTTATGTTTAAAGAACATTTTGTTCCCGTTTCCTCTGTCCAGAATGTAAATGGAACTGCTAAATCCAGTGCTTCATCAGGCCCTGTGGGTGCAGACTTTAAACCACTACAAACAACAGCAACAGCCACCAGTTATCAAAGCCCACCAGTCACTTCTACAGGTAACTACCCAATGAATAAGCCACATGAATACCAAAGTCATTTCTAGCCCAGTCAATGACTTCTTGTTGAAGTAACTGTCTTAGCAGGGTCTAGTTTTGTATTTTGATTCATATTGGTGAGCATTGCGCTGGTTATGATACATTTAATAGATAGAACCCTTTAGCCTTAACACTACTGCACTGAAAAGTGTCCCCACAGCCTGAGATTCTCATAGCTGATTTAGACTGGCCACAATGTTTTGTTTGTTTTGATTTTGTAGGTAAACCAGTTGTTCCGCCTCCAACATCTGCTCCTGTTGTTTCTAAGCCTGCCACCATTGTTGCACCAGGAGCGACCAGTCGTTTGATTCATCCTGATGAAGACATCTCACTGGTAATAATAATTCATGCATTTTCATGGTCCAAACATTAGCTGTGGTGCGTACCCTGGCCATCTGGTGTTCCAAGCTATGTTTAGAGCTGTCTTAAGATGCTAAAACACTTCAATACTTTATTTTGCAGGAAGAGCGACGAGCATCACTTTCTAAATATGCTCCAAAGACACCCAGCTTGCCTTCATCAAACCCACCCACTATGGGTAGTGGTCCTCCTCTGCAGATGCAGGCTCCTGGAAGCCATCCCCCCATGGCACCCATGCCCTTGATGCCTAACATGCAGCAACCTCCAGTAGCTATGTCTTCAGCACCCACAGGGCCAATGCAAGGAGGGCCAGTACAGGGAGGACCAATGCAGGGAGGACCAATGCATGGAGGTCCTGGGGGTCCCATTCCTGGTGGTCCCATGCCTCCTGGAATGCGACCTCCTGGATTTCCACCCAATATGCCAGGACCACCACCACATCAGCAAGGGATTCCTCCAGGGATGCCTCCAAGACCACTTGGCAACTTTCAAGGGCCACCATCGCTCATGGGACCACTACCACAAGGCCCTGGTGGAGGGCCCCCTCGTGGACCCCCTCCTAGAGGGGGAATGGGACTCCTTGGGCCACACCCAGGCGGTAGGCCACCTATGAGATTACCTATGGGTGCACCTAGAAGGTTTTAGAGAGTTGTAAAATTTATTTGATTAGTTGTTACAGAAATGCCAGATGAATGTTTTCCCTCGTTAAGTAGTGTATGCATTTTGACTAGCTACCAGCTTTAAGAAGTTCTACCCTTAAATTTGCCTTCACTCATATGTAGGTGTGCATTGTACCGGTTTAATCCTCTACTTTAAGGACATTCACGCGCAAATTTTCCAGTCCTTT
>CM042751.1:25016130-25021130 GCA_022496165.2 Catalaphyllia jardinei | reverse complement strand
CGCATACAAATATAACAAGACAGCGGGAATCTGGTCTCTAACATTTGTGCGCCTGGTTAATTTTAGCTTTGGAAATGGCATGAGATGATGACCATCAGCAGACATTTTCGAACATTTCTCGAAATATTTCTGAAAGGAAACATGAACTCTCTCTCGAACATCGAAGTTTTGCTCATCGGATGAGTTATGCACCATGGTATTCATTATCTTGCAAATTCATTGACCTATTTGTTACTAGTAAACGAACCTTAGATTAATTGTGAATTGTCCATGTAGAATTATTTTCTTTAATTTGCTTAACAATGATTATAACGGCATGTAGTGTATTTAATGCAGTAATGCAAAATTTCATACCGTAATCCCATTATAATGCCACGCACGTACCAACATGGAGAGTGTCAAAATATATAATGTAATATATATTTGATAATATTAAAGAACCTAATTCTCTCCACTCATTCAAAACGAAATTGAAAAAAAATATGTGAATTATTAGCTTAAAAAATCTTATAGTAATTACTTGTCTTTCTTCACGTCTGACATTACCTTAAACACATTGTTACGTACTTTATCATACTTAACCACACTTTATATTTTGTTAACTCAGTCTTATACTTGCCTTCATTGTATTTTACCTTTGATCCTGGCCTTACTGTAAACTGTTAACTTTATTTTTTACTCTGAGGGAGCCCAATATCTATAGGCCCCATGGTTTCTGTCTGGGCTTCCTCACCACTTTTATTTGCTTTTGTGTGACTGTCTTGTTTTTTATCGTTATTTGTATTTTGCGGTAAAATAAAAATAGCTGTCTAAAAAATGGTCTGATAACATTTGTCTGTTTGTTGATACTTGTATAAATCTTTAAGATTTATTGTTTAAAAACAGTGTAAAATCTAGAACAATATGAAATATGACAATATTGAAATGACAGTATATGTGAGATACTCAGATCCCAGTTCTTCTTAGAATGTTAATTACATTAATAGCAGGACTTGCTGCAAAATCAAGATAGCACTTTGGCATTCAGTACATCCAGTCAAGCTGATAAAAATCCTAATGAAATGAGCTCTGATTGATCAAATGTTTATGCAAAGCATGATGCCCAGTATTGGGATAGCTCATTGCAGTTAAAGGTGTTAAACACAAGACTAGTTTCACCTCATGCTTCTTCTGTTACACACAACATCAAGAAACATATTATTATTAATACCAACTCCTAGAATAGCAAAGATATTTGTTTACAAATATTGTTTTCGTTAATTAAATGTTGAAAATGTTTAACTGAACAACTCTTTATTTCACCAGCCAATAGTTCTCTGGTTGGCATGTTAATAACAATAGCTGATGTCACTGATATCTTTGCTATAATCATGAATAAATCAAAGTGCTCTGCTCTTCTCTTTTTTGGCTAATAACAAAATGATTTCAATCGAAAGGTAACTGGCATGTTCCATCTGGGTTGTTCATAAACCTTCCTCACCCTAATTTACATAATTTACTGAATCTGAGCTGTTGCCAGTATTACAGGTGTTGACAGTAGTCTAGCATGTTCTGAATTATCCTGCCCCCGCCCCTTTCCAAGATGGCCGCCAACAAAACTTCCAGAAAACATGATGTCATACCCCCCTTTACCTCTCATTTACCCCTCGAGGAGGTGAACCCTAGGCCCCCTTGGCTGCCTTGAAAAAAGTGGCGTTTCCTAACCCTAAAAATATTAGCCTTGACCCCTTATTTCACCCCTGTGAGAGAACCCTAAGCCTATGTAAGCCTATTTTTTTTAAAAAAAAGAATCTTGTAATCCAGAAAAAAAATTTCCCAATAGTTGGCTGAACAAAAATTCTTGCCCAGTGCATGGCAGTTCGAAATAAAGGACAAAATTGTCTCAAATATTTATTTAGATATCTAGCCCATTTTTTGGAAACGAAACTAGCAAATGTTGCAGCCATTGGAGTGAAAAAGGGCCAAAAAGCAGGGGTTTCTGTCACTCGATAAGCTCGAAAATCACACTAGGAAAGGAAAGCAGAAATAGAAAGGAGGAAAAGAAGAAAAAACAATGTTTGGTCTCCTATTGGCTACTCTCGATATAGTTTTTGGTTGAACAAAATGTTTCATGGAAGAGGTCTATATTTGATGGTAGCGTACCGTATTCAAAATTATTACACATAACACGAGAATTTTATTCCATAAAACTCATTTGTACAAATCTATACGCTTTATTTTCACATGTGAAAAAAGCCAATACAGCCAATCAGAATTGCGTACAGCTATTTCACATGTGGAAGTATAACCAATCAACGATAGCGTAAAGGCGTTTCCATGCCAATCACTCGTGCGTCTCGTGCAAATCATGCAAATCGTACTTTGTTATTGAATTAAATTATATTTGCATTTGGTTCTATTGTTAGTGAGTTTTTGTTTCTAATTTGCGTTCAGAAAGCTAGTTCAGTGAAAATTCTCTTGTTTTGTGTAATAAACAGCTCACGACACAGAAAGTGCTTTGTACGGGGTTTTAGTCACTCGTTGTTTTAGCCCTCACTCGCTCGTACCTCGCTCGTTCGAGTTTTTGACACTTTCTATGACGTAAACTATATATCCTGCTAGAAATTTGTTTTATTGCTCCGACGTAACGATAGCTTGTTCACAGACCCTCCATTTTCTCTTCAAAATCCGTCGAGCCCGCGTGACAGAAAAACTCGCCGGGGGATTTATTGACCACCAGCGCAAGGGGGTAGGGGTGGGGAAAGAAGATAGTTTTCTTTCTCGCCGGCTCCGCGCTCGTTCTTGCGCGCTCGCCGATGTTTTCGAAAAGAACGAAAAGAAAAATAAAACGTGTGTGTACAGGCTAACGCAACGAACAAGGAATCCAATGATTCAAGTGCTACTCTCTTGTGAAAGCACGCGTTAAGACAAGCTACTGTCCAGTTACTCAGGCATGCGGCTCGTTCGCAGTTTGATTACACTGTCCGCTTAACACTGACGTGATGGCTACTGACAACCAATCTAATAAAAATGATAAAAAAAATCAAACAAATTGCGTGACCAAGCTTATATAAAATTCAACACATGACGTCATGCAATTCATTTCTCGAAGGCACTCAGTTTGGAAAGCGAGTCGCGTCGCTGCGGTACGTTACGTCGCGGTAAGTACCAAGCAACCAATTAATCTTGTATGTTAAGGCACTTGTCCTTTCTATTTAGAACTTTTTAGTACTTAACGTTTTGTATATACGGTTTTATAACTAAGAAAGACACTTTCGAACATTTGCTTAATTATTTTACGGACTGTAGTTTCAGTTGCAGTTCAATGAAAGCACAAAACGAAAGCGGAAGTACATTTGTATCGTTAATCTTTGGCCATACTGTATACATATATTGAAGCACGCTGAACATTAATGAAAGAGAACAAAAGTGCAGTGTTTGATAGAAAGGCGTTCTTCCATTGGTTATAAATGCAGTAAACTTTTAATCAGCAAAAATACGCTTTTTATGCAAATTAATTACGTATATAGTTGAAAACTATCTGATGATCGTAGCGAAACTCAGCAGCGATAGCCGTTGACAAAAAGCTACAAAACTAGGGCCGGACTGGATAACCAAGAAGAAAGGAAAAACTTACTGTCTGCCGGACGAAAACCCAGTTGTTTGATAGGATTTTTGGAACACAACGTAATATGTTTATCTTTAGTTTTGTTTGTTTAACCCGGAAGCATTGAAAGACTTTTAGACTGACATGAGTAAATTACCCTTCACAACGCCACATAGTTGCTTGAGCCTTGCTTGGCGGTGACTTGTATTCCACCCTTACTGGTCTGAATGAGTGTTAGAGTATAATGCACCATTAGAGCAGCACCAAAACGGTTAGCGTATGAATCTACCTGACCTCACATGCACCAACGAAAAATAATCTAATAGATCGTTTTCACGTAACGTCATCGCTTTCTAAAATCCAAAACTAAAGAGCCACCAAAGTTTTTATCTCATCAGGCATAAGAGACGGTATATTTATATTTGTTTACAATTTTACAGCTCAATAGCGTGCTTCGTTTGGAAACCAGAGCATTTTGAAGTTCAGAGTTATGGCGGTGCGTGACACAAAGCTACGATCGCATTTGTCGAAAAATATATACCTATCTCATGATTTGTAGCTTTTTTAGAAGTTAGAGCATTAGAAAAAGTGTTTATGTAAATGCTTGTTTGTTCAGTACAGCTAATGAGTCTTCTAGATAGCCAAAGTAACTTCCAGATGTGTACACTATATTTTGGCCGCCATATTGGTGCACATCTGAAGTGCACCAACATGGCGTTTCCATACTAAGCTCTGTAAAATTCTGCGAAACATTTCGACGAATATCTGCGGTTAGGGAAAACGTACAGACGTAAAACTTGAACAAGTTTCTTGTTTATTTATATCCAATAAGGTCACAATTTCTTGACTTTATCCATTGAATGGTTTTCGATTTATTTTTTTATTGCGTGACAGTGAAAACGATCTATTGTTAAGGCCTCTTAAAAATACATTCGAATGTAGGCTCGCAAGCTATAGCTGGCTATCGTCAATATGATTTATTCAGCGGCCTGCAGAGGAATGATCGAACCAGGAATAACGACATTGTCATCAATGTGTAGTCAGTTTCGCCTACTAATCAAGGAGGGTCCAACATAGGTTTGGCGGGATGCGGGATGGGACTTAAAATCGAGGCGGGATGCGGGATACAGAGGAAATTAGAAGCGGGATGCGTGATGAAATCATCCTCTCGGGACCGGGATACGCAGTTTTTCACGGTCGGGATGTGGGATGTTTTGAAATCGATGGCGGGATAGAGGATCACAAAAATCATTTCATGACCGAAAAAACACCGAATAATGATCATTTATATGAAGAGAAGAATAATAACTTGTGTATTTCCGGTTTACCAGTGACATACAATCAATGCGTCCTTGTCCTAAACCGGCTCCCCCCTCCCTCTGGTGCTAGGTCCAGTTATGGTTTGGCGCGCGTG
>CM042751.1:25001130-25006130 GCA_022496165.2 Catalaphyllia jardinei | reverse complement strand
ACGGTGGAGCAGATGCAGATGTAAACAGCAGGATAGGCAAAGCCAGGCAGGCCTTGTTTAAATCAGCATCAATATCCTATCCTGCAATGCAGGCGTATTTTGGCGAGCGAGGTCACGAGCGAGCGAATATAGTGATCAAGCGAGCGCCATCTTGGATTCAAACTCGAAAGAGTCTTGGGGAGAGACGAAAAAGCGTCTTCCATTTTTCCCCGCCCCCTCTCCACCCCCTCCCCACTCACTTTTCCCAAGTGGCGGCGAATTCACGACCGCGAGCTCCAATACGAAAACGCCTGCAGTGCAGGCTAGCAAAAAACAAGGTACGAATCTTCAATACCAATGTGAAATCAGTTCTTCCAGGGGAGAACTTGAGAACTGCATGTAGCATTACAAATATTGTTTGTTTTTCTGCTTGATAAAAGGGAAACCCTTTATTCAATATAATGCCTTCACACACAGTTTTGAAGTGTCAGGAATGCTGCAAATGCTGATTAAGGGGGCAAAATCTTTAAAACATTCCCAGGCATCATGGCTGCAGACGCCACCAAAAGCTCATGCTTGCTACACTTGCCATCCAATCTGATAGGGTTGAAAGGTATTATGTTGAACAACCTCCTCCCCCTCCCCATTCAGGAATTCCTGGATCTGCCCCTGTCCAGTTAGATCATTTAAACAATTGGAAGAAAAGTGAAAGTTCACTTGCAATTTAAGAAGTTGATTTTTAAACAGAAATAGAAATTGCTTAACAAGTATGACAAGAATTTACTAGTATGAAAAAGGAAGCTAACAAAAATATTGTACATCACTCACCAACATGGAGAATAGACTCCACTTTTCAGGGGAGGTTTCTGTGAATGTTGCAATACTTCATCCCATAACTCAGCTTTGGAAGAGGCCTCCTCCAGCATAAACTGATATTCAGGTAGACAAAGTTAGGATTTGAGAAACTGCATTAAGTTGCTTCTACAATCTAAACCTTCAATCAGCTGCCAAATCAGTCTTGATGAGGTAGTGTCTTTATGATGAAATTAAATGAACAACCTATATACGTACAATTTCAACTGGATTGTTCAGTATCTATTATTTTAAGAACATGTTTTTGTGATTAAAACAAACTGAGTTAAAATCATAACAAATAAATTAAAGCTTAATTTGAAAGGGCCTGCAAGCTTAAGAGGAAATTAACTGACATACCAGTAGTAAGCTTTTGAATAAATCATGGTCTATTTTCTTGGTGAGATAGATAACATCATCTTGGGTTTTTTTTTTGTTTTGTTTGTTTTTTGTTTTGTTTTTTTATAGTGATTTGTGCCAAACCCCTAAAACTGATAAAGACCTTTTAACCTTCAAAAAATAAAATATGAATGAGAAAAAAATTCTACATTTAACGGTTGACAATAAATCAGCTCTATTCTTAAATATTGATTGAATGGTAAATTGGACAGTGGCATTTCTCTGAGGACACATGTATTCTCCACGGAAGGTTTTACCGCTTTCTGAGACACGCGCGGGAGACAGATTTCACGGCAGTGGGCTGTGTGTTCTTTTCTCTGTGACCTTTTTTGCCTCGCCCATCAAATGGCTGAAAAGATAGTAAAAGTCATCAAACTCCTTTAACCCTTTTTCTGAAAAAAAGGGAATCCCCCAAAACTCCGATTGCTTTGATTAACCTCCATTCTTTCATTCTCTACTGGTAAAAAAAAACCCATTGCGCAAGTGGATGTTTAAATGCTTGGACTTCAGGTGACAGCATATCCACAAGAAGGATTCCCATTTGGTACACAGTACCCTGACAGCGGTCATATTGCTTGGATTTACTGAATTCAGGAGGCATGTACTGTGGTGTGCCTGAATGAAAACAAATCACACTATTACACATGCTGCCAGGTTTTATTTTATTTGCAAATGTCGCACACAAGACACTCCAGCAATATTCTCACCTCTGAATTTTGGCGTAAAAAAAAGCACATAACATCCTAAGACTCCAATTGATAACAGAGTGTGTTTTTTCCTTCTTCCTTCTCTTCATCGTCCTAGTCGAAACCGGCTATTAAGTGTATGGTAGTGGTAACCTATAAAAAAGGTACTTTTTTGTTTTTTTTTTCTTTTTCGCTTATGTGTCTAAATGGTATGGTGGTTTTTGCGCTGTTTGTCGATTGCATAGACACACAGTGGTGCGACAGCCTCGATTCTGTCTTCTGCTGCTGCTTCTGCCTTTTATACCTAGTCAAAAAGAAAAGACCTTAGGTATATGTCAAGTGCCTCTTCAAACTTCAACTATTTTTTTTGGAAGACTTTGATTAATTTTTTTTCCCTTCTCGCTCATGTGTCTAAAACAATGGTATGGTGGTTTTTGCGCTGTTTGTCCATTGCATAGACACACAGTGGTGTGACAGGCTCGATTCTGCCATCTGCTAGCTGCTTCTTCTGCCTTTTATACCTGGTCAAACGGAAAAGACCTCAGGTATATGCTGATGATAACTCATAAAATACTTGTTTAAAAAAACCTTGATCAATAATTTACATAGTAAAAAAACCTATGTAATAACTAATGATCGGATGAGTAGGGTCGATATTTTTTTATTCAGTCAGGCGTTTTTTCGATGTGGCTATAAGCTATCTATCTAGTTGACGCAGTGTACATTGCCTTGCTATAGTCAGAATCCTGTGAAGCTGGACTGAAAAAAAAAAGATCCAAAAGCCATATTATAAATCTTCATAACAAAATGTCTTCATGGTGATGTTTTAACTGCAAGGTGTAGTGCTGTTTCACCAAAGCGATAACTGTTAAAATGGTGGACTCTGACTTTGACACCGAGCTCAAAAATGTTGGTTTTAAGTCAAACCATATCGAGATTTTATAACATATGACTGGCTAATGAGCCTCATCACATTTCCGATCTTCAACAAGCCCTGACTATCCGTAACTACTTGATTCTCAGTCAGTTTCATGTACAGGTAGCAGTGATTCAACATTTCCTAGTTTTTTCTTGGGGATGGTGCTGGCATGTCATATTTTGCGACTTTTCTTTCTGAAGTCTATTGACAGGAAGAAAAAAAAACATTTTTTAAAGCTTCTGCTTGAAATAGCCATTGCTAATAAAAGAGCACTTGCCAACACATTCAAACAACATAATTTGCTTGGCAAAAATCTCAGGCTTCGTACTTACACACCCACCATGTTTGTTAACTTTGACTTAATAGATCCAAAACCATATTATAATTCAATATCAATAAACAACGTCTTCATGTTGATGTTTAACTGCAAGGTGCAGAGCTGTTTTACTGAACCTTTTTTAAAAAAAAAATCACATCTACTTGACACAAGATGATGATGCTAGTCTCTAGACTGGTGTGGTGAGACTATCAATGTAAAAACAAACCTTCTTCCCTCCCCCAGGGGGTGGGTGAGAAAACAAGGCAGGTGATAGTAATAGTCTTTGGACTTTCAACAATATAAGTCTATGAAGGTATAATCTTCTACAAAGCGTGACTATCTCATTATGTCTAGCAAAACATCTATCGCACGGTGAACATTTCATAGTCTTATCACCAAGATATCCCTTTGATTTCCTGTGGGTGGTCTGGTGAGTTTTACCACCTCTTATTATGTGTTGTGCATACCAAGTTGATAACCTGGGTAATGATATTCCTGGTTTTGTTGGGTTTTTTTTTGGCCATTCTCTGCTAGGCCTGTTTAAACATGGAGGAAAACAGATATGCCTCTATCGTCAACTCCAGTTTATATTCTGACGATTTTTTTCTTTTTTTTTGTTTGCTCCACAGATTGAACGGATGAAATCAAATCTCGCCATATCGGCTGGTTGCCCGCCCAGCTCCGAGAGACGATTCCACAGGTGCTGACACAAATTGTTGTGGTACTCGAGCATGTCGCTTACCTGCACGCGTTCTTCTTCCTTAATTAGACCCTTCACCAGCCAACGAATCACCTCCTTGACTGGATCTTCCTCCTCCTCCGACTTTTCGACCTCTGAAGGAACTGAGTGAGCAGCAGCCATCTTGACTTGACCTCTAAATACGACTCTTTACTATTAAAAACTCCCCGCCAAAAAAATAACACTTGCGCTTTTTTCCCCTGACGTGGCAAAATTGAGGGGGTGGCATTGACGTCAATGCCACCCCCCAAATTTTGTTTGGGCAATATAAATTCCTCCCATAACGTTACTCAACACAAAGAGGGGGCGTGTCCTCTGCTTTTTTCCCGCTCTAAGCACTACAGTTAAAAAGATGAACGAAACGGAACTTCGCAGAAGCTTGTATCTAAAGAAAAATGCCAAACATATAAGACAGGTGGCCCAAGCATATCGCCATCGAAACCGAGACAAGATTCGTGAATGGAACCGTCCTTATCGAGAGAAAAATCGAGCATTAATCAGAACCAGAAACCGAATCTATCAGAAACGTTATAAACAGCGTCACAAGAAAAAAATCCAAGAGTACCAACGAATCTACAGAGCAAAGAACCAACACAAAATCAACCAATCCCGAAAAGAAACTGAACGCCACCTAAAAAGGGCCAAAGCTATCAATCGAGCTCTACTTTCTCAAGACGAGTCATGTCCATTGTTTACGTGCCCTTTTGACACCAACTCCCGCCAAATTGAACGCTTAGATCTCATGACCTCTCTGATGTAAGTAAGTTTTTTTTAGAGAATTGCATTATATAAAAGTAAGAAGCTTTATTAGTGAGAGGAAAAAACCAAACTAAAAAAAATTACTACCTGAGTTTTCTGAGCCTGTTTTTTTAGAGAAACGCACTACATAAAAGTAAGAAGCTTTATTATTGAGAGGAAAAAAAAACAAATAAAAAAATAGTACCTGAGTTTTCTGAGCGACTCGCACCTCTTCATAGTTTGCTTACTGTTTTAGGATTAGTCAATAAGACTGACGTCAGTCCGCCGCCCCCCCAAAACTACCCCGCCTCCCACTCAGAGTCGTGTGTCTAGTTTCTCATTTTTCCCTTGCCAACTCGCCCCCCCCCC
>CM042751.1:24997200-25001030 GCA_022496165.2 Catalaphyllia jardinei | reverse complement strand
CCTTGCCAATTCGCACCCCCCCCCAAAAAAAAAATCAAAACACGCGAGCCCATCACGATGTCCTCCAGAGATTTGAGCCTGCTACGTCGAGCCCTCCGTTACGAGCGAGACACGGGAGAGGTGAGCGCTGCGCGAGTTTTTGTGTGTGCGCGTGTTATTAGCCTCTAAGCCCCCCCCCCCCAAAAAAAAATCCCTCATTTCTTTTTCCATATCGAACAACTTTTTTTTTTGGGGGGGGGGGGCATCGACAGATACTCAGTCACTGGGACAAACTACCGCTGGAACTCCGACAGACGATACAATGGATGGCCGATCGACAACAGGCCCACGACCGACTGAAACGGGGCTGCCATTACATTCACCTTAACTTCGAACCCTGTTACATCTGTCATCGCTTATTAGTGATTAATGACCAACATTATACGCTCACCAATTTCCCACTTACACACATCTGGAAACCACCACATCCACACCATATACTCATTCATTTTCCACTAGGCCATCAATGGCAACCACCGCACTCACCGCGACTCTATCACCACTACTGTATGATGGATCCACCATCCCCCCATTAACCTGAAATATTTATTCACAAAAAAACACATTAAACAAATTGGAAACAATATTTTGTTTAGAATTTTTTTTTTATAAACCCCCCATTTTTTCCTCTTCACCAATAATATGACGCCAACGCACTCAAGGGGGTTAAGCAAACCCCTCCTAGCCCACCCCCAACATGACGTGACCCTTTACGAAACTGAAAAAAACAATACACCCCCCCCCCCCCCTCCAAGCGTGTAAAAGAGATAAGATGCTTTCTTTTTTTAAACCACCATGTAGGTTCAGAGCTGGTTGAGCGCTAGACAAAAGGACGGCAAAAGAATCGGATTTTTGAAAACGGGCGAGCAGACGCTGCGGGACATGTTGCGGCCACTCCGTTGCGCAATCCTCTCCATACCGCCCGAGTACGGATTCGTGCTACCCGGCATGGTGGAGCTATTGGGTCGATGGACTCTTTACAATCAAACCATACTAAAGAAACACTACAACCACTACACACTCTTGAAAGACGTACTTCGTCACCCCAGACGAAAAGACGTTGGTCAAGGCCTCAAATCGCGCCACGGTCCATTTCTAGACAACGCTTTAGGTCGCATCGTCCATCTTCAGACACACGGAAAAGAGGGCTGGAACATTTTCGAGCTGATGGAACTACAAGAGGTCATAGACGACAGCCAACTCTTGATGGCGGAAGTCCAGGCCAACGATCAGTCGTGTCATTTTGTCTTTGTAGGGCCACCGAGGCCCAACACCCTTTTCATTTTAAAAGAAGGGAACCATTTTGCACGGCATCAAAGATCCCATCACCTTTTTCGTCAAGTATTGGGATTTGCACTGTCGTGATTCATAAAAAAAACCTTTCCACCACCCTTTTTTTTCCAATCATCCCATGGTCATTGTCGTGTAAAAAAAACATAATAAAAAAAGACACGAGCGAATATTGGTTGTCGTCTTTTCTTTCTTTATAATACAAAAGAAGAGAGGGGGAAAAGTCAAAGCGCGCGCGCGTCAAGGCTTATACCCCCCCCCCCCCAAAAAAAAAAACAAAACCCCAACGTCAGCCAAGGTCGTGCCCACATCGCGCACGCGCAAGTTCAAAAACCGGCTCCCTCCCACTTTTTAGGGCGCAAGCTAAACAAGTCAGCGCGCGCGCAACCCAAGGTCAAACCAACGTCAGCCGTCCCCCTCTAGAGACATTTCAATTTTTGGAAAATTTTTGTTCAAATTCCCCCCTCACTGAGCTGAAAAGCCGTTCAGATGCCCCCACCCCAGGGAAAATTACCAGATTACTGTTTTAACTTTTCAGTAGCTTCTACTGATAATGCTTCTGAGGCTGTGCATGTTAACATGGTTTATTAAACAACACTTATTTACATATTATAGATATAAATCGTTCTTAAACACCTTCAAATACGAAACACAGCTTGTGCAAGCCTTTGGTTTTCAACCAATCCGGCACGAATACGCAATCTTTTCCTTTTAAATTTATCAAAGTTTGCCTACGCCATGATTCATAAACCCACGTGCAATTAGCACGACTTGTAACGTGAAATCGAGGCTAGCGATCAAATAGGCCATTTCCGAGTTGCCTTGTGCCTCTGTTTCAAAGCGAGTTTAAGTGCGAAACCATTATGAAAATGACTTTGATTTACATGAAAATGAAACTGCATGCAGAACTCATTTTCATATGAATGGTACGGTGGCTTGTTAGGGCCATTAAAAGTACCTCTTGAGGCGCAGAGCCTGGTATCCAGCTATAAGTGTCGATCAACAGTTATAAGTGTCGATCAACAGTTATAAGTGTCGATCAACAGTTATAAGTGTCGATCGACAGTTATAAGTAGCAATTGACAGTTGTAAGTGTCGATCGACAGTTATCCCTTTGACAATTATAAGTGTCCATGGCCAGTTAATAACTGTCGATGGACAGTTGTTAACTGTCGAAGTAAAAAAAGAGGTACTTTTGATGGCCCTAACAAGCCACCGTAGAATGGTTTCACACCTAGACTCGTTTTGAAACAGAGGCACAAGAGAACTCGGAAATGGCCTATTCCCCACCTTCTATGATTGGTAATCAAATGCCCTCTCTCCCGGGCAGGAAGAGGCGTCAAATGCTTGGGGTATGCCTAGGATAGGGAGATGTTTAAGCTTCGATTTGACTGGTACATAACATAATTTATTTTCATCTGCATAGGTCAAGTTTATAACTTTGCCAATGTTCAAGTCAAAGTCTGGGCTGGAAGAAAGAAGCTAGCAACCACTGTGACGCTGACGATCAACTGTTACGTGATCTACCAAAAAATGGTGAAGACCTGGAGCCACAACAAACCCTCAAGATAACTGGGGTTGACTCCATACAGAAGATAACCAAGTATTTAGAGTGTGTCCATTGCAGCAAAGGTATAATCCAAGGAACATGCACAGATATGATCATTTGTGAACACTGTGGCTACATGAGGAAGACAGAGTCCTGTCAGACAAAAGTTGTTGCGAAGATTGGTGACCTACATTTCTCACTCACTCACTCACTCACTCACTCCTCCATTGACCCGTCCATAACATACCCGACGCGCCGACTAAGAGGTATTTTTTCCAAAAATCAAAGAACTCTTGCGCATGCAAAAAACTCGATTGTTTCCTTTAATCATTTCGTTTTTTTTTTTTTTTAAAAAAAAAAAACAGTCTAATCTCGTCTCCAGAGCCTTCGTTATCCTTGTCCAGGGGACAAGGGTAACGAAGGCTCTGGGATCGAGATTGAAAGCAGTCTTGAGCAGTGTCAAGAGCAGCATTTCTCTTCCTTCTTTTAGAGCTCCAGCTGGCTCAGTTAGGAGCTAATCTCTTTCTTTTCCTCGTTTAAGGGCCTCGACCGGCTCTACCAGGAGCCGATCGACGTGTCGTGACATACTAAACACCCTACCCAGGATTTCAGGGTGTAAGATGGCACGTGACCAGCCGATGCCAGGGTCTTTTCCCGCCCCGCCCCCAAGCCAGGGAAAAGTCCCTGGGAACGAGGTTGATTTTTTTCCACTAAACAATGAATCTTTTGTTGCGTACTTAGTCTGCCATTTTTTTAAAAATGGTCTTCGTTTTTACAAAAAAGTTAAAATCAACCTTGCACTTGAAAAAGACATTGTGTGTTTCAAGATACCCTTAAAAGGTATTGCAGCCAATCTCTCGTTGAGGTTTTATGGTCTTGACCACTGCTTTTCCGTTGACCTCAATGGTTGATGGTTTATACCAAGGCAACTATTTATCAAGTAACGTTTCTG
>CM042751.1:24979700-24992200 GCA_022496165.2 Catalaphyllia jardinei | reverse complement strand
TAAGTTTGTTTTCTGTTTCACGGAGACTGAGCCTTGCAAACAACCGGGTTGTTTTAATTATTTTTAAGAACAAAGCCTCACCTAGTAAATAACTTTAAATCTTCCGGTTCTAATGCTGCCGGTACTTGTAACACACTCTTCCTTTCGGCGTATGTCAAACCCTGAAGTTCCTCTTCCAATTCGGGATGTGTTTCTTTTTCGTTCGGTTTCTGTTGGTCAGCGGCAAACGACGACAGACCATCCGGAAAGCTGTCGCCAAATGTCCAGCGTACCCTGCGGCCTCCTCGACCCAGGCCTCCGTCCCCTACATCAGGCCACTGGCCAGATTGGACGGTGGGTACCAGGAACACATACGTGTGAAGCTGTAGTATAACAACGGTAGACGGAAGTAAAGCGTTACTAAAGTACAGCCACAATACACCATTTTGCTCATGATCAGTTCCTGGTGAATTGTGGGTAGATCCAGTCCTTTGTGGGGGCAAACGGGCAAAATTACAATTTCAAATTATGTCCTAAACTGGCCGTTTGCCCCCACAAAGGACTGGATCTACCCACAATTCAAAAGGAACTGATCATTAGCAAAATGGTGTATTTTCTTGGTTAGTACCAGCAGAGCGCGTTCTTTCTGTTTTTCAGGGGTCCTTGGCCAATTACTTAGCACTTATCAACCGAGCAGGAGGTCTGTATGAGAGAATTTTGACCGAGCTTGTGAGTATACAAGACTGAGGTCAAGATTCTCCCACACAGACCGACTAAGCTAGGTTAATAAGATGTTTATTATATGGCAAACTGGTCTGTACTAGCTGACATTTTGCCTGCGAACGGCGATGAGCTAAACTTAATTCTGCCAAAGTTTTCTCGTCCTTTTTACTTTTTTCCTCATCAGGCTTTTTGGCACCTCCATAAATAAATATTATTAGAAGAAAATAGACAATGATTTTGCGTTTTAGTTTACAACTTTTTCACCGCAAAATATACCGCTCTATGTCTAGATGAGAACATCAAAATCGTGAATTTGGTAGTTCCCAGTCCTTGTGAGACAGATCGTCAATACCAGACTGATGTCATGTTAGACTTAAGCGCTGGAAAATTATTTACTCCATGCCCAAAATTTTGCGATGGTTTAGGTTTACAGCCATACGCATCGAGACAAACTTTACAGTTCATTTGCTTTTCGGGTGGAATCAAATTTTGACCATTCAAACTCCTCCAGCCATTCAAGACAAAATTTGCGTTTCCTCATCTGGGTATCATCCCTCTGATCTGTTTCACTTTCAGGGTTACTTTTTTCAGGTTTCGTCAATGTTGAAGGCTGAACAATATCGAATAAACTGTTTTCTGTAGAAGCGCACATCCTTTTTACATCATTTTTACTTTTTTGTGCGTAGAAGACGAACACCTATGAGTTAATAGTAACTCTTATACCAGCTTTCACGCCATATGCGCCTTTGCATCTACTACAACCACCTTTGGCTGCTATCTCTTTGTCTGATTTAGCCAATGTTTGGGGGCCACATCGCTAACAAAAGTGTACCCGGGGTACTCCCGGAAAGCACGCAAAAGAACTTTATTCTCGTCTTTTAGAAAGATTTACTATTTTCATACGCCTCTGTGACGAAATCTATGTACTATTACAGGAAGCAGCTCAATAAGCCTAAGATGTAAGTAAGATGTAAGAATTATTTCATATATACTTCAAGCCTAAGATGTATTGTAATTTACCGGGTCATTTCTGGCCATTTCCAGGTCAGGAACAAAACGCAATACCTGTATCAGCAGTCTTCGTTGTAACATCCAGACTACCATTTGCACTTGCTCAGCCTGAAAAAAGCAACAAAAATCATCCACATTTCACACTGTGTGGCTTGACATCAAACACAAACATTGCACCAACGAAAGTTGTGGAAAACAAATTGTAAAGCATGCATTGTGGGAACTCCTGAAACCAAGGCGTGAAGATAGATCTAAACACGATTTTCGCCGCACTTTCGAGTTGCGGTCGAGTGGGGACGTTCTTTTCCTGAAAACCAGATGGCATATGGAGCCTAAGATAGAACAACTAAGTAGAATGTAAAAAAGTGGAGCGTTGACAGTGGGGAAGAAGATGGGATAAGAAATAGAGGGGGCTGGGACGAGAATGATGCCAATTGGATACTTTCCAGGGGCCTTAAAATAAAAATGAGCGCTCTCTAATCGCGATATTTTCTTCACCACTATGAAATAAAAGAGACCATCAGTGAGAACAGTTTTAGTAGAATTCAACAAGAACAACAGGGGAATGTACCTGGTGCTGTGGTAAACCCAGTGGATTGTTATGTTCACTCAGGGGAGTTGGTAACGAGAACTCTGATAAGACGTTGAGCAAGGACATCTTGGGAAAGCGTGAGGTGAACTCTTCCACCAGCGGGGACCATCTAGAAAGCAGAAAAAAAAATATACCCATTCATTGTTATTGGTTGGTTTCGCGAGTAATCGATAGGCCGGACAAACTAACAATCGATAGACTGAACTAACGACCAAACGAATCAACAGCCGCAAAGAGCGACCGAACGAGCATAACCAACGAACGAACGACTGACAGAACGAACGTAACGAACGAAAGAACGTAACGAACGAAAGCACGATGGACAGAAGGAACGACTGAACAACCGACCGATTGACCAAACGAACAACCGACGACCGAGTGAACCGAACGTAACGTAACAAAACGAACGAACGAACACAAGCAGGCAAACACGTTCGAGCGACCGAAATAGCGAATAGAATATATGTAAAGAGCCCTATGTTGTCAACATACATGCTAGTGGAGGAGTCTGGTGCGACGACATACACGTTACTCTCGCAAAGAGGGTAAATAATAGTCGCCATTCCCCAGTAAACCAAATGAGCAGCAATGGCAAACACCTGTGGACAACGAAAAATGTTTTAAAATAAGACCAGCTGCATTGATTCACACTCTACCTCATATAACACTGAAATGGTATGATTAGCACTTAATGATGCGGACAATATTTTATGAGTACCTCTCAGAGGGAGGGGTACTTCCTAATAAATTTAGACAGGAGTACATGGGGTGCATGGTGTAGCGAGTTTCCAGGATCCCTTACACTATTTTAGGCCGACATGTGTAATGTGCCCTACCCTATTACTGAGTACATCAGACCCACTCAGGAAATGGTTCGGTTTGCGTTTGCGTTAACCTGTGAGAAGGACTTCCGATATTAATTAAACCCACATTTCTGGAGATCATAAAAATGATGGCTCTTCTAAAACCATTCCCAGTTGCTGAACAGACTATACAAGCTATACCCTATTTCAGATTAATGCTTTTTCTTAGGCGCCCTGCGTGCATACAGTCTCGTTCCTTGAGTCTGCTCCTTAATGCAGAAGCTTCACGAAACGAGCGACTCCCAAGACTTACTACAGAATCGATTTTTGATTGGTTTTAAAAACAAGGAAAGTGACCGAAGGCAGAAAATAAAGCATCAGACTCGATTGAGCAGGTTTGAGCCACGTGTTTGCCAGCTTAGCACGCGCAATTCAACCGGAAGTCCGATATCTTTGGACTCCCAATCAGAACTTTCTAACGTCGATCTCTTCCCGGCCTCAGGTCAAGGGCAACGAGGACTCAAGGTACGAGGCTGGCTTATGTATGGGAGTACCCCCTGGGAAAGACAAGCGTACCCTGTTTACCTGGGATAGTGGAATATCGGTATCCTGTGATAACGTTTGAAAGCTGTTGATATAAAAATGAACACAATGAGTTCACTATTGCAGAAATGTGCTCAGCAAGATTAACATTTTAACATTAACATTTATTTCGTTGAATGAATGAATGAATGAATGAATGGTAACTTTATTTATACACGGTTAAAAACATCAGTATAACACAGAAAATTAATTAAAAAAAAACCTGTTTTATATATTTTCCGCGAGGGAGTGCTGAGAAAACCATCTATGGGAACTTCTCTTAAAGAAACCTAAAGAATTTGATGTAAGTATTTCCTCAGGAAGATTGTTCCATAGAATAGCGCCACTGTAACTGAAGCTAACTGAAGCTACGCTTCAGGTAGTCAGTTCTTGGTTTTGGGAGCATTAACTTTTTCTTCGCGTTGCGAAAATCGTAATTCAGTGTTCTTGGAGCAAACAAATTACAGAGATAAGCTGGGACGAGATTATTTTATGCACTTGTACATTAAATTAGCCTTTGTTGGGACCTTAATGCTCTTCTCCAGCAGTCATCGACTGAGAATAAGAACCTTATTAAAGATAAGAGGTCGTGAAGGACAGGATGGAAACGACAGTGGACGCGGAAAACTTTCACGGATCCCGTCGTGTCGCCAAAGACAAAAATAGTTAAGAAGTGTATTAAATGAGAGGCACTACTAGATTGCTTTGTGGAGGAGAAACGAATGTTCGTCACAACAAGGATTAGGAAACGAAATACGAAAAGAAACAAAACAAAAAGGAACGCCAGAGAAGGGAAGTTCCGAACAGAAGCGTATTAGGCTCATGTTTGGCTTCCTTATCAAGTAAGCTAATCTGCCACTGAAGCGCTCACATATCAAAAATAACCAGCCTACACTGCATAAGAACTGGCATAAGGAATTCAAGTCAGTTAGGAAACAAAACTCAAATGTAAATTTCACGCACCTCTTCTGCGCATGCGACTGAAATTTGGGCCTATTTTTAAATACCTCGATGTCATTTTAACCAAAAACCTCGGAAAAAGATCTTGCTCTATCGACTGAGCTGCTACCAACAGAGGGTAGGCTAAGTGAAGAGTAAAAATGCAATTCCTTGCGGAAAAAAAAACCAGAGCCTTTTGCTCAAGTTGGTTGTGCTACACAATGGGCACATGTTCTACCTCTTGAGAGGACTGGCCATCCTCACAAGCCTAGTAACTGCCGGGGAGCAATCCCCAGGGAGGGAATCTATCAGGTATCCTTCATTCACTAGAAATAGAAGCGTGTGGTATGGCCTGCAGAGACAAAGAACGACAAAGTACTTTAGTTCATTCAGTGTGTCTGTAAGCTACACTGCTTTCAAAAAAAACCAGTAAATCTTGAAACGTACTGTTCCTCTGTAGAAACGTATTCTGAACCAGTACAAGATGAAGATATACAACAACAGCAGCAACAACGAACAGTTCCAGACAAACCTGATGGCCGCAAGCGACTTATGTATGGTTTCAGGCTGAAATAAAAAGCCCACATCCTTTAGCTGTTGTTGGTTACATTAAAAATCAAGTTACACTTTATCGTTAAGTTTAAGGTTAATTGCTCTATTAATGCACAGTATATTACAACTAAACCACAGAAGTATAATTGTACAGCTAAGTAGGTTTGTAATGCAAATTAACTCTTCCTCTAGGAATACTTTGCTTCACCAGAGTATCACTAACTAAATTTATTGCTTGTTTCTCCACCACAAATAAAGCACTGTGCCGGGTTGTTCAAAGCCTGACTAAGCAAACCCAGGGTTAGAAAGAATTTTGATTTCACTTATGCAACTTTTAGGTACGTTAGGTAATCTGTTTAAATATTGTTTGCCCTTCAATTATGAGCTGTAGAAATCTCAAACCACATCAAAAGTTAGAGGTGAAAAAAAATTTTAAACAAGAAAAAATAGTGCTTCAGTTAACGTTTAATCCTGGGTTAACGTTAACCGGCTTTCGAACAACCCGGCCCAGCTGGTTGAAAACCTTCTTTGAGGGTTTGTGTTTTTTGACCGAAGGTTCTGCTCTGTAAAAAACTTACCTTGATGTGAACTGATCCTTGGTTTAAGTTGTGGACTTTGTGAGGAAGACAGAAGCTTACGTTCACCCAGCCATTGATTTTAAGACGAACAGACCCAGTAGCACACAAGCTGAAGAAAACAAGAACAAAATAAATGGAAAATACGCCTGTCCTCTCATTGGTGATAAACTGGGTTGTAACTATGTAACCTGAAAGCACCACAAGATAACCCTGGGGAAAAAGGTTAGAGCGGAGCTACGAGGTCGGACAGAGAAAGTCGGGGTCGATTCACCATCTAAATCGACCCCGACTTTCTCTGTCCTCTGTCCGACCTCGTAGCTCAGTCGGCAGAGTAACGGTAGATCTAATCCGGAGATCGTGGGTTCGATTCCCACCGAGGTCAAAAGATTTTTTCTTTACCTCGTGTGGTTCCCTGATTCCCTTTACTAGGGCTAACGCCCAGTGGGTTATTCATGGGTTAAATTAGCACTAAAATTTACACTTCAGAGTTAATTCTCTGTTACATCATTAACAAGCCAGGAAAGTTTGTTTTCTGACAACAAACCCTGATCACTTGCCGAGGTACAACTCCGAAACTTTTATTTGCTACATATCCTGGCTATTTGATGAGAAAATATGCAGGTGACTGTGTGCATGCACGCGTGACGTAGTTTGCCCCTGCGACGGGGAGGCCAAATCGGTGCACAAAGCCGTGCCAAAAAGTCTCAATACAAACTGGATTAGGATTGCGTTAATTCGTGAATGCAACAAGGATCTAACATGACAAGGATCAGGTTTTGTTCTTCATACCCTTTACGAACGAACTACAGAAATAATGCCCCCAAACATCATCAAGAGAAGAGCAAGACAGATGGTTACTATTAAACTATGATGACAGTCAGGATGCTAGAATGCCAATCTTTCAATTCCACAATAAAGAAGTCTAAGGAAATCTCCTTGCAAAATCATTGCATAATCCTTTAAGATTCGTCAAGATCTTGACAAGAGCCCCAAAAACCCTTGAGGACCCTGCAAGAATTGTGAAAATCCTCAAGGATCTTTGAATTGTAAAAATCCTCGATAATTTTTCACGAATAGCCTATTCTCCAAATTTAGATCATCCTTTGTGTGAGCTTCACTGGTCATCTCCCTATTTTTTCCTGACTTCACTAAATTTTGTGATCAACAAACCTTTTGAAAACATCTTGTAAGTCTCTTGCCAGCTTGCTTTTAGGAAGGATGTGTTGAAATGGTGATTCTGCACAATCTGATTTAAAAAAAATTGTTGTTTTACACTTGACCACTGTCTAGGCAGACCATCATCTACATGTCTTGGTAGAAAGCTTTCTTGTTCTACTTCTTTTACACAAATTTTCACAGAAGAAGGATTCTATCCACAATTCAATATTCTTTTTCATCCTCATGTTTGAAAACTGTACAGTAATTACTACTGACAGTTACAGAGTACCTAAAGTCAAAAGTGAAAAGCTGATAATTCATAATTAACTATACTATATAACAAACTTTAATTCATTTTAAAACTACTATTGACATCTTTACACATGTTGTATAACAAAAAAAAATTGAAAACTAATTTAGTTTCACTTCAGTTTTTTCAGGTTTTGAGGACTCAGGACTCTTTTCAGGGCCAGAGCTCCAGGTGCTTTTTCATGATGCTGAACCTTGCTTATTCGTAAAATAATGTACCTTCTGGCATTGCAGACATCTCATCATGTACAGAAAGCATGGTTTCCCTTTCCGAGCTCAGATACCTACACCTAAAAACATCCATCAGAAACAATTAAATTACTTGCTTTAATATTTTAATACTTGCTTTCGCATCATTGATGAATGGAACAGTCTACCAAATGATATAAAAGAAACCGTTGGTATTTCTAGTTTTAAGCACAAAGTTATGTCCTTTCTTAGTAATACTTACACATAGTTCTACATTTAGTATACAAAGTTTGACATTTTGGAATTATGGATATTCTATATCTCTTATTATTTCTTTTATATTATAGATATTTATATTGTAATTACTGCGGAGCATCCCTCGCATGGTGTCAAGGGCGCTTTTTGGATGTTCCCCTCTCCATACAATATTAATTTGTTAATTATTTACTTATTTACTTATTCATATGTAATTTAATTAATTTATGGAGTAAACTTAATAAATCAATATTGGGGAGCTACAATAGCCCTTTTCACGGTTAACTTTGCTCATTTGCATTACAATAAAATCTAGCAGGTATGCGAGGCAATTTCAGGCTATTGTGTAGTTTTAACCTGAAATTGCCTCTCATCCACATTGCATTACATTGTAATGCAAATGAGAAAAATTAACGGTGAAAAGGGCCGTTTGATAAAAAAGAAATAAATGTTGATCAGTGCCAGTCGGATCTTATTTTTAAGTCCATGAGACACATCTCTCCAAAGTATGATGGCAACTTGGTATACATTTAAGTTGAAACTGCCATTGAACCGTTACAAATTCATAATCACTGTATGCCTTATGAGGGATTACTTACAGGTAAAAAAGATTGCATAAGGGGGTTAGGTGAGCTGAAGGATGTCAATTTACTAGCATTGCTTGAAGGGGGGGATGACACTTGATGGCACTGTTAATCTGTATCAAGTAGATTTGTGAGAAATGGTGATCTAATTCTGCAAGGGATATCTACAAGATTCTGAGATTCCTTCTAGGTCAAGCGAGTACTTACAAGCACATTGGCACATCATTACTTATAGGCACATATACTGTATGATCAGCTGACCAAATACAAATTAACAGAGTATGAATTCTTGTCATTACTCAACTTTTGATCCTACTCGTGCCTGGATCAACATTAGAATATTGGGAATACATCGGATCAATCAAATTTCATTTTATATTTTCATTTTCCGTGTGTGTGTGTGTGTGTTGATTTAATCCAAGTTAGTGAAGCTAATAATAAAAATAAAAATAACATCAACATTGTGTCAGGTATGTGGAATGGAATGGGAAGACAAACTAAGACATTTTATTTAGACTAATTGTTGGCAAAAGATGATTAATATATCATAGTATACTGAGAAAGGCTTCTAGCCGATCAGGATTATGACTAGTTGGATGTTGCTTCCTGATTCTTCCCAGGCAAAGCAGTTACTGTACCTTATCTCTTCATGTTTTAGGGCAATTGCTATTCTCTTGGACAAGTCATGATAGCAGTGAACAACAGATGGTTCCACACTTGCCTGTCAGGATAGAGACACATGTCAAACAACTGCTACAAATTATTCTTCAACATTATACGGACGCCCAGGCTTCAGATTTGAATTTCCTTGTTAACATTTTATTCTTAAATTATGTATGAAATGCCAACTGCAGTTAAAGAATGAATAATTAAAGTGAATGAGCAAGTGGGAATGCAAAAGAGCAATAGACATCTATTTCCACATCCATGGTCATTTTACATTTCTCTAAAAAAATATGTCAGGCTTTTTTAAGAAGTAGAGAATATGTTTTTTGCCATAAATTTCTTTCCTTTCCCATCAACAGGCCGCATGTAATGTACTAGACAAAATTCGAAGAGGAAATTTTCTTAACACAAAATTGGAAATGTTTTTAATCATTTTAGATAAAGCTTGAAATAATGTATGAATAATATTATATTATTAATATTATATTATTATAATATTATTATTAATATTTGTATGTCGTTTTTGTAAATACCTGAAGAACAAAGACAACATTGAAGAGTTTCATCATCACATCATCTTTTCTTGATGAGGAATCATTTCTCTATTGAGCAGATAAATTCCAGTTATTAAAATTGCTGAATGATGATCCCAAGAAATTAATGTAATTAACAATCAAGTTCATCCTCTTTAAGACACCAAAGGTTCAATTAGGAGGTGTCTGTATTATAGAAGCAAAGATTACAATTAAGGCTTCTTCTCAAACTCTGTTTTCTTGGGAACCACATGAACTGTCCTGATGTTACACAGAGGAGGCTGTATCTCAAATCTGTCTATAAGTGGAGGTTGATCTGTTTATTTACTGTATTATAAATGAAAATTCAAAACAAATTCAATTGTCAAATGTATTTAGTACTTAGTATTTAGTACTGTTGTACTAATTGGGGACACTGTAAATAAATAATAATTAAAAAATACTTCAAATAGAACAAAACTATTAAGAATCCTAACACCTTATTGGTGGGAGGCTGTACGGTTGGCTATTTACACAACACAATCAAGGAGTTCATTTCAGGACTCCTGAGAACAGATCTTGATAGCAATAGGGTGGAGGATTTGAACCAGGGACCTCCGAATTTCAAATCCAGCATCCTAAACCACTTGGCCGTGCCACTGCCACGCCGCCACCATCATTGATATGGTGGCACACTAAGCTTTCACTTGCACACTCTAATGAGTCAGGGCCATTCTGGTCATAACTGAGTCAGGGCCATTCTGGTCATAACTGTCAGCAACACATGAAAGTTCTGCTCAAGAACATTGCTTTGACTGGTCACACACCAAGACCACTTCATGTACTACTTTTGACCGCAGTCTTTAAACATTGATGAACTTGTAAATACTTGCTAGTCTCTAAAGAAACTGTTAGGCTTTGTCAAAATGATGAGTAGCTAAGAATTGATCACCACGTACCTTAAATTCACGGTCATGTCTTTCATGAGCCAGGGTTGGATGGCCCACAAACAGCACCTCTTCAACTTTTAACTCAAATTTGGTACCACAGGCATCAGACTTGGGCGACAATATGTTTGCAAGTGTGCTGTCTGAGAAACTTGGTAAAAAGAGTATTATACAATCATTTACTTTTTTATCACACTGATAATTTATAAGCTATTAATCAGATGATTCTCGCTCATTATAATCAAATTATAATAATAATAATAATAATAATAATAATAATAATCCTCCTCATCATCATCATCATCACCATCATCATCATAATAATAATATTTATGCCGGGGTTGATCTCACATAAAATGGTTTTCAGAACAGCCCTGTATAACAATATTATAAAAACGTAAAAGCCATACAAAACAATGCTACTTAAACCAAAAACTATGATATTAAGGCACCCATTCAAGTTTCTTTTTAAAAACTAAAATAGATTTAGTTTCCTGTATTTCATAACTTAAAAGGTTAAATGGCTTTTTTATACAACAGCTTTTTTGAAGTAAGCAAATTTGACTTCATTTGCACAATTTTGATTTGAATTTCCAAGTTGCTCTATGCAAACTGTAATGTTCAACATACTTGCAAAGTTGTAGAGAAATTAGAACAGCCAGATTGACTGAAAAACAGTGTGTTATATAACATATTTGCAAAGATATAGAGCAAAGAAAAACCAGACTGACTGCAATAAATAAACTCTAAATGATTCCCATGAAATCCTCCAATCTTCCTTTTTTTAGATAACATCAAAATGCTTTGTTGACATTTTGTTCATGTTACAAATATGCCATTATGTTATATGGGAAGGTAGTCTTGAGGCAAATTCAAGTCTTTTGATTTGTTTTTTCTTGGTTGGGATTTTTCCATGTGGGCTATTTCCATAGAAACAGACATAAGCCGTGTGCCGTAAAAAGTCATTAAATTCAAGGCCTGTGTGTCAGTGTCCCAGATAAGAGATGGGTCTCAGGTCAAAAACCCGACAGAAACCGCTACCTGACCCGGCACTGGTGAAAAAGCTAAAGTATTCGTATAAATTAAGGAAAAGAAGTTTGAAAAAACGACTCAACAAAATTTCAAAGATGACTTGACTTATTGGTTCTCTGTTAATTTAGCAAATTATAAGAGAACGTGCCCTAGAAATAAAATTGCCTTGCTGTGGCATTGTTAATTTCCATACTTGTTGGTTCAGGATAAAATAGATACAGTTCAATGATCTCACTAAGGCTCAAGAAAAATTAAACTGAGAAACTATTTATCTGACTCGTTCGTGACGGCTCTGTGTCGTGTGATTTCTCTCCTCAGTTACCTAGCATGTGATCAATTTCTTACCCGATCACTGAAATATTATTTTTTTGTAAACAAGACTCTAAAATAAAGAGCAGCGGTCTCCAACAGGCCGACCATCATTGAAAATTTTGGAGAGAATTCACTGTTTAATTCATAGAACTACTGTAAATAATCTGCCAAAAATCAGTTCTGTAAAAAGCCAGTTTAACCCTCTTTTGCAAATATACTATTGATGAATGATGGAATGGTCGCAGTGATCATTATTTACATCAGTTAATTGAAGCAGAAAGTGTGTTTGGACTTCCAAAGGACTTAGATGACTCAGATGACAGTGGAGTGGATTCTGACCAGTTTACACTGCAGTCCAAACTGTTGCATGCAAAAATAAGCTGCTAGTGTTTGATGTAAACCCAAATGCCACATTTGGTTGTTCATTTTTGCTATGTATTTTTCAGAATGTATACGATCTGTTCTGAGGTATCAAATGTCAAACATTTTAGGACTCCCAAAAGTGAATCCTTTATCTGTTTGCCTGACAACTCCCCACCCCCAACCCACCCCCTTGGCTTTATGTAGTGCTAGAGCTGTGGTTATCCAGGTAGACCTACTTTTTGCAACCCCCCTGAAAGATTACATGACCCCTTGCCAAAACAAATTAACTGGAACACTGGTGTGCCATATATAATAAACTACTCACTAACCTATGAATGTTGTGCCACATAGCACTATGAACACAAATGATGTAACAGAGAATTAACTCTGAAGTGTAAATTTTAGTGCTAATGT
>CM042751.1:24941766-24979300 GCA_022496165.2 Catalaphyllia jardinei | reverse complement strand
CCAGTAGTCCTCACACTTGGCTTGTAAGAGGTTAGTATTGCACACTATTCATTACAACTTAGCCAGTCAACATTAACAAAGCAGTTTTTTCCAGAGAGTGCATTTATTTTATAAACCCTAAACCTTTAATCTTTGACTTACCCAATAAGGTGACCATCTTTAATACCAGAAAAATTTCTGAAGGAAAAAGAGCATGCGGAGTATTTTAGAACTTTTCACGTCTAGGGGAGGCATAGAGGCCAAATGGTTTGCATGATGGGCTCCAGATAAAAAGATTCATCACGTGGCTACCATCATAAAATTATAACACAAAAATTCCTTGACATTTCATTGGCCACAAATTTAAGTGTATACACAGCTTTAAAGGAATATACACTGCATGAATCTGGCTCTTAAAGAAGCCACCCTTCCCTAATTATGTACATCTTGGGGGTGAAAAAATTGTAAGCCACGCCCACAAAACAAGATAGGAGTTCTTTTCAAAATTTCTGACAAGTACCCATCTTTTTTATATGGGAGTACCCCCCTCCCCTTGGGGGGGATGATTCAAGACCAGATTTTCATATTCTTCACTTAACCTCCCCTACATTTTCCCAGCCCTAAATAGGGAGAGCAGAAATTAAATGGAATTACCCAATAAATCTGTCCCACTAAGCTTCCCCGGAAATAACTTATAAGCCAGACTCAAAAGCATATTGCACAAAAAAAATTTCTGGCCATTTCACTGTGCAATTGTTTTAAATCTGTACCTTGTATCTGTATTTTCTTCCACTTTACCCAACGCAAAGCGGTTCTTGGGAATTTCTGCAACCCAAATTATAATATAAAGTCACTAAGCTTATATCGTACACGAAATAGCTGGAAATAGTTAAAGAAGCTCGCGTTTTTTTACCTTTTTCTCTTGGCTCCGTCTGGCATGGTGGTATAAATGGATACCGAAATAACAAACTTTGCCCTCTACTGCCAGCTGTTACCAAAATAATGCTTACGGGATCGCAAAGATCCATTCACGGTATTTTTTTTCACGAACTACTGCAATTCCTAGTGTCACATGCAGAGCGAATCAGACTATCCGCTATGTTTTATTTCTATGAGCCCCAGTCTCTGGCCCTCTCACGGAATAGACTGGAGCGGGACGCGGGATAACCTCCCACATGTACACTGCACACGGGCGCTTTTCGCAAAGTTCGTTTTAGTTTTTTTTCTTTCAATGTTTTTTTGTTTATTAATAGGCCTCTCATAACGGTCTTAGACGCTATCTTGCCGGGTAGACCAAGCGATCAGAAATTATAGTGTTTGTATGGGAATCCGATGATGAATAACTTTTTTCAGTATTGATTTTCCATAACTTATGAATCGCAAGTTTACCATACTAGGTAGCTAATTGTAAGCCTGTCCCGATTACCCTTACAAAATGCTGGAAAGTTGCTCACTGGAATGCCAAAAAGTTGCTAAAACATTGAAAAAAATCTGAAAAGTTGCTACTTAAATTTCAAAAGTTGCTACCCCGCTAAATCTCTTGATATTTTTATATAAACGTTAATTTAAACCTTTATTTTTCGCTTTTCACAATGATTGCTAACATCGATCAGGAAAAATAGCTTTAGACCTAGCTTTAAAGAGTTGCTGTCAAATATGAGCGAAAGTTAAGGAGACACACACGAGGGAACTAGTCCTTGCGACCAGTCCCTGAAATTAGTTCCCCGAGGAGTTTACACAAAGGGACTCGTCGCAGGCACCAGTTCTACGAACAGTTCACCAGAAGCGTTTTGAGGAACAGGTCGCAGGGACTTATCCCACAAATTCAAACTGGTTTTAATTCGTTGGACTAGTCGCAGGGACTAAGGTTTGTCCCTGCGACTAGATTTTGAAGCAAAAATGGCCAGTTCACACGATGGGACTTGTCCCCGCGACTTGTTGCAGGGAGTAGTCGCAGGGACTAGTCCCCTCGTGTGTGCCAACCTTAAAGGAACAAAACACTTGATTTATTGGACGTCTTGCCAAACGTCCGCATGAGTGGGAGCAGGTAGGCTATGTGTTCAAGCTTCAAAAATTTAATAAACATTCAAGAAATTCACATAATATAAATTGAAATTTTCTATGAAATCGTTGACATTTCGTGTTTGATATGTGCTGTAAACTTATATTTTCAGGAAGGCAAAACGTGCTCGAGGTTGCTGGAACCGCAAAAAGTTGCTCAAAAGTTGCCGAGCACAACCGGGACAGGCCACGCCGTTTGTAATCACCAAATTGGAAGGACGTAGCTGCATCAAGATGGCGTTGAAAACCGCGATAAGGCCTGTTTTGCTTGAAGCAACGGCTTCTAGAGACATAGCCGACTGCCAGAGTAGCAAACAACGGTCTTGATGTTAAAGCCTGGTTTTTACTGGCGACGGAGTTGTAATCAGAATCGGTTTTCCCCCCCCCCCCCCCCCCAACCCGGGGCATCTCGCCTTTCCCGCCATCGATCGTGTTCCCAAGAGCTACTCGTCATCGATACCGTTATACGATTCTTTAAAGTGGTACTATGGTCAAATTATTACCCCTTGATATTTTAGGTGTATCACATAGAATTCCATAAAAATAAAAACCTCGTTTACCGTTTGCAAATATCTGCATTAGCTGCGGGGATATTCAAGTTAGAAAAATGTGTAAAATATACAAATGAGAAAACTGATGACGTCATACACTCAACCAAATATTTTCTGTAGTATGTAGAGCTATCTTGGCCAATTTGCAGCGCAGATCATTGAAACTTGGCAGGCTAATAGTTCTACAGGAAACACACCAGCGGCTATAAAAGTTCTGTTTCCATGGCAAATCACTCTTTTCCAGTCGTCACCCACTTGATTTCAATGTTAGTGATTTTCAGCTCAAAAAACGCTGAATGGGGCCACAACTGAACTCACGCTAATATATTTATATGCCTGCTGGATTATGCATACGAGGCACCATTTGCAAATATGAAAGTGGACTGAAATTCCTTTAATATTGGGGAGGTCTGGAACCCAGTATGAAAAGAGATATTTGAATTTTGCTTCTCATACAGACCACTTATTTATGTTTTAAAATGGCTTCAGTAAGAAAAATGTGATTTTCGTCATAGTACCACTTAAAAGACAAATTTTTGTATTGTTATCCATGACAAATACCGTCTTTCGCTTTCTGGGAGATTGGAAGTCTGCCATGCCATGCTGTTTGAGGTGCTATGATTTTACCTTGCCAGATACACAACCCGCAGGAGTAGAATAAACTTAAAACTAGTTTGTTTTAATGTTCGGGGTTATCCATTGTTACAAGGATCGCTGTTTTCAAACGGCGAAGTGATGAAGTTCATTGCTCCAGCAATTTGAAGGTAGTGAAGAAGAGTACGAATGGGATATTTAGAAATAATCGAAGCTTTTTTCGTTAAGCCCTATGTTTTCTCTTTTCTTGAAACAATACGCAGTTCTACGTCAGAAACATTCCAGTTCAGAAAAAATGTATTTCATATCATAAAACGCGTTATTTAAAAACAACACATTTTTTTGTGCTGGTACCATCAACGTGCCTCAATCTTCAACTTCAATTCCAACTACTGCAAGACAAGCTTGAAAATTTTGGGGCGTACATACCTATATAGCCCATATAAGGTAGAACGTCCCACCCCAGGGAGTAGCATTGTTCATGAAGTGGAGTCGAGGGAAGGAGCGTTACAGGCTTCACAAAGACAAGGGCGACAAGATCTGAGATTCAAACAAGGGTGGGTACAGAAATCACGCAAGACAAATACTACTTGATATGAAAAATAATTAAAGACAGGGTTGTCGACTGCTCGAAACGGTGGCTGTTTTATTTGCTATCGTGAAGCGTCTTCTCCCTGTTATCTTTCCATATCCTCCTTTACACCATCACGCCATGACCTGAACGTGTCTAAATATTTGGCGAATAGTTTTTTCCTTTTAGAATCAAGGCGTATCTCTCAATGCTGGAGTTGAGTAGAGGTCGTTTTGAACGGCGCTTACATAAACAGCGACAGAAACAAGTCCACTGTAATCAAATTTAACGCGAGGACAGTTCTTCCCAATTCTTGGACTAAACTTGTCAAACAGGCAAACATTCCTCAAGTGGCTGACAGCATGACTTGTAATAAAGATAGTTTTTAATCCCCTTCCTAGTGCCTTGTCCCTCAGTGTGCTCTTGGTAATGACGCCAAGCGATCTCTTAAGAGCATAATTGTTGCTCAGTGTTCGGGAAGACCGCACATGTCGCAGTTCTCGTGCCCGTGTTGGTTGATATATGTACAGTGCTTGCACGTCCAGCCTGTACCGCTGGGGGACTGGGACATATCGACCATGTCCACATCTCCTCCACCATGAGGTTCTGGAGATGGAGCTGAAAAAATAGAATCAAAATTGATTGAAGTATGAAAAATGAAAATCCGAGGCTTGCGTTTTCAATTCAAGTAATTACAAAGCATCTGAGAGCAGTTTCCAATTGAGAGTCACTCATCCAAAAACAAAGGAATCACTAGGACCAATAACAAAGGACACAGACAATTCAGTGAACCAATCAAAAACGCGATACACAAAGCGCGGGGAAAGATGTGTGAGCGAGCCACGATTGGTTTTGGTTCTACCTCTGATTGGATAACAAAGTGGCGCGAGATTTTTAAGCCAATCATTTAGGTTAATAATGCAAAACCGAAGCGAATGCGAATTAATTTCGACATTCGAGTGAAAACCACTCTAATGCAACACAAAATTCCTTTATTGCTTATTTCTGAAAAGATAGAGCAGAAATTTTCACAAGGCTTTCTGTGTTTCATATCTCTAGGGCCAGGTTGTTCAAAGGCCGGTTAAGCTAACCCAGGGTTAGCGAGAATTTTCATTTCAGTTTTTAACTTTTTGGTTAGGTAATGTGTTTATATTGTTTGCCCTTCGATTTTGAGCTGTAGTAATCTCAAACTACACCAAACGTCAAAGGTCACAAACATTTTTAAACAATAGAAAATAATGCCTCAGTTAACGTTTAATCCTGGATTAACGTTAATCGGCTTTCGAACAACGTTGCAACCCGGCCCAGGAAGAAAAAGGAAATAATAAACGTGACAGAGGTTTGGAGAAATCTGATCTTAATTGGTTTTGAACGATCTTATTTTTCCGTTCACTCCTTAGTTGTCATTTCCATTGGGCAGTGCATTGAACACGACAGACAGTGTTTAATGGCATTTCCAAAAAACAGCTGCATGTCGTATTCCTCAACTCTCTTCTTGGAGTCTGGAAATGTAACGGAACAAAGTCTCTCGCGTTGGGTAGAATTCTTAAAACAATTTTACCGACTTAAAACTGTTCCAGTTAAATTACTTGCAAAAAATTTCGGACGTTTAATTTTGGGACACTTTTCCCCTCATACAGCCGGATACACCATAAAAGAAACAAATATTTTCCTTTCCAGTGATAAAAAGAACGACTGAGCAAAGCCGCGGAATCCGAATTCTGGCCATATCATGTATATTGGCTTTGAATATGCGATGCCGTCGCCCAGAAAGTACTTTTAAAGTTCTATACTATACTGTAAAAAATTCCGACGGTTTTATTTTCGGACACTATTTTTTTGCAATGTATTTAACAAACTTTACAAGCAATCCTGTTTAACGTAATACGCAAAACAATTAAGTTTTATAATAAAAAAAATCCGTTTGAATTTTCTCACCATTTGCAGCTTGCATGAGCTGTACCACTGTAGACCACTGTTCGCTTTTACTCCAGACGCGAGCGGCGTTTGTATCTTTATTTTTAACTGCTACACACAGTTGTCCTAAATGATCCTACCATATGGCAAAGAGTACAAGAAAATTAGAACACACTAATATAGTAATGTTTCGTGTAGTTTGAGATCACTACAGCTCAAAACAGAAGGACAATGTAGACAGGACACCTCACCAACAAGTTAGAAAACTGAAATCAAAATGCACGTTAACCATGGGTTAGCTTAATCGGTCTTTGAGCAACCCGGCCCAGTTCTAATCAGCTCGTCAAGAGAACATTTCTTCCTTAATGCAATGATCAACTCACTATGCCCTGGTATTTAAAACACTAGCACTACACTCACCTTTAAAGGAAGCATGTCGCATGTCGCAAGGAATACCAGAAGATGAAAATTCGACATGGCAGACAGGAAGTCATCAGGTGAAAACTGGTTCAAGTATCTTACTAAGGAGTTAAAGTCCTGTGTACAAGGAAACACGAGTATTACTAAACAAAGAAACTACGACATGTATTAAGGATGAAGGAGTAAGCAGGCTTTCAAGTCATCTTTAGTAAAAGCGTTCTCTGGGTACACTACAGAGAACGCTTTTACTCAGGAAATAAAATGTATGTGGAAATCATGAACTTTGTTCCAACGCATCATGACAGATTCCACAATAGAGCTCAAGAGCGCTTCCGTCAGCACTAACTTTCAATGCAGAAGAAATACTGAGAAAAATACGATAATTTTAGATCTCGCTCTTTCCCAGCTGACGCTGATAATCACCTGGTTGGTAAGAAAACAACTGTTAAATTTCTTATGCAATATCAAGTGTACAATAAAATAAAGAAAGCGGTGTTCACTTGAGCGTCCAAGTACATTGATTTGCATTATTGCGCAAAACTGACACACGCTTTGCCACTTTTCTAGAAATAAAACACATGCTCATACACGTTTTCCCGCGCCCCGTGCCGGCTTGATGCATATACTTCGACCTGTGATTGGTTCACTCGACTTTCTACGTCCTTTGTGATTGGCCAGACTGAGAGATATAGTCTGCCTGCAGCCGGTTTAAGGGTCACTTAGACGCCCTAGCTTAGCCGAGTGTTTAGTCATCGCGAACGCAAAAGAGCGGTATGACAGTATGACCGAGTAGGGAAGAAGGCGAGACTCGTGCGTGCCGCGCCCATGTCTCGTCCCATTCTCCTCTAGGCTAAATAGTCTCTCCTCATAATCCCTGCGGAAATTTCGAGAGAAAAACAGACTGCCAGCAGTCTATCAGAGGTATCACTTTGGTTTTGGTTTTACGTCACGCCGGCAATGTGAAACCTAACTAAAAAAATTCTTACCTGTAATTCCCCCATACTAGAGCGGTTTTCCAACGGAAAAGGTTCTCCTTGAATCTGGTTGGAAAACGTGAACTGAGGTTCTACAGGGAAAGCAGTCGGCACCTGCGAGGGACAAGACGGTACAAGACGCACATCAACTCACATGCAGCTTAAATACTTTGCGAGACCGGACTGATTTTACCATTACCTTCAAAAGTCTTTAATGACTAGTTCAAGAGAAACTTATTATGACCAATCAGAATGAAGTTGTCGTCTTCTTGTCCAATCACGCGCAAAATAAAACAAAAACAGAACTAATGGGCGTCGTTTTACCCGCGCTTTGGGTTGACTCGAATGATCAGATAAAAGAACGCCTATTGGAGTCAAACTTCAACGAACTGCTTGGCAAACAAATAACACAAGCGGTCTTGGTGGTCAGAGGTTTTTCAAGGTTAAGTCAAAAAGGCGCGATTATGCGTTTGGTTGGACTCCTGTGAAGATCGGCGATTGACCCAAAGTCGGTCTTCTGGCGTTGTTCACGCCGGCCAGCCGTGAAGAACGTCTCAGCAGCCCCAAATAAAGTCAGGCGAACCTAATTGGGTCAAATGCCGAACTTCACACGAGCCTGATTGGTTGAATTGAGTTCGTCTTATGTGAAGTACACGTTTAACCCGGACCTGATTCTCTTGAGCTAATGTAATAGAAGACACTTACCTGAACTAAAACATACTCAATAGGCATAGGGCGTGCTAGTAGGGTCACTTCATTGCCATAGGAATCAGTAGTCTACATAGAAAACAACAAAATTGAAACGAAAGAAAAACTAAAAAATGTTACGATGTTCACAAGTTTACTTAGGCCGGGGTCAAGTCAATGTCCCCAAAGGACCAACCTTATAGAAGACATCCGGGACGTACTGGCCGCTTGAGGATTCGCGGATGTAGCCTAGGCCTGGTTCATCTATTGTGGGTACCAGACAGTCATCGCGTACTAAAGCCATACACTGGTTAGACACCTGCGAAACACGATATATACAGTATCAACAAAGACGAGAGAAACTTTAACATCACTGTATTTTGTATTGATACTATTTCTTATGATTTATTTTACGTTTTTAATTATTTATACACGACCCTACAAGCTTGTAGCTTTAATTCTTATCGTGTTTAAATAAAGGTCATCCATCCATCCATCCATCCATCCAAAACTGGTCAAGTCTGCATATAAGCCAAGTGGCTCATCAGTAGCGTGAAGCGACTGGGAGTATTTTTACTTCTCTCTGGATGGGATGCCAGTCCACTGCATGTTACCCCAGTCCAGCATTAAATCTTCCGCTACCCATTTATAAACCTGGGTGGAGAGAGGCACTGTGAGAGTAAAGTATCTCGCCCAAGAGCACAACACAATGTCCCCAGCCAGGGCTCGAACTGAACCCGGACTGCTCGCTCCGGAATCAAGCACACTAACCAACAGGCCACCGCGCCTCTACTTTGTCTGATGAACGAAGATGACAAAACTGTACCTGAAATCCATCAAAGCCCACTTGGTTGTCCATATTTCCTACAAAAAAAAACAAAAGGAGTGTGTTTTAGGCGCAAAGTTTGTGCCGACAGGTTGAATAAAACAGTGCATCGTTTTCAGTCGATTTAGCATCGGTTATGCCTGCAGTGTTTAAATGTTAGATACAATTAATCTAAAATGCGTTGAATTTTAAAGTCGGATCAGTCCTCCATCATAAGAAAGAGTAGAACAAACTCCGGGAACAAACTACACATTTTCTGGAGAAGGCGCAAGAATGAGGAATTAACAGAGGGCGAAACATACCTGAAACAACAACAGTGGAAAACTTTGATCCAAACTTGCCATTAGACGATAATTTACATGGTGAAGGGTGTTGATTCTGTAACTGTCCAGCGAGGATGCACTCCTCAGCTGTGAGGAAGTGCGTATTGATATCTCGTAGATGTTTTACCGTGCCCTTCCGCACATCATCTGCTATAAGGTCTGTAAATATCCAGCCGACCTTCTGAAGGCCAAGCTCAGCGGCGAGTTTATCGACGACTGCATCAGCGGGGTCTGGTAAAAGCTTTATACTGTCTGGAGTGTCTTCCTAAAACAATCGTCAGTTTTTAACTAAAGCCAAAATAAGTCACCGACGCACTGCCGACGCACTGCCGACACACCACCGACGCATCTTGTACGTTATAAGGATAAACAGTACCCAACGTATCGGGCGACTGTCGACCGACACGTTGGCGACGCGTCGGTGGGATCGGGTTTTTCGCCTTCACCAAAACTGTTTGTATATTATTTACACTAAAAAATACGCTCTTGATTTTAATTGTTACTAGTGTACTTCAGCTCCATCAGAATACCATAGCGATCGTAGCGACTACATGGAAACCGCTCTCCGCAGATTGTAGCAATGGTTGACGCAGGTACTCTCGAACATTTTCTTAGACTGAAGAGATTGTGATTATCTTTGGAATCTGGTAATCGTAGGGATCGTTAAACAAGACCTGCTAAATATCACATGGCTCAGAGTAGCCTGTAAACACAGACGGACTTCCGGCATTTGTTTCACACGGCCAAAAGCCAGAAATTCGTCTGCATTCGGAAACAAACCTCGCTGAAGTACTACTCCTAGAGTGCTGACTTCTAAAACAAATTTCTAGAGTAAGTACCTGGGGTGGCTCATAAATGGCTGCAACAGACGCTCGTATCCCAAGGGGTACATCTTTATGGTGCTCATAACGGCCATACAGAAATCCCATCCTCTGGGGATACAACAGGACGCTGTTATTAGAAATTTCTCAGTGCTTACAACAACGTGAAATGTGGCTACTTTAAACTTACGGTGCTTTCACTTGTGGTTGTCTCCAAAGTAAAACCCTCTCCCATCCCCTGGTAGCTCAGTTCTGGGCCTGCATCTCTGTCAAGCCAGAATTTAACTGTCCTTATTATTATTATGGAAGTACAGATTATACGTATCCTGGTTTCTTTAGGACCAAGTGAAGTGTCCATAATATAGGTTTCTGTATTTTGCAGGTGTGTATAAAGAGCGTACAGTTTCGAAAAATATCCACACTACCCCACCAGAGGGGATAAAAATTTCCCGTGGGGTGGGAGCTTCTGAGAGAAATTCACTTCCAAGAAGGACATATTTTGATATTAGATATCTTCCAGAACAACACAAATAGTTGCATGGAAGACTGTCTCCAACGTGCCACGTGGCACCTTGGGCAGCATGGATGATAAAGTGAAACATCTAAAACTAAATCTGCTTGCCTGATTCCCTGTTTTTCTCCAGTAGTTCAGAAATGGTTCCACAATAAAGGGATTTTCAAATAAGATGTTATCTACATGTCTGTACACCTGCAAGAAAGATTAAATTATGGAAAGCCATTTAACAAATTGCACCCCCACCCCCCCCAAAAAAAAAAGAAAACTAAACGTTTACCTTATTAAAAAATTATGGTGGGCATGCCCTTCTTAAAGGGATTCCCTGTACGCACCAAGAGAATGGCAGGTTTTTCTTTGTGGCTTAGTTTGCCACGAACGCAAATGGTGACTTCTAAAAATTGGTTATTATGACCTACAAGTTTTTTTTCTTATTAAGTCTAGCAATCCCCTCATAAGGATTACGGAAATGCCATTGAACCAAACACTCAGCCAAAGACTCATTTAAAATGGACAGAATTTGCCCCACAACTGCACAGAAGATTCAAAGATTGTTGCAAGTAGCTTTACTTGACGTTGTATCTTCACCAAGGTTTCTGAAAGATTTTCAACCTCATATAAGAACATACTAATCAACTCTTCTAATGATCCTTACAGGATCTCTAATTTTTTTAGAATCATCAGCAGGCCTTTGGAGACTCCCAAAGACCCTTTAGCTCTAAACTCAAATAGGAATTCTCCTTACAGAATGCATTTTGTGTTAATAATCTTCTTTATTTGGTGCTTAAACCTAGGAGGGGACTTATGTCCTATTGTTTTTGCACCAGTACTGTGGTACAAATCCTTAAATAAATAAATAAATAAATTATTACCTTCCCTGTATGGATTAATAAAATGCTGATCATTCATGAGCAGTCTTATGAGTCTTTTTAGCAACTTACTTGTCTCTTCAGTGTAATAGCACTAGGTTGACATTTTGTGCAAATTCCGCCAGGCCATGGCGGATGCTCCGTACATCCAGGTTTAATTCTACAACTAGTGTCCTCCAGTACTGTAAACTTTCCTCTATTTTCAAGAAAAGAATCAAAGAAAATACCCATCATATTTAGGAAATACTTTAAACCATAAAAAAAATTATACCAAAAGCTTACAAGGTCTCAACTAGGATGCTGATATTAACTCCAAGCCCCCCCCCCCCCCGCAAGAGACGAAAGAGTTACTGCAATTAAAATAGGCCTCAGGTGCTCTAATATGGTTTGAGAGTCTCACCAGATTTTGGTGACCCTCGTTTTCTTGACTTCTGTGCCTTCTTACTCAAATTTGAACTAAAATTTTTCTTGAGTGTTTTCAAGAGTTTTCATTTGTTTTTCCCAAGCCTGTTGTCAGTTGAGTAACTGATGAAAACCCAATAAGACTTATCAGGTGCTCTTGTGTGGTTTGAAACTCTCACACACTTTCAGCATTTTCTGCTTTTTTACTCAAATTTGAATTAACCCAAAGTTCTCTTGAGAAATTTCAAGAGCTTTTACTTATTTGGCCCAAGCCTGCTGATGGTTGAGCAAAATTTGCATGCAAGTTTCATCTTTAAATATGCAAAGTTATACAGGTGACTCTTGTCCTCAAAATTCCTTTAGTTCAATTTGCGGCATGATCACCCACCTGTCTGTTCCTCCACCTAGCTTCTTAAGGAATGCATGGAATGACATGTGTTTGATAGGCGGCTTGTGATTCTTTAAGTATTCTTCATCGTAAGGCTGGTAAAATAACAGAACCAAAAAGCATATCAAGGGATGGTGTATGATAAATGAGAACCTTCGCCAGAAGGTGAGACTAGCATTTTCCTTGCAAGTCTAAGACCACATATTTGACCTTTTAAGGTGGCCAAATACAGTTTTCAGCACAGCACAATGTACTTGATGTAAAATCAGAAATAATTATTGTTGATCATAACCCCATCTGATCTGACATTGTCAAACTCATTAGTTTCTGGGCAAAGGAAAATATTGCAAATCAACCATGATGGTAATTTCTATGTCTGGCTTTAATTCATATGAATTTGGACAGTGCTATTTCTCTATTTCCATAGTTTAGTTTTTACTATAAGTTAATAAAATACTAAATTATAATTATGTTTGATGTCATTATGTGTTTCATTACATTTCCCAACATGCAAAGTGTGTGATTGAGTTGCAAGCAACAAACCAGATTAACAGTGCCTCTTACCATTCCCTCCTCTTTTTGTTCTCTACTTTGCATAATATCGACTACGAAACACTTCCTCCCCTGTTCGACATAAAACCCACAGTATCATTGGCTTCTTACGTGGGATTCTTATAAAAACTGTTCTAGGCAGAAACCTATAATTTATCAAGATTGTACAATTTCATTTCACAAAAATAATTCATAACATTGCTAACTACATATACATGACATGTACTTTTTCCAAAAATCCTACCTCAAGAGGTACACAATGAATACATTTGCTATTTGGATTGTGATGACATCTGTAAAATATGTAGCACAATTACCATTAAATGGTTCATTCTTTGTAGCTACAAAAAGATCAACTTGTAACTTGATATATCAAAGCAACAAATTATATACTGATTTGTTTTAGTCAAGACTAAAAAATGAAGTCCGGTGTTGAGTAGGCAGTAAATAATTTACTTGAGGCAAAATTTTTATAGCAGGGCTCCAGCGGCCCGATTGTTTGTCATGCAAAGCACTGATAGGAAGCTACGAATTACTTATCCTATGGTCATCATGGCTAGTGGTATTGCTTGTGGGTACGTATGCTCAATGATGATGATAACAATGACAGTGATGATGACCAAGTTGAGCAACACGGTGACCATACCCCAGCTAATACTAAGGTCGACCAAGGCATGCAGCCTTGGTTTACAGCGTACATCTTTGAGATTGCATAGTTCTAGAAAATATCCAATACCCCCACCACAGAATGAATCTCAAGCAAGCCCCCCTCCTCCCCTCAGAATTTCCAATTTTTCAACACAAAAAAAACCCTCCCCCCACCCCTCCAGAATTTCTAGAAGTATTATGTACACCCCATACCCTCTGGAAAAAAATAGTTTTGGTAAAAAAGTGTTTTAAAAAGTAAACACTTTAAACACTTAGCCATCTGCATTGCATGTCACTGCAGCTGTTTATTCGCGATCAATTGTGACATCTGAAGATACACACAATTTTCAAAAATAGATCGAATCTTAGGGTAACTTGTTGCTCTTTTGGCCATCAGTGTTCATAATTTTATAAAATTGTTAAAAGGGGGTTTAAAACTGATCTTAACAGCGGCACATATGCCCTTGGGAACCCCATTCTTTCGTTCACAGAGTTCTTATCAATGTTTGAGTGTAAAGACTCCAGAAAAATTCTGCGCTTCTAATTAGTTTCATTTCTTTCAAGAATTTCGTCGTAGGGTGGATGGATGTTGAGCATGGTTTTTTCGGCATGTTGTCGGATTGCAGACTCTGTACTTGCGGCATGCAAAGGATCATGTTCCACTCTCCTCAAAGCCCAGCACTGTTTGCTCTCACCGATATAGGAAAAATCACAGTCTTTGCATTCAACCGAGTAAACAACGCCTTCTATTTTTTTTTCCGATGGATGGTCCTTCGTTTTTTGAAGACAGAAGCAAGTGTGCATATGGGCTTAAAAGCAGTCTTTATGTTGAACTGTTGCAGTGTGCATTTCACCCTGTCTGATATCCCTTGAATATAGGATATCACAGCAAGGCCTGCAGGGTCAGGATGGTGGTTTTGTGGGCCAGACCATGATTGGGCAGCATTTTCAATGAATTTGGTGGGATATCCATTGACCTGTAGGCTGTCCTGGACGTGGGATGTTTCCTCTGTCCTCAGGGCCTCGTGAAAAGGGATGGTGTTTGTGCGGCGCATCAACATTCTGACGACGGATCTCTTTTGTTGTGCAGGGTGGTGTGAATCAAATGCCAAGTACTTGTTGGTATGGGTGGCTTTTCGGTAGACTTGCACCTCAACCTCACCATTGGGGAGGGTGGATACATTAGTATCCAGGAACTATTCTATTTAATTTGTAACTGAAAAACCCTTTTTAGGGAGTTACAATAAAATATGTATGTATGTATGTATGTATGATGGTGGGTTTACTGTCCATGGGTGTGGCATGCTCTACTGTGAACTGGATGTGCGGGTCGACTGCATTAAGATGGTGATGGAAATTGTCAAGTTCTGTCGACTTTATACACGCGTTTGAATCGTCAACATAATTACAAGCGCAGAATCTTTCTGGAGTCTTTACACTCAAACATTGACAAGAACTCTGTGAATGAAAGAATGAAGTTCCCAAGGGTATATGTGCTGCTGTTAAGATCTCTTGGGAACCGAAATATGAAAAAGCAGTGATTTTGAATTTTAGATTCATTGTCTCCCACAGAAGGACCAGAGATATGCTTCGAAAATTTGGGAAACCTTTTTAAGTTTAGATCAGTTTAAAACCCCCTTTTAGGCAATTATATAAAATTGTGGTAACTTGTCAAATTACCTCCCTATATGACATTTTGTACATGCAGTACAATTTTGGTGGAAGGACTTATTAGATGAGTGCATGGGAGAAATTGACACCATACCTTTGCTGTGCACATGATCAGTAAGTGAAGCACACTTGCAACAAAAGTCAATTTTATAGCAAAATTATAGACAAATGGAAAGGGATAAACATGATGAGACTCAGAGAAATTCACAAGTTTGTGAAACTGTAACATCAATTCTGCCTTTAGTTTATAGAGAAACTAATTTTCATGAAAGAAAAGAGCCGCCACTCAATAGTGGAAACAAACTGGGCTAGTCATCAGTACTCTTCAGTCCACAAGGTGACTCCATGTAGACTGCTTAGAAGTTATGGCAGCTATTTTCACTCACCAACTTCCAAAGTGCTTTTGAAGAAAGAAATTTATTTCAAATATGTGATTCAAATACAAGTATTCAAGCTATTTTTTTATATTAAAGTTCTTGTTAGTAAGTAAGAAAGGATTTTTGAACAGCTAGATTGATACTTGAATCTGTATTGTCATATTTGAAACAAACGATAACTGGAAACTAAATTGACCGTCCAAACCTTCTCCCCTCCTGAATTTCCTGGGTCTTTGACTCTCCCGCCCCCTCTGGAATTTCACATTCCCTCTGTGGTGGGGGTATGGATATTTTCTGGAGCCACACATTGGGCATCCATGTTATGGCCAATTGCCACTTATCAAAACGGGAAATCCACTGACCAGTATCACATGACCAAATCAAGGGCTCAAGTTTAGAGCTTATGGAAGTGATTGCTGTCCAGGTACTGATTTTCAATCACAGACCCAAGCCAGGTTACCTTATTGAAATCAGGAGCCCCACTTTTAGGCTTAGCTAAATCTACATTATACAAACGCTGAGTGAACTAATCCTATTTGGCTACTACAATTCCCAACTTTGCACATGAGAGTCTTATCAAGAAATAACAAGACAGTAAGATAGCAGAGAGCACTTTTTGTCAAGCACTGAAAACTTATATCATGCTATGACCATGTTTTCAAGACTTCCTACTTACAGTTGAGGATCTCGTTCTCTATGGATTAGACCATTTTGCTTGGAAAGAAAAATATCTATTTCGTCCTCCTTGACGTTATTAGATGAAGTCAGGTGAGCTGAATTTGGCACTTCTTTATCAGCTGCTGAAATTTCCTGAGACAAGAAAAGCATATCTCCATGCCTGACAAGAAAAAAGGAAAAATGTAAAATTTAAGAATTTATCTCATGCCTTGAGAACTATAGCCAATGGCTTCTACAATTACTTGACAATTATTTGTCAACAATATACAAGTCAAGTGGACTCATATTCCAGATCTCTTTTCAATTTGTTAGACTTGTTCCTTTCTGGGCTCAATTTGTACTATCACGACAGACTACCTTGTCGTAATTATTCATCTGTATATCCTTAAGATGCTTAATTATGAAACTTCTCCTAAAAAGGATGCAATGGATATATTCAATTACCTGACATATGAACTGAAGAGATTTGTATTTGACTAAAGAGATTATACTACACTGTAAATATATGTTCAACATACTTTATTCCAAGAGAAGACACAGTCTTCCGTGTAGAGTTCTTAACCTCTCTTGTTTTGTCTCTATTTTGAAACAGAGTCCACCCTCTTCTTGGAAGGGAAAGCTCTTCTGCAACCTAACCAATCAAATTTACACTCTTGAGTGCATGTTACAGAAACTGATTCTTCTACATGGTTGAACAAAGCAGGCGATAATATCCTCACAGTTAGTCAATTTTCCTGGTACCAGGCCCTTAATGAAACCTCTGACACTGACCCTTTATAGACTTGTCCTTCTAATTAATACAAAGATTTCATGAGGAACGTGGATGTCTCATTTGACTGACCAGACCCTAGGCATGTTATTGTTACCAAACCCCTGTCATCCTCAAGCATTGGCTAAGAGGCACTGACCCTCAGGATGGATGTTAAAAACTACATTATGATTTAAAAACCTGTCATCAACATTCTAAGGTCTAGTAAAGTGTGCCCAGTGGGTCAACAAAATGCTACACTGAATGTCTAATTTATCTCTTATCACAAATGCCATCAAATTGCTGAGATCAGTAGTCACCAGCATTATATTGATTACTTCTTGGGAAATAAAAGCAAACATCTACATAACTAAGGCTCTACCAGGGTTACCTTATACTTTTTTTATTTTTTATAGATAACTAACCAAGAAATAATTCACATGTTAGTATGTGATCAATGCCACAAGCACAATTAAATTTCTCACATGGTGTGAAAATGATGATTTATGCTGAATTATTGTTATCAGGGATGTAGTCAGCCACTTTTTCCATTCAAGCCCAAATTGTACAGCATAAGTTGTATATCAAGTTTTGGCAATGTCCAAAAAAAAAGAGAACACAACAGCAGTCAACTAAATTTTTGGATGCAAAACTATAGCAAAGATATTAGTGACGTCACCTATTGTTATTAATATGCCAACCAGAGAACTATTGGCTGGTGAAACAAAGAGTCCTTTTGTTTAACGTTTTCAACATTTAAATAACAAAAACAATGTTTGTAAACAAATATCTTCGCTATATACATTCTGCTTTGTTAATACACTTTCAGCATATAATTTTTAATGTATAAGATTGAAAGTCACTATTTTGGTTTTTCAAAATAAAACGTTGATATAGCGGTGATTCGCTATTGAATAGTAAAAAAAAGCAAATACGGCCTTTCAGCTACTAAAAAATTATTTACAGAAATTCTTGTTGGGCCCGTGCTTAACCCCTTCACTACCAAGGACGTACTTATAGATTTTACTCTGTCTAACGGCAGACGATTTTACTCGTCAAAGGGAGACTCCTTGGTAGTCAAGGGGTTAATGGCTTAAAGGCGAGCTTCGCCCTAGTTATTGCTTACAGGAAAATACTATTATGCTTAATTAAGAACAGCCACACTTGTACAAAGTACACACACATGCTGTCACAGTATGACCTTTCAAACTTTTATAATCTTAACTTAGTCTATTATCAAGACGCTTGGACTCAAAATGTATGTGCTTCGGAATTCCTTTTCCACTCAAGCTAGTGTTCCGGCCGACTCGAGGTTTCTTTAAAAAAATTCTGGTATTAAGCTTTAGGTACATTTGTACGAAAATTTTAAACTTCCACAGAAGCTTTCATTTGATCGTGCATGTAGGCATACAGAACAGTCTACACTTAAATCCCACGAAACGAAGTTCCGTGTAGAAACCGTTAGTTTAACGACGTTGGAAGACTCAATAATTCCTTAAAGGCCAAAAAAGGGCGTCTTACCTTAGTTAGAAATGAGGAGATAGTGTCCGTGATACAGCACTTTATTCTACATGTCCCTTCACGGGATTGCACACGGACAATCTGTGGCAAAGGAAACGTAGAAAACAGATTTATACTGCATTAGCACAGATTAGACGAATCACTCACTTTAAAGTGACTCATTACTTACAATTTGAGACATGGTTTTGTCTTCAGGAAGTAGATTTAGTCCAATTTTCTATCGCTTTTCTCTTCCTTCGCCATGGCATTACGTGTAACCGAGTGATGTGATTTGACGCGAGAGACTGTGTTCAAGTTTGGACGAGAGGTACTGGACGAAAATGTCTTTTCTGAACCGCCATTTTCAAAGCGTCTGTATAATTTCGAGGACCGGTCATGGCCGATTTGAACTATGATTTCAACATGAACCAGCTTAAGAATCGGTTGGAAACATTTAAAGACTGGCCCTTTACTGAGGAGACAGGCTCTAATTGCACTGCTAGGAAGGTATATCAAATATGCCTTTTTTCTGACTTCGGGACAATGCAGTTTGCTTCAGAACTTCTTCTGTTCGCGGTGGCTAGGGTTTACCCGCGGTATATTTTGATTTTTTAATCTTCCTAACAAAACTGTTCTTTCTTGTCAGATGGCAGAAGCAGGATTCTTTCATTCTTCCAACGATCGTGATCCTGACATTGTGCGCTGTTTTGTTTGCTTCAAGGAACTTGAAGGATGGGAACCTGAGGACAATCCTTTGTACGTAGGAGCTTTACGAAATTTGCTCGTATATAGATTGCAAACAGGAGCTTATCACCTCTCTCAGGGTGACAAGCTGGCTGTGTAGCAGCCACAGGAAACGGGATGGGGAGGGGGGCAGGTAGGTGTGAGCCAGAGATACCATCATACCAACCTAAAAAAAAGTAAATCGAAATCCGAGAAATCACCAATTTTTCCTTCTTGACTCAGACAAAAGTTCGAAGCAAAGCTTCGCCAATTTAACCAGAAAAATGCATCAAAGATCCAACGTTTTGAAAAAAAATCTCTTCTACTGTATTTTGTAAGCTGCTCTTTATTTCTCGATCTTGGTCTTTTCTGATGGAGTGAGACAGACTTTATGATGACATAATTAAACGTAATGACAACTTGTCAATGTCTTTTTTTTCATTCTTTTAGGGAGGAGCACAGAGCTCACTCGCCAAAGTGTGAATTTCTGTCATTGAACAAGAAAGAAGAAGACTGGACTGTAGAGGACTTCCTTGAGCTTGAAACCAAAAGACAAATCAACAGAATGGTAAATTTTGTATTAAATTAGGCTTGATGCTTGCTTTTATTAGTGCAAACTCATTCTACGCATCACAAGATGGTTTTGGTCTTTGTTTTAGTTGTTTATTTGTTTAAAATACTTTATTTGATGTTTGTTTGCCAAACATATCGATAAAGGGTAAAATGATGGTAAATTTAAAATGGATAGGCTATAAACCATAGCGAAAGCGTTAAAAACTGAACCTGTAGGCCTCCAGCAAAGTCATCTCATGATGTACAGAGACCAATTGACCTCAAAATGCAAATTACCCAATGTGGTTTGAACCTCCAGTTGCAACCACCTCTCCTGAGTGACCAGTTTAATTTCCAAAATAACAAAAGTTTCCAAGTGAAACATTCCAATAAAGAAATTGGAACCTCTTGTTAGCAACCACCTCTCGTAAGCGACTGCAACCACTTTCAGAGCTATAAGTTTGAAATGTTCTTTCATTTGTCTTTAACCTCCTGTAAGCGAGCACTTGACAGATAAATTACAGCAGAAATTGGATAACTTATAAGGTGTAACATCACATTCCTGGTTAAAATGAAAGATCAAAATTTCTCAATGGGAAATTACACAGTTTTTCTCAAAATTGACTTTTTGCGTGAATAAAACATTTAAAACAAAAACAAGGGGAAGGTCTCTACAGTTACCATAATCTAATTTCGTCTCATTGTGTCCCACAGAATACCTAGTAAGTTATTAGACAAATAACATTAATTTTATTCAATAAAATTTAATATTGAAATTTTTAGGGATATCACAGTTGATGGTTGCATGGAACCAAGTGCAATCATGTTACATATTATTTATTTGTTTGTTTGTTTTAATAACTTATTGAAGTTGCTTTTAACTTTCAATTTTCAGCAAAAGATAATTGAACTCAAGGTGAAGGAATATAAGGAGCTAGCTCAGCATGTCCAGAGTGAAATGGAGAAACTAGTTTGAAGCACGCTTAGTTACATGTACATCTTTGTGTTTTTTTTTTAACGAAATATCAACTGTAAATAGATTAAAAGTTGCAGTAGCCTTAAGGACATTCCTTCATACTTATTTGCTTTCCTGATTGAGCACTTGTGATTGGAGAAGTGATGACTCAATATTAAAAATTGAGCATGTCATAATTATTATTTTAAAAGTTCATAATAAATTAAGTACATTTGAGTCGGTGTGGTTAATTATTATAAATAATGCTGTTAATGAAATAAATAAAATAAAATGTCTTGTCATTACAAATGACTCCAAATTTGATTTGAATTTTTTTTCATTTTATTACTGTTTGACTTTCTCTGTTATTTTGTTCCTACAAATCTTGCACATGACCTGTATTTGACTTGCTTTCCCCAGTCCCAAACAGGCACAAATCTACAACTGGTAGCAGGCTCCTATGTTTGGGTTTTGTGCTGACTTTGGTACAAGTGCAAGACCCCAAACATGGGAGCCTGCTACCAGACTAAATTTTAAAAGGCATTTATTTGGCCTCATACAAAGTACTATAGTCCTGTACTCATTGAGGGGGGAGCAAATTCCAGACTCAGGGTAGGGGTACTCCACAATTAATTTGTAAATGAGAGAGGTTACCACTGCAAGGTTCAAGCCCTTCCCTTTTCTATCAAATTTTTTTATTATTAATTTTTTTTCTTGGTTGTTTAGGAGGTAGAAAACCCTGCATACCTAGGCTATCCAAGGATTTTTATGGGTTATACAAGAATTATAGTCTGGGTAACTTGGCAGTTTAAACAATTTAAGCCCTCAAAGTGGGGGTAAGCACCCCTAGGTTGCTTAAAATCCGGAAATTTCGGTTTGAAGTCAAATAGTACTGGAAAATTCTGTTCAGAAATTGTGGAGTACCTTCAGAGGTGCTCCTCGTTTTCTGTTCGGAACGGAACAGCGGAAATTCCCTTACCATTTGCTTAACTTTCCAGTTTCCAGTCTCTCATCAGCCGAAAATCGAGTTGCAAATGGTAAGCGCCATTTCGTTCGGTTGGTTTGCTTATTTTAGAAAAACCCTTACCATTATTCAATGTTCATCCCAACTGGTCTATTCTGACCCTATTCTCAGTTTTCACCAGTCGTGTGATCAAAACTAAAAATAGTACCCATTCAATGAATAAAGTCAAGAATCTTGGATACGATAGATGATTGATATATAAACAACCTTGCCAAGAATCAGGTCTCTGCTGTTCTTCATTCGTGAGTTATTTGCAGAAGACCAAATTTATAGAGCTTTGAATGGAGACACCATGTTTGTGCAATTCCGGGGGACACAAGCATGGAGTCCGTAAAGTAACAGCAACAAAAATTATTGCTCTAGAGATCCGACACATTGAAATAAATGCTTCTTCTAGTGCAAGCACTATTTAGCTAGCAAAAACTAAAGCAATAACTCTTCTTTTGACCTCTGCGACAGCCTTTTTGGGCTGCCATTGTCATGTCATGCAACACAAAAGCTTGAAAATTCAAGCATGCTTTATTACAATAAGAAGAACCCTACCAAGCTAAAACATTGTGAAATGTCAAGTTCCTATTCTTGGGTTGCACATGACGTCATCATTTCCTAAAAATTATCCAAAACTAAAGAGCCACCAAAGTTATTCATCAGTGCAAAATATTTCGACAAATATTTGAAGATCGGGAAAAGGTACTGACCTAAAACTTGGAAAAGTGCCTTAATTATTTATCTCCTATAAATTTCTTGAGTTTATTCACTGAATGGTTTTCGAATTATGTTTTTATTTGCGCGACAGTGCAACCCAAGAATAGGGTCTTCTACCTGATGAAACTAAAACCTCAAAAGAAAGGGTAATATCTACTTTGGAATATGATTATGCCAGTAGTATATGGTGTTCCAGATTATCCTTGTTGCACCTTTTCCGGCCTTTCCAAGATGGCCGCCAACAAAACTTTGAGAAAACGTGACGTCACCGGACATCATGGTGGCCCACACCACCACGGGCCACCTCACCCGGCGCCCATGGTCTCCCCTAGTGTGGCGCTGGACCTTAACCCTAAGAACCCTAAGTCCATAATGCCGAACCCTAAGTCCATGGTGTCCGCTAGCGTGGCGCCGAACGCCACGTTTAAGAACCCTAAGCCTAAGCCTCAGTAAGCCTCAGTAAGCCTATGGTCTCCCTTGGCGTCTAACCCTAACCGAAGAACGGCGGTGGTGGCTAAGCCTATGGTCTCCCATGGTGTTGAAGAGCCCTAACATGGTGGTACGAACCCTAACGAAGGCTAACCGGCTTAAAAACCCTAGTTGAAGCGTAAGCCTACAGCCTGAAACGCGGTCAAGCGTGGAGCACCTTACCCGTGTAGCTGTCTAAGCTCAAATGACCCGAAGCTAAGGTGCGCTTTTGCTTTTATAAGCCTGACGAAGCAACCCCTAGGGCCTGAAACGCACGGAGCAGCAGCTAACGAGGCAGCAGCAGCAGCACTTGACTGACCTTCACTGGCGTGGCCAAAAAGCCTCCTGCGCGCACTTGGCTGACCTTCGCTGATGAGGGCCGCCCCCGCTGGCCGCCACTGACCCACCAGCTGCTGCTGCTGATCTGCACTGGACAGACCTGCGGACTGCATGCACGCTTATTTTTTTCTTTCCCTGACAAAAGAAAAAAAGGCGAGACCGTATTGTGTCTGCCTTTTTTTTAATTATTAGTTACATCTGAATGGCCATGGGATAATTTTTTTTTAAAAAAAAGGGCTTGCTTTTATTAACAACGCTAGTGAAAATCACAATACTTGCCAAAAAAGGTGATGGGATCTTTGATCCTCTCCTTATATTCATGGGACCTATTTCTCGCTACGCAAGGAAGTCAAAATGGCAGCCACCACTCATATTCTTAAAAAGTTTAGGTCATTTGATCGAGCTGCTCCATTGGGAAAATAATAATCCTGATATAATCACTCTATTTGTCTTTCTGCCAGCTCACTCAGAAAAGTTTCAAAACAGTATCTAGATAATTATCTTTATTGCAGCTATAGTCTTTTAGGCCAACATTTATTATTACTCTTTGTCTACTCCATTCAGCGACAGATATGTGAAAAATTCCTCTTTAACAGCCTCAACCATCTCCATCCCTTGCAAATTAAGTGATTCATCAATCTGCAAACGAAAAAAAGGGAAAGAAGATAAGATATAACTGTTTTATACCAATGTAGACATCTAAAGTATGGGAAAACATTTACAAAATTTGCGAGTTTATTTATATCAGCAGGCGAGGATCCCAGTAAGGAGAGGCAATCGTCTAAAGGCGGGTAGCCTGCCTAGCCGGGATTGGATTCACATCACCTGCAACTAAAACATTTACAAAGTGACTTCCCCCTGCAGGGTTTCCTACGTCAGTATCAAAATTTACCCTGAGGGTAGTCACTGGTGGTAACCGCCATGATCAGAGGCTCTTTCCATTTGTCTTTTGGTCTTTTGTTTGTTTGCTCGTCTGTTCAGTAATATCAGTTGTCAATTTACCTAGCGGCCCCAAATGTTCTGAAGGCAGAACTCCCTCTCGGGCACCGTTCCAGTTTCTTCTCTGCACTCCTCTTGCTCGTGATGATGAATACCCTCGCTGACTTCCTCGCAGCATTCTCTGTTTTCTTCGCGAATATCGCGTCGCTGTCGGCTCCTAGGTTTCCCCAAAAAGCTCTGAGCACTATTCCTGCTTACCACAATGGAAGCTGTAGGATATTTGAAAAGAAAGGGTGAAATGTTTTGTCCTTATGACTATTATCGATTAACAAAAATGCAATGGGGTGTGCTGGTCAATAAGTGGGAGGTGTCGGGGCATAGGGGGACAGGGAGTGAACGATAAAGAGGGCCGTATTCCCCATAGTATAGTTTACGGGAATCCTCTTTGAAAATCCCATTGTAAATCAAACTAAATTCTATAGAAGAGGCCAAATAAGCCTTGTGCATCATTGATTGATAACATTTGGTGAATAAAGCTTTAGCGGGAAATTGTTCAATGCCTCTTCTACGAGCAAACGTTTAATTTTCTAAGCATTGTTCTACAAGTGGAAGAACAACGCCGCACTCCTCGAGAAGACGACAGCTGATAACTGAACTGCTGTTAACAGCTGATAACTGAATCAATTATTTAAATGCGTGCAACATCACTGGTTTTTTCATTAGGGATTTTTCTATTTATTCCTATTCTGGGTTCAGTGGCGGATCCCCCCTTCCCGGGCCGGCCCCCCCCCCTTACTTATTTTTGATAACAAAAATAGAAAGAAATGCCAGAAGGGAAAAGGTAAGGTAGGGTAAGGTAAGGCAAAATCTCTATTTAGACACGGTATTTCCCTCAGGGCTTAAAATTATTGAATTAAATCTTACTACCTAACTAAAATTATTAGCAGCTACTACAATAAAAGTAATGATAAAAACCTGCTTTACAAGGAAGCCGTGTATAAAAACAAAATAAAACTTACGTAAATCAACTATCAAAATCATAGTATTTTAACTTGGATTTAAATACATTAAGGACGTTCACCCGAAAATTTTCTAACAATGATTTTTTTCCTAAAAATTTTACTATTGAATAATGAGTTAGTGATGTCAGAAATGTAAAAAAAATTGGGGGGTCACTGACTTTGTTTTGGAGAGAACATGCTCGAGAGATCACCTAACTCTGAGTAGAAGAAGGCCACAGCGCTGCAAGTCCCAAAATATTGCAGTTAGAGCTTTGAAAGAAAATGTTCTCTGCCAAATATTAAATCGACCTATTAAGGAGGCTCGAAAGGGTTTTTCATTGCTGCAGTGTTTGTGAAACGATGGAAGATTACAAAGAAGGATATTTAATGGTGTAGGCAAACTATGTCTCCTTGAATCTCTATTCCTGGGCCATACTTTGAGGGTACTTGTGACATCATATCAGTTGCCATGGCAATGCACAAAGTCCACAAAAATGTCCACTAAATTTCAGTTTTGGTAAATTATCTGAAAAACTAATTTGGTGACCTACCATTTTTATTTCGTTGTTGGAAAGTTCCCTAAATTCTTTAACTTTTCAGACAGTATGGAAAAAATTTAAAGAAAATGCGATTTATGGCTTACAGAAAATTCTACACGATAAATTTCCCCTAAACTTTTATATTTGAAGTGCCATCGTGAATGGTGCGTCAATGCAAAAAATCCAGATAGGTCACTGAGCAAAATTTCGAGCTAGAAACATGTAAACAAATGTTTTCTGCAAATTTTATTTCCGGTTCGCACGATTTTACGCAAGATTTAACTTCCGGTGTACTAATTTTCATTCATTCATCTGATGCGTTTGTCTTAGTTATGTCGTGTGTAGATTGCGCGCGCGCGTGCAGCTAAAAACCCTTTCGAGCCTAGCAAATGACGTCACGAAAATTTAACCCCCGCACTTGATAGCGACGTATGAATCAGCAGCGCTCGAAGGCTCTTTAGCGCGATACTCAGCGATTAATTTCACAACTCGATGGCCTCTCTAGCTCAAAATGTTGACGAAAACCCACGACATGTACCTTGGAAAATACGGAGTTTGAAGGAGGGCGGCAAAATATGATGGGCCTCTCATGTATGAAGGATGTTTACGAACGCACTCCTTACCTCCATGGCAGCTAAAACTATTATTGTACCCGAAATTCCGGTGCATCACCCACAAGAAAGTCAGCAAGCCAGCCAAAGAAATAACTGATAAAGAAATAAGCGTCGATCCGATCCGATTCGTTGCCTTGCCGTGATGCAACTGGCCCGCTCCGTCTTCCTCAAGAAAAAAACAGTTTTAGCTCGCGCTGTGAGTACACATAATAAATAGCTATGAAATATATGCGGTTGAGGTCTGCTCTCGTACGGTCACAGATTTGTTTATCTGGTCGAATAAAAAATGGCTCTATTAACATCATGGACCTCGAAATCTAACAGCTCACCAAATTTTGTGCCGAATTTGGAATTATCTCGGAGATAATAATTATGGCCCCCGCTTCTATCGTTTTCGTTATGAGCGGACGGCTCGGATAGTTTGCGAATTTCTGGCATAAGTTAGCTGTTCAGTCATCTCTTGAAGACCAGCTAGGATAAACAGCAGATAAGTTTTTCGTAATACGTCTCACTATGAAGTATTCTGATCGGCTAGTCGCAACTGCCGTGCAAAAGTTCTTGACTTCCAATACCTGAAGGGTTTGGGATCTGTCACCGTCCTGTCACTGCAGCTTTGTAAGATCCTCGTGCGATTTGCGAGATCATTTTCTGTTCTTTTCTGGACACCTTGGAATCTGTTTTACATAACCCACAGCCAGCAGTGTTCGCTTTTTTACAATATTTAAGCTAACCAAGAACTTAAACCACCAATCTTTCCTTTTTTTGCCTGATTTTCTGGTCGAGAAGACAACAGGCTCATACGAATCCTTCCACAGGATTGTAATGTCTGTATAAATTCTTGTTCAAGTCATGTGGGGGGTCTCTGGTGATGTAATCTGTTTTTAAAAATAGTGCCCGACGCTATTTGTTCGACACGTAGCGATAGCTTAACAGTGGGCCGGAAATACCTTAACGCCTCTTCCCGAGGAATATGTTTAGAGATCAATTCAATCAGAGCGCGATCTGTCATAAAAATTCAAGCCTGTCAGGTTGATCGAAAGAATACAGGTTCAGAACCGGCAAGGGTATAAACAGACGTTTATGAAATAAACCGACGTCGATATTAGAAAGACAATTACTTGAACAAAGATTATTCGGCGGAATTTTCGAAAATCCTGGCCCATGTACTTTATAACTATGGCCGACGCTTCCTCGCTCATAAACGAAACGTTTCTCGCTAAACCGGATTTTTCTTAGGAATCTCATGAACTGGTAAAATAATGTATTAAGGTATCATCAGTAAGAGCAAAATTTGCCATTTTCCATAATTTTACTTTTTTAAGCGGTTGAATAAATCTTTAGGTAATCTTTAAGATAAAAAAAAAACTCCACGAAAAAATATTATATCTACTGCTAGTTATCGCGCGATTTTTTTGCATGTTAATGACTTAAGCGGGAGTTGACAAGTTCTGTGGACCTACTAATTATCGAGGCGCGTGACATTAATAACAACATGCCGAGTTGACACGTATATGTACACGCAATTCGCCTCGAGCCATAATCAGTGAACGGATGATTTCGAAGAAGAAAAAGCGATCTTGCCCGTTTTCATCGGCTAAAGCAAGGCCAAAGAAGGCAAAAAGCACTTTCGACAAAGAGTGGGCTGCAAAACTGACGGAAAGCGACAAAGGTTGGTATTACAACCAAGAAGAACTGCTTGATGAAATTGACAACGATTGCGACCGCGAAGCCAACGAGCAAGCCGAAATGAGCGCAAGCCGCGCTAAAATCAGCATTTTCTCGGAGACGTTCTTCGGACCTTTGGCATCTTTACTGATATGATCATAATGTTGAAGATTAGTCAACCGATACGTAAATTTTCGAACGCTAGAAAAGAAAATCAAAAGATAAATTCACGTTTAGTAACCTTGGAATTATCACTGCACGCACGAGAAAGCGGAGAAAAAATTTACCGCGCACCGCGGGAATTTTGTACCTGTCACCATGTTAACTGTCACAGTCCTATTGCTATATTGTTATAAGAAAGCTGATTCCTCTGCGGTATCTCCAGTCCTTGCTGTGATAATTTCTTCATCATCATCATCATCATCGTCATTTATTTCCCTTTTAAGTATTACAAAAATTAAAAAAAAAATACAGCGCGTAGGTTGTAAGGCGAGGAGACTTTGGGAAACCACCAGGCTTATAAGAGAGGCCACCTCGACATCACAATATTAAATAAGATAGAGGCTGCGAAGGAGTGAGGCAGAAACTAACTCAGAAACTATTTTAATAAAAATAAAAATTCTAGCACTTTGTTCTTAAAGGTAGAAAAGCTTGACAAATTGGTAATTGACGAAGGAAGAGAGTTCCAGACCCTAGGTCCTTGGATACCGCCGAATTTTGTTTTTTCTCTGTTTCTCGAAAGTAAAAAATAGGAGAGTTGTACGAACATTTCGAGTTCCAAGTCGGCAGCCCCTGGAGTAAATTGGCTTAGATTCGGAGACAATGTTTTCAAAACATTCGCCGAGAAGACCGTGTCTGCGAATTCTGATTATTCACTTCATTACAAAGTTATTCCGCTTTTTCGCTGGCAGTTCTATTTTTTCTCTCTTCTAACTTTATCCTCGTGTAAAAAAATGACAAACGGGTGTGCCAAAACTCTGAGACTCGGTTTTTGAGGTCAATGTGTGAAGAAACGAATGCCATGTTAATCGTTTTCTCTGGCCTAAATTTAGCGAGAGTGGAGCTTGCTTTATGGGTTCGTTAAACTTTGTAAACATATTCACATCTTCGAAAGACGGTACATTTTTACTGTTTTAAACAGATTGGGTCATAATCTTTAGTTATTACGCTTCCAATAAATATACGGTTTATATGGGTTTTGGTTAAAATCACGAGCGCTAATTAGCGTCCCGCTCGCGGATGGTCAAATGGGTTATACTGATTACCTTAACTCACACGCTTCCGTACAACTATCCTCAGCCGACTTCAACATACTACAAACCTTCCGTTCCTCCCAATGTAGTAACAAATCAAAACAAATATTGCTAAAATAAGGTACATTTTAGTGCCCAAGAAACACCCGAGAATAGTATCCCACAGATTTTCAGCTTACGAAAGCCGAGTTCCTCTGTTGTTTTAAGCAGGAGAAACAGAGATTTTAATGTTTAAACTTAAACACCTGGGGAAGAAATCACCACAGATTTGCCCCTCTGTTGTTTCAGGCAAGCCAAACAGCAATTGCAAACATTTATATCCATCATTATCGATAAATCATAATGATTTTTGATTTATATATACTTATCTTTTTTTCTATTTATTTGAGGGAGTTTTTGTATAGGGCTAACCTCCTAACTTCCTTTTCTAGAAGTACTCTTTTTCTTAGTTTTGTAATATGCTTCTGGAATAAATAAAGTATGTATGTATGATTTTAGGAGAAATAATGTACATTTTAGGGCCCAAGTAACACCTAGGGAAAAAATTCCCACAGAATTGTACAATTTAGGTTAGTCGGGTAGGGACTTCCACTTTAGACAGTGCAGTACAACAGATGAGAAGAAATTAAACTTTCGAACTCACCTTTTTGCTCGGTGGAGCTTGATGCGTACTTTCCAGATAAGCAGCACGCAGTAAGAATAAACATTACAAGCATGACCAAGTGAAGAAGTTGTTTTCTTGCCATTCTGGTTAGAAGTGTACCGTTCCGATACGAAATCACACGATTTCAGTAAGATTTGAAATGATGTCTTTCAAAGCTACGTGTCGAATAAATAGCGTCGCACACTATTTCTCAAAATAGATTACATCACAAGAGACCCCCCACATGACTCGAACAAGAATTACAGTCCTGTACAAGAATTTGTATGAGCCCGTTGTTTACTCGACCAGAAAATCAGGCAAAGAAGGAAAGATTTCATAGGAAAACGTATTACGAAGAAACATATCTGCTGTTTATCCGAGCTGGTCTTCAAGAGAAGACTGATCAGCTAACTTATGCCAGAAATTCGCAAACTATCCGAGCCGTCAGCTCCTAACGAAAACGATAAAACCCGGTGTAGCAAATCGAACCCAATCGAATGCCTCATCATGCTCAAGCAGTTCACTTTTAAGTGAAAGGGAAAAGATAATCATCGACACACACGATATTAATCTACAGGATCCGCTTGTTTACTTTGATTTTGACCTGAAGAAAAACTGTTGCATTTACTATTTATCCTTTCAATCGTGACAGTGAAATATTCCCAGATGTCCAAGCGAATCAATCCCGATTTGACGAAACTAGGCGCGCACGGTGGTCCCGGTTGATTTTTCAGTCAGCTCGCAATGCTACATCATCAATCAATCAATCATCAAAGACTTTATTTAACTTCGAATTTGTTGATAGCAAAATTGCTAATATCTTCGAAGAAAACAAATCTATACTAGTAATAGTTATCACTAAAGCTGCCCCCGCTTTCTTTTGTTTGATTGAAAACAATAAAATTTAACTAAAATTTTACATTTTTTGTTAGATATATCACACATACTGTTCCATTAACCTGGGCATCTTATCATAAAAATGATCCAAAGAATCAACTAAGGTAACATGATATTCTTTACATGATACTCTCACGAAAAGCATTCTGGAAAAAAAGATCAAACCACTCTGTTTCTAAATGATGTAACAGAGAATTAACTCTGAAGCGTAAATTTTAGTGCTAATTTAACCCATGAATAACCCACTGGGCGTTAGCCCTAGTAAAGGGAATCAGGGAACCACACGAGGTAAAGAAAAAATATTTTGACCTCGGTGGGAATCGAACCCACGACCTCCGGAATAGATCTACCGTTACTCTGCCGACTGAACTACGAGGTCAGACAGAGAAAGTCGACTGGGTTCGATTCCCACCGAGGTCAAAAGATTTTTTCTTTACCTCGTGTGGTTCCCTGATTCCCTTTACTAGAGCTAACACCCAGTGGGTTATGCATGGGTTAAATTCGCACTAAAACTTACACTTCAGAGTTAATTCTCTGTTACTTCATTTGTGTTCATAGTGCTACGCGGCACAACATTCATATGTACCCTTACTTTCTCTTCGCCGCGACTCATCATCTAAATCGACCCCGACTTTTCAATTTGTTTTAGATCAGAATCTCGGTCATTTCGAAGCGAATTTATTTCATCACGCTAAAATCGTAACGCAGGCCATGTTGTAATTGGAGTGTATTTTTGATCTTGAAATGCCTCTCGAAGATGGCGAAACCCGACCTAATTACATGTAACTGACACCATTACCCGAGACCACCGTGCGCGCCTAGTTTCATCAAATTTTCCCCCCACTACCAACACATTTCTTACTTTCTTCAAATTCCTTGTATGTATACACGCGGGGGACCCTAGGATGCCTCCTCGGGTTTTGGCCTCTGGGCCAAAACCCTGCGGGGGCAAAAATACGCCACGTAAGATTACTCAGTCTTGCAACCACGAACACGAGGGGGAGATCGAGGAAGACATTATTTGCTGCACGAGGAGGAGTAGTCTCCTTCCAGTTTTTTGGGATGTAGCGTTGCGTGACATCCCAAAAAAACGGCTGCGAAGGAGACTAGAGGAGGAGTGGATTTTGCCAAAATATATTTTAGGGCTGTCATCACAGTGATTTCTTCATATCTTGAATTCAAAGGTTATTCAGCAGTACCACATTGAACTGTTTGTCGGACACAAATCAGAGTCGCCACACGTATAAAGATTACGTTTATTTGGATCGCTTATTTTTACTGAGTAATCTTACGTGGCGTAGAGCCCATGTGGCGGCTGGGTTGACTGGCATGGATCCAAATGTAGAAGTAAATGGTTTGCAAAAAGCTTGACTGTAATTTGCATATATGGCGGCTGTAACGCGATACTTGTGTTTACATTTCGAAAAATAAATCACGACTTCTGTTCTAATTTCAAGAAACGTTTGCTCGTAGAGTCCTCATATATCAAGACAAATGATTTGTTTGGGTGTCAAACAAGAAAAACAGAGTGGTTTGATATTTTCTCCAGAATGCACTTCGTGAGAGTATTATGTAAAGAGTATCATGTGATAGAATGAGTTCACTCAGAATGTGTCGGTTTGGATTATATTTATGATAAGATGCCTAAGTTACTTGAACACTATATATGAGTGATATAGTGTACAAAAAATATAAAATTCCAGTTCATACATTAAATAATAGTTTCCTTTAACGAAGTGGAATTTTTATAAGAATTTTATTCCCTTGATGGATCAAAAAGAAGCGGGGACAGATTTAGTGTGCACTATTACTAGTATCTTATCTTCTTTCCCTTTTTTTCGTTTGCAGATTGATGAATCACTTAATTTGCAAGGGAGGGAGATGGTTGAGGCTGTTAAAGAAGAATTTTGCACATATCTGTAGCTGAATGGAGGAGACAAAAATAATAAATAAATGTTGGCCTCAAACACTATAGCTGAAATAAAGATAATTATCACCTTACTAAATACTGTTTTGAAACTTTTCTGAGTGAGCTGGCAGAAAGACAAATAGAGTGATGTGAGCATTTGCCACAGTAGCAAGTACGGTGGCTAGGTTCTTTTTAAATACCGGTAGATAGATTCTTTGTCGACAGTGGTCGAAGTACATCGCAGTTCATGCAGCTGAATTACGGTTACGTTAAGATTCTAATTGAATGTGCAAACTTACAAATTAAGTAATACCTAAGAGCAAGAGAACATGAACTAACACTCTTAACAAAGCTAATGACGGTTATATGAGCAAGAACTTTGCCTACGGGCCTGGGCCTTTTGTTAATAACTCCTGAGGAGCCTTTATCACAAATGATATTTAAAACAGGGACAACAGGCTTAAAATTTTCTTAATAGACCAAATTCGATATACTTCCCGTAAGTGACGTCAACTTGGCATGGAGATTATATCTGGAGTATTATTTTCCCAATGGAGCAGCTCGATCAAATGACCAAGGAATACGAGTGGCGGCCGCCATTTTGACTTCCTTGCGTAGCTGGCCTCGTTTCAAATTGAGCGAGAAATAGGTCCCATGAATGAATATAAGGAGAAAAGCACCTCGTATAACTAGCAGTTCTCATTGAGAAGTGAGTGCTGCCGTTAAAGGTGTTTTTTCAATGCAAATACGACAATGAGAATTTCGACAAAAATATAACTTATTTTATTTGCAAAATGACATGGTTACGTGTATATTCTTTGAGTATACCATTAACAGGTGACTATTGGTGTGGCTAAAGCTTTTGTTGGGATTATGCTTCCAGTAATTGCTAAAAGTGGAAAAGAAATATATTGGTTGGCGAAAACAGAAGGTGTAACGAATAATATAACACTGTCCAGGACGACATGTTATAATATTTTAGGGCTTTTTAACTGATTCTCAGCTTAGAACGATTAGTGACACTTTCTTTTGTCTATCTCATCTGGCGCAACTTGGAAATAAACTAAACACTTGTCACGTTTCTTACCACTTACTGATAGTTCAGGAATTGTTTCTACACCATTAATATGACTGTTCAGATAATTCAGCTGCACAAACATTAGCATGCATATACACAGATGCAATTTCAAAGATATCCTAACATTCAGACAATGTCCCAAAGTTTCTACATGATTTTGAAATTCATCTAATTCAGAAAACTTTAAAACAACAGCAGTTCCTCTGTTGAAAGACTATTGGCATCGGGTACCATTTTATTGGTTAGTGTGTGTAAATACATGCGATCTCCATGACATAAGATGTCATCGATATTTGTTTGTGTCCATAAATCGACCGAATTCGATCGATTGAAAAGCAAAGCTGCAAGTGCAACTAGCTGTCCACAAGCGTGACAAAAACATGTTCTGTTGGTCAATCAAAATTCAAAGTTTTGACAATCAAACTTCAAAGTTTACCCGCCCAAGTACGCTTATGATCTTAGCTGATTTACCGATATCTACCGTTTGACAACTGAAGACATGGTGTTTACAATAAATAAGTTAGGCAGGAATTTTAAGCAAGGTGTTCGTTCCACTGTCAAGTGATTTAAGAAACCAAGTGATAGAACTTGCACAACTTCATTCGTATGGGGAAGTTGGAAGAAGGCTGCGCGTAGATGCGAAGACAGTAGGGAGCTAAAGGGGACGGTGCCTACTTTTGTTAGCGCGCATCACGCAAGCCATGGTTTAAGCTCGCGCGCGCCGGGGTTGACGTTGACGCAATCAACTACGCCACCAAGTGCACGACTAAAATTAAAGAAAAATTTTCCTACTGTGACCTAACCATTTTTAATGGACCTGTACTTAAACCAGTGACACTAGAATAGCAGCATATCGCTAACCAATAACTGTTGACTTCTTCCAGCTGAAAACCTAGCTGTTATCTTTCGAAATTTACACTGAAATCCAACTGTAAACATGTACCTGCAGATGGCGTAGTGCGCGCGCATAAACGCAAAAACGCAAATGTCTTTCTTACTGGGGAGGAGACAGGAAGCCGTAGAAGATTTTTTGGCGCCGTAGAAGTTTTCAAAAAAGATCAATAACTTTAAAAAACGCATGGCTACCCCTGCATTTTATGTTACGAAATAAAAGTGGCAATGCCTATTCAACATGTGATTAGTTTCTGGTCGTGAGCAAAAGGTATTTCGACTGTGTTTTAGCTAAACCAGAGGAAGGCTGTCAGAGACACTAAAAGCGTTTTTGCAACGATGTTGTTATTAAAGACGTACCAAAAATGATTTTAATGTTACCATTTTCCAAGTAGTTGAAAAATCTTTTAAAATGTGTTTGCCTTTCTGTATGTAAGAATGAATTCTAATGAGAACGTGAAGATCGGTGAAATTCTAAATGTGATAAAAAATGGTGGAATAATTCACATGATTGATATTTGGATTCAAGAAACTTAGTAGAGAGACATTAAAGTGGGGAAATGAGTATAATATTAAAGGTGGTAAGTAGTGTAAAAAATAAAAAGAAATTAAATATAAACTGTAAGGTGGGTGATATGTACACCAGGTGTAAAAGTATAGGATCTCTAATAAAAGGGTTCCCAAATTTCCACTGAAACAGTGGGTAAAATATCATGGGGTGGATGCATGTACAGGAATTGTTGTAAGCAGGAAATCAAAAAGAATAAAAAATAAAATTTAGTCAAAAATTTGTTAGATGTTAAAGAATACACTAATGTTGAGGGACCAACAAACTGCAAAGCAGCCACGTCAACCACAAGGCAGTGCAACAATAATGATAATAATAATAATATAAAGGAGAGATTAGCACGGAGTGGTCAGAAGAGAAAGGGGGAGGTTAAAGTTAGTAATAAAAATTAGGAGAAGGCGAAAAGTAATTAAGCTGTGGCAATTGACTTAGAGATTTTGATGTGCATGTTTGAAACTCAAATTCCATCCAGAGGGCATTTAACTGAGGCATAAAAATTGTAATAAGAGACTCACAAATAAAAGATGTATAAGTATCGCATGGTTATAAGGTAATGATACCTAAAGGGGAATGAGAATGTCATAAGGGGGTGTAGATACAGTGGATAAAGTGGAAAGGAAAGTAGGAGGAAACCTTATATATGGTGTGCTTTTAATTAGTAATTTAGCATGTTAAGTAAGGTTGTTAGTATTAAAAATAAAAATGTGTGAAAGTATTGTGTGAACACCAAGACCATTCAAAGCGTTGACTAGTGATCGAATGTTGTATCCCTATTGTAGATACCATTAAAACGTTTTATTAATTTCTTTCTCAGTAGTAAGACTAGCGACCTTTGTGGCATTATAGGTGATGAATATGGAATCCCTAAACAGGGTTCCCACTCCACTGATAAAAAATCAGTGGGTAAAAGGAAATGTCGTGTATGTGAGGGTGGGAATGTATATGTATAACGATAATTTAAAAGAAAAATAAATGTTAATATTAATGGTTAATTGAGGGAGTGACTTCTGTAACACAGGGCAAGTAAGTCAAGACCGTCCCCCCCCCCCCGGCCCGCCCCCTCTTAGCTTAAGGTCTGGATCCGCCACAGTCTTGACATTGTTATCATACGGAAAAAAAGAAAAGAACACAGTTTACCTGCTATTTTCGTTATTTATTAAATTTTCAATAGAAATCAGATTAGTCTGTCTTCAAGCTAAGGTTTTGATACGGACGGTCTAAGATCATTTAAAACTCGTTTGCAGTTAAGAAATCGACGACGTTATCACCTTGCCATGTCAAGTTAAAAGTTAAATAAAATGTGTGAGTACTTGAAAAGGACGATAGATCTTTATCAAGAACTGTGAAATACAAATTATGTTACGTTAAACAAAATGTTTCCCACGTATGCCCATGAAGTCCGTCTGGGTATTTAAATTTGGATGTAAATCTGTAAACAAAGTTGATCCAGTATAGATTAAAACAGGCAGACTACCTTTGACATTCTCTCATTAAACGTGACACTGAATAGCTTAGTTGATCTTACGTCTAAGGTCACTCAATTGCCTTCCAATAGCATTGACAGGTTTGCTGAAAGGGGCATTGTCACGCCAATTGGCAACTTTATAAAAAGCCAGGTGTCTTCGCATTAATTGAATTCCAAAACTAATGATGTAGTTTTGTTATTGAAGACTGTTTGAACGTACTGAAACTGGTTCCCGTCGCTACGGATGGCATGGATGGAAATGGATTGAAACTTGGAAAAATTGGCCAATTTTTTCGAGTTTTGATGCTACGTGTTCCAATCATCATAACACTGTACGGTTCTAGAATTGAAAAGATGCCGTCGAGTTCAAACACTGTTGTAGCTCAGAACCAGACTGATGTCAAATGCGAAAGAAATGACCAGGCGTAGATGTTGTTTCTGGCATGTTGCGACTTGATGAAACAACTGATCATTGAAGAATTATTTTACAATCAAGTGATATGAAATGGGACTGAAATGGATAATCAACTGAGGATGAGCTGATACCGATAGCAAATATTCGAAATCGGCGATACCAAGACCGGATACAAAAAAGAAATCGAAACCAGCGAGAAGTGTCGATGCTTTTGATACTACACGTGACCTATCCACGTATTGTCTCCTGAGCCTGTGTTCTTCTGGTCAGCACCAAAAGCAAGAGTGCAGTCGTATGCAGCGGACAGTGTGTTATTGAGCAGGGCAATGATCTTTTTAATAAACTGGGTGTTGTTGATTTAACAAGAAACTACTGAACAATAACCACCATTTGTAATGTGAGACAACCTTGTACTTGGTCAACCAGATCACGTGACTTACTAGTTAACTCAATGACGTAACAGGATAGGTGTCGAGAAAAACGTTAGTATGATACTTGGTATCGTAACGATTTGAAAAAACGGTATCAACCCATCCTTAATATCAACAATGTAAGCTAGAAAAAGGAGGAAACTTAAAAAGTATTTTCCCGGGCTAAATAAGAAATCTTAAGCCATAATATACGGCAAAATGCTTTCTGTGTTCCTTTTTGACGGAACTGAGCAGAAAAATTTTTTTTCATTTCTCTTCCGAATCTAGTTAGCCACCTGAAATTGAAAACTGTGCGACTTAATTAAGATCAAGGGGTTTTCTCTAAGATCTCAGATAGCCCTCCCCGAGGGAGCGCAGCCCTGGTCCCCGTGGCCCCCTCCCCGAGGGAG
>CM042751.1:24923728-24939619 GCA_022496165.2 Catalaphyllia jardinei | reverse complement strand
TACTACAGCTACTACACGTACTACAGACACTACAGATACTACAGTTACTACAGATACTACAGATACTACTATTTCTACGGATTCTACAGATACTACAGCTACTACGGATACTACAACTACTACAGATACTACAGCTACTACAGTTACTACAGCTACTACAGCTACTACACCTACTACAGACACTACAGATACTATAGATACTACAGCTACTACAGCTACTACAGCTACTACAGCTACTACAGTTACTATAGATACTACAGATACTACAGCTACTACAGCTACTACACGTACTACAGTCACTACAGATACTACAGACACTACAGATTCTATAGATACTATAGCTACTACAGCTACTACACGTACTACAGATACTACAGTTACTACAGATACTACAGATACTACAGATTCTACAGATACTATAGCTACTACAGCTACTACACGTACTACAGATACTGCAGTTACTACAGATACTACAGCTACTACAGCTACTACACGTACTACAGTCACTACAGATACTACAGACACTACAGATTCTACAGATACTATAGCTACTACAGCTACCACACGTACTACAGATACTACAGTTACTACAGATACTACAGATACTACAGATTCTACAGATGCTATAGCTACTACAGCTACTACACGTACTACAGATACTACAGTTACTACAGATTCTACAGATTCTACAGATTCTACAGATTCTACAGATACTACAGCTACTACGGATACTACAACTACTACAGATACTACAGCTGCTACGGTTACTACAGCTACTATACCTACTACAGACACTACAGATACTATAGATACTACAGATACTACAGATACTACAGATACTACAGATACTACAGACACTACTGATACTACAAACACTACAGATGCTACAGATACTACAGCTACTACAGCTACTACAGTTACTATAGATACTACAGATACTACAGCTACTACAGCTACTACACGTACTACAGTCACTACAGATACTACAGACACTACAGATACTACAGATACTACAGATTCTACAGATACTAGAGCTACTACGGCTACTACACGTACTACAGATACTACAGTTACTACAGATACTACAGCTACTACAGGCACTACAGCTTCTATAGCTACTACAGCCACTACAGCTTCTGTAGCTACTACCACAGCCACTAGAGCTTCAACAGCAACTACAGCCATTGCAGCTGCTATAGCTACTACCAGCAGTAGAGAGGTTCACAAGCACTGCAGCTAATAGGTGACACTGCTTGGGACATAATAATAAGGTCTTACACCAAGTCAGCTGCTATAGCTACTACCAACAGTAGGGAGCTTAACAAGCACTGTAGCTATCTGTAGCTAATAGGTGACACTGCTCTGGACATAAAAGTGAGGTGTTACAACAAGTACTACGGGGGGGGCGCCCCCCCCACCCTCCGGGAAATAATTGCCCGAGAATATCACGGGACTTGGTTCTAATGCGTTAAGCCTTCTGGGAATTTTGCGATATGACACCGGCGCGCATCTCGACTAGCGAGGGAAGATGGGTCAAGATGGCTGACTTTCCCGTGTGGGTTGGTGGACTGTCCTTAGATGTGAAAGAAAATGTGCTGCATAGCTTATTTTGTAAATTTGGTTCCATAAAAAATATAGTGATACTTAAAGATGAATGGGGAAGGTCGAAGCAGTGCGGTTTCGTGAATTTCTTGTCGCAAGAAGCCGCGGAGCTTGCAGCGAAGAAACTAGATGGCTATCAGGTTTTGGGACAGGCGATTAAAACCAAGGGACCATTGGAACTTTTATCTACAGGAAGAAGTACAACCTTTGTGCCTTCAACGGCTGGAAATTTAGAGAAGAAGGATTACAGGCCATTAACGGACTGTCCATATTTTATCGAGAATCGTGAATGTTTCCCGAAACCTGGTGAGGTACGTACGTACAAAGCTTACAAACCGTGTGCACAAGTTATCAAAAGAATTTTAAGGGGGTAGCCCCCACAGTAATCTGAATGCTTCATTTAAGTCACTGTGTGTTGTGGGCATCTGCTAACGGAAACGATTTTCTTCCTCGTACAGTGTTCTTTTCGCCATTGCCTGGCGGCTCGTCTAACTGATAATGTGTGCGAGAAATGGATACAGAAAAAGTGTACAGATATATCTTGCTGTAAGAGACATCCTAAGCTCATCAAACAACAATCAGGTATGACGAAAAAACAAAACGATGTACTCGCCATGACCTGCACGGGCAGGGAATTTTTTCACACTAAAATGACGCCTTTGTATGGGTCAAGTTTGTTATGTAACACAATACTTCTCACACAATCGCACCATCGGTCACGTCTTTCCTTAAAAACTTAGTTTATTACGTTACACACAAGAGAAAAACAAAACAGATCTTGGACACCCAAATTATTTGTGCTTTTTGTTTTCCTTGCATAAATGACTAAATTAAAAATCTTGTCCTTTATATCAAGAAAATCGAAGTTGGAACTATTGCATACTAGTACAATGTATATCTCATCTTCAAAATGTGAATGAATAAATGAATGAATAACTGAATGTTTATTTCCCATAGTTATGCCATAGTTTTCAGTATTCTGTAGCAAACTACACGTGGATCATTACATGCCCACTTATGAAAAACACTGCCTTAATCAGATGTTAGTGTACAGCATGCCAAAGACCATGAAGTATACCAGGACGTAACATCTCGATAATTTCGATAGTCTACAAAAGTCAATCGTTGTCGATCAGATTCGATACTAATCAATCGACATATATTGGATGTTGATAAAAGCCATCGCACAATTTTTCGTGATTATCAACTTTGATCGATTTTGATTGATTTTGATTGATTTTAATCGACAAGTATTGGAAATACGAAAAAAAAGTTTTAAGGCGGGAGACAAGGCTACTGTTGCCAAGCAGAGTTTAATGAGGCAGGATTGGCTATGCCAAGACTTTTCTTTAACGGATGTTACATTGTAATTGGAACCTCAAATGTCACCACAGACGCAGAGAGAAACATAGGGCATACAAACCTGGCAAATATAGCCAAGGAGAGGGAAATGAGCCGTAGCAACATGTATTTGTGAAATGTTGGACTGATTAAGCAGATCATGTTAAACACTGATGAGAATAAATTGTCAATAACCTTGCTGGCTGTGATTTTCTCGCATTCTAGTCTACATTTTGCCCGCTCCGTTTCCCGAAGGATTACTTCGAGTTCCCAGGGTCTCACATCTTTCCGACTCACAGGCAGAAGAGGCCCTGGGGACTAGGCTGGTTTCAAGTTATGTCATCTCAGCAGTCTCAGCAGAGCTCAGCTGACAATAATCGATCATTTCTCGAGGTAATTTAAACATTTGATTCTGTAATAAATGACAGACCCCTTGGTTGTTCAGCTTTTTATTCAACTTTATTGCCATATGGATTTACTTTAAAGCTGTTTACATTTTCCTGGCCGATTGAAAAATGTGTCTGCATTTTTGTCGATAAAATCGATTATCAGTTGAAAATCTTGTGATTATAGACTTTTATCAACAAATTAAACTTGTCGACTGACAATTTTCGACAAATATCGAGCATTATCGACTACGTTTTCGATGATTGACATGTTACGCCCTGAGTATACCGGTAGACATGTTCTTTTGAAACCAATGGTGCATAACCTACATGTAAGGAAATCAGTCACAGTATTTCGAGTTATATGGGCCATGTACAAAATTACTTTTAAACTGAAGGATATTTGAAAATAAAAGTGTACTAAAATAGAAAAAAGGCCAAAGAGATAGTAATAAACCATAAAGGAACAAGATGGAAAATGATTAGCATGGATTTTTTAAGAAAAATTTGGGCTCCGCCTTTCTTTTCAATGTGCACAGACCATGTAGTAGCTCTCTTAAAACACTCCGGTTTTAAATGGTCCCATTGAATGGTGTGGAGTTCGTAGGGTGCCAGTGTATGAACTCAAATTTTTAATATTAGTGCACTAGTTTGCTTTTTGGAATGGTTAGTATTTTACGCTGGATTTATCTCGGCAAATATAGTAATTGTAAGCAGTAATATTAGGGTTAATAGTGGTGCGTTTTTGTCATGAGCCCCTGGCTCGGGAGATTGGGCATTCACTCCCTACTTTTATGACAAAATAATGTTACCTTACCTTGAACAAAATGACAAAAGAACTAGTTAAAAAGACTCATTTGAAATGTTGTTCAAAGATATTAAGGTGAAAAAACCGTGACATAGCTCACTGAGATTGTAGCAATCTGAAGTTGTTTATGACATCACTTAGGTGTGCATTGCTCATTGTTGCTTAACAGATCACATAATAAAAGTAACTCCTTCGCGATGCCCATCCCACAATGCATTCAAATGTACTGGTGAGTGTGGTTTTGATGACTGCAATACTCATTTCATGGAGCAAGAAGCTTTACAAGAGCACATCAACAGAGGAAAAGAGAAAAAGGTTCCCCTTAGATCATCATGTTTTCAGGTATTATTTATCACTGACAGTACATCTGTAGTTCATCACCTAGTTCTGACCTATTTGGTTATGTGCATATGTTAAAAAATATAAATGCAATCCTTTTTAATTCTCGTGAACACTTACAGCTGTAGAGTGTACAGTTGATAAAATACTGGGTTGACTATATGACATCATCAGTCATCTCATTTGATGAGGTTAAATGTACACTTATTTACGTGTAACTTACAATGTAGTTAACAACAAGGAGCGTGTTGCATACTAGTAGTTGGTGTGGCGTTGGCGTGTATTAGCATGTTTGGCGTCGGAGTTTATTAATGTGTTTGGCGTTGGTGTTTATAAGCATGTATGGCAGTGGTGTTTGTTAGCGTGTTTGGTGGTGGCATTTATCAGTGTGTTTGGCATTGGCATTTATTAGTGTGTTTGGCATTGGCATTTACTAGCATGTTTCGTGTTGGCGTTATTTAGCACATTTGGTGTTGGCGTTTACTAGCGTGTTTGGTGTTAGCGTTTATCAGCCTGTTTGGCTTGCTGTGGCGTTTCCTGTTGTTAAGGTTTGCGTTACTCTAGTAGGCCTGGTGCAGAGGAGTCTCCTGTGTGGCTGGGTCAGCAGTTATTGTTGTAATTTACACGTGTGCCATTACATGTGCCCAGAGTTTTACTGTGCTTAGTGTTTGGGGCATGTTGATCAGTTTTTGGAGTGTTTCAGTGTTTTCTCCCACCCTCCTCTCCCTTTTACTATTAAGGGTTATTACCTTATTATTGTCATTGATTATTACTGTTATTATTATTTCCACAGAGCTGATGGCTCCGTGTGATGGGTACTTGGGCTGGGGCTGGGTATGGCGGGCAGGGCTCGTGGCTGGGTTGCGGGTAGGGCAGGCTTTTGGGGTGCTCTTGCCACCTGGGTTTGGGGTCACCAGCTCCAGCCCCAGGTTCCTGGGCACCCAACCTCCATGTGTGACACAGGCATTAACATATTTTATACACTTTTGAAACTTAAATATCTCCTAAACTAATGCAGATATTTGTAAGCATTAGACAATTCTTTTATTGTTTTACTGAATTCCATGCGATACACTTAAAAAAATCAAGGGGTAAAATTTGATCATAGTACCACTTAAATTGGTAACATGAAACATACTGTTGTATTTACTTTGTTTCAGTGCAAGGCCATTTTCTTCAGTGAACAGGAGAGACAACAGCATTCTTGTCTAAATGCTGCAAACAAGTCTTGGCCTACTTTACATGGTGTAGCTTCCTCTACCTTTAATTTCCTTCAGCCATCAAGTTTCCAACCAAAAAGGAACAGTCCAGTTATGTTCACAAGCAGCCTTCCTCAGAATCTTATTAAACCCTATCGTCTGTACCAAACACCCAACAGTTCCTTGCTTAACCATCATACCCAGTGTGCCAATAGATACTGTGACTGCTCTAGAAAACATACAGATTGTACTAGTAAAGCTCAAGCATCATTTTGTGTTTGCTCTTCTTGCGGAAAAACATATGAAAACTCTGGGGATTCTTTAAGTGATTTTGATTTATCTGTTGATTCTGCGGGTACTGGAGGTCATAAATGCCCAAATTCACCTTCTGTGAGAGGAATCATCAGTGATGCAGATGGTATGTTTATTTATTTTATAATTTCAAAATGCTTTTGAAATACATATTTATGCGAGTTAAAACTAACAATATAATGTCCCAACGTTTTGGCAAACTCATGACGCCATCATCAAGGAATGAAATAAAGAGTGCGAGTTCAAATCTACAGGTCTCTTACCTTTGGAACTTGCTCTCATATTCATTCCATTTTGGCATCAAGAAATCACCAAAACATCAGGGCATCAATGTTAGATTCTACTTGCTTATTTAGTATTGCTCGATGATAATATCATTAAGGTGATCATTTTCATTCATTTCTGATTTGTTGCTGAGCAGGTGTATTGAGTAAAATAATTGTCCAGGAGGACTGGCTCTATGTGAAAGGGGTTATAAGTTATAATTACATATTCATGTAGGGATGCTCATTTTCTCATTTTCTTACGATTGATCAGCCTTTAATGTGCTTTCCTTCACACTGTTCGTGACCATGTTTTGCTCGCAAATAGCAATGTCCCAGATGTACTTCAATTTCCCCAAGTGGGAAAGTAGGATATCTGCAGCGGTCCAAACGGACTACAATTACGGGACTTAATGACATCCCATGCCTAATACAATTCAGGATGGCACCATGCACGATAGTGGACGACTCTTGCTAGCAAATCGTTAGACTTGCACCTTCATTGCACTTAATGATGTCCTCCGGCAGACTTCCTTTAGACAGCAGTTATAGAATTAAGCTAATTGATCAATGCCACCTCCGAGATACCATGCAAACTAAAATTCAGCTACGTATAGCCTGGGGCAAAACATGACACCAATTAGATAAGGGGGAAGGGGGGAATAGGGTTGGGCTGAATAAAAAAAATAGATAATATTTCAGGCTAGGTAAGCTCAAGCTGTTGTCATTAAGAAATCCCCCCCCCCCCCTCTCTTCCCGAAGAAAAAAAATCACCAGTCACAAGAATCAAGGTGTTCAAATCTGCAGGTATGTTTTTAGGATTATGGTCAGATATATTATTAAATAAATATAAAGATATTTTTTGCAGATTTAGGTGTAAGTGGTTTGTAAGATTGTAGTTTTAGTAGAATGGGAGGGGGGGGTAATGGCCCTTATGCCCCTGATTAAGAGAGATTTGATTCAGTGTTTCTTTCTCATCCATTGTGTTAGTAGCATTTAGTACTGGAGGAACCAACTGCTTGCAGAGTATTGGCTTGGGAACCCAAAAAAAGGGATCTTGGTATCTCTGAGGAGTTCTTTTCAGAATTGTTTTAATGTGAGCCACCTCCCCCCCCCCCCCCCCCCCCCCCCCATCCCCCCAGTCATTTTCATCCCAGGTTAATCTTTGTAAAAGCCTAAAATTGATGTTTTTATTTTTGGTAATCACATGTTCTTGTTGACAGCTTTAGCATTCAAGAATTCTTTGACTGGATCTCCAAGCCAAGGGTCTACAGCTCCTGAACCAGAACCAATAGGTGTGTTCTGGGATATAGAAAATTGTCCTGTACCACGTGGCAAGTCTGCGTCAGCTGTTGTTCAGAAGATAAGAAAAGAATTTTTCAGTGGAAAGAGGGAGGTTGAGTTCATGTGTGTTTGTGATATCAACAAAGAAAAGAAAGAAGTCATTGAAGAACTTAACAAAGCTCAGGTTAGATTTCAAATCCTTTGGACAATTGCCTTTTTGTCTCACTAGAACCTAGGCTCTGGGGAAACAAGCAACAACTACTTATCAATGGATTTGCTGTGACTGGGATCAGTTGGTACAGTTAATTCCTCAGACACCTTTATTTTGCATGTGGGCCACTTTGTTTCAGTTCATATCATCTCTTATGTTTCTGACACTTCAAAACTGTGCCCACTCAGCTCTCTCCCTTTGTTATCCATACTAGAGAGGTTTGGCTGTCAGATATTACTGTCAGTAACTCTTTGTGAGTTCAGAAAAGAAATGAATACAGTTGCCTACGAGACTGACAATATTGTGCCATATTATAGGTAACTGTAGTTCACATCAATGCCACTTCAAAGAATGCAGCAGATGACAAGTTGCGTCAAAGCTTGCGACGATTTGCACAGTCCTATCCTCCTCCAGCTACAGTCATCTTGGTGTCTGGGGATATCAACTTTGCAGCTGAACTGTCTGATTTACGTCATCGGCACAACTTAGAAGTGATCTGTCTTCATAATGCCCAGGCTCAGGCTGCATTACTGGCCTGTGCTCATGAGGCAAAACGATTTGATCATTTTACTGCTGATCTCCCTGTTGTCTTCCTTCCAAAGGTACATACATGTACAAGTTACAAGTTACAACAACTCATAACTATATTTTCCTCTAAAAGCACTTATATACCTAAATAACCCACTTTTCATTTTTCTTAAAATGCCGCCTAGTGTAAATTTACCCGTGGGGGGGGGGATCTCTATTCTTCATAAGCTCGGCTTCTCGGAGATTTCCCCGCCAACATTGCTCCTCCCAAGTATATTGCAAATTTTAAATTTAATATTAGTTTACTTACATGTATTAATTATCGTTTTTCTTATGATTGTATTTCATTGTGTGTGGCAAAAAAATTAAATAAATAAATAAATAAATAAATAAATAAAAAGATTCTTAAATGGCCCTAGCCAGCCTCTGCCATTATTGAAGCCTATAAAATTGTTGATATTGCATAGTGAAGTGAAATCTTTTAATACTTTTACTGTAAGTTGTGTTACTGAAAGTATGTGTAACTGTTATCTTAAATAGTTACACAATGATTTCCTTCGTTTCAACATACTCCGAATGAAATGACTGTAATAGCTAAACTCTTGGATACAAATAAAATCAAAGGCGTGGCTGACTAGGGCCCTTTAAGAATCATCGATCACAGTGACTGTAAATCAATTTTTTGTTCACATAACAGTATGGATTGGTACATATATCGGTTATTGACAGCGTTTGTTTGGTCAACATGGCTGGATATTGGCCTTGTTCTTGTTTTACATGTTTATGGACCAAGACAAAGTTGAGGTCCATAAACTCACAAAAAAAGAACAAGGCCAATATCCAGCCATCTTGACCAAACAAACTTGGTCAATAAAGGATTTATTATATGGCTTTCGGGAAATTTTTCTTGCAGGATACAGTGAGTAGTCCCGAGCGGGCAAGATGGCTCCATCTTGCCCACTCAGGTAGCCAATCACAATGCACGATTTGGGTCATCTTGCCTGCTTGCGGAGCTAGCCATATGATAAGTTTGCTTAGTGCTTTCCAATATTAGAGCACTTTGTATATGAACATGTACTTTTACAATGTAGAAGTCACTAGGAAGTGTCTAAGAACAAATTTTCCACACCTCTGATTATAAAGTTAATTGGTCCACTTGTTCCAGGTTCCTGAGGAGACTGTCCTATCATCGGAACTTCTTGTCCTCAATCTTCCAATGGGAAAGGATGCTACTCAAGTCAGGAACAGACTGAAGAAACTTTCTGACAATTGTGGAGGGAAGGTTGTAAGCATCTCTGGACGCACTTCTGTTCTAAGATTTCCAAATCCTGCTAGTGCTGCAAGGTAAACTTGAATCACAAGGGGAACACTTGACCAGAGTTACTGAGTTGACAGCAATGATGGTTTAAAAAAATGCCAGAGTGTAAAAAAAACATTGCGTGAAATGCTATTTATAACAGACTTGTTACGCAAAAATGCCAATCTTGCTCTTTTGTTTTCTTACATGTATAACTTGCATGGAACATAAAATGTTGCTCACTATTGATTGTACACTGCATGCCACTATCTAATAACACAGTCTTGGCAGTGTACAAATAAATTAGTGTCTGGTAACCCAGGGCTAGTCAATTTTGCAGTCAGTTTAGTGGATTCTGTCAGTCACTTGCACGATTGGCAAGTAAAGTTTCTTGGGAAACCTTTTTGAAGAAATTCAAACTACAGTTCTAAGCACTGTAAGCAAGAATAGGTTTCAGTCTAAGTTCATCATTCAACTGTAGTTTCAGTTAGCACAACGGGTATGTTTCCTGGGAAAATTCAAATCACAGATTGAAGTGCTATAAGAGGTAACATGTATAAAGCTAGTTCATCATACATGTTCAACTGTAGTTACTGGTACAGCTTGCACATTCAAGGCAATTGTCAAAATTGGTTTTCTTTACAAGTACATTCATTTGACAAATACATGTACATAATATTGTATTTTAGACTTAAAATTGTATTGAATTTACATTTCATAAGTTTTGGGGTTTTTATGTTCATGTGATGCAGTCTCATATAATTTACACTGGGCGAATTCTTTCTTTCAGGGCAAGGAGAAGAATGGACAAAGAGGATGTGTTTGGATCCACAATCCAAGTTGTGTATTCAACAACCAGTCAAGGAAATGCTTGTAGTCCCCAAAAGAACAAGAAACCACAACCACCGGAAACAACATCTAGTAATCTAACAAATAAAGGCAGAGATGCCTCAACACAACCCCTATTCAGCCCATCACGGAAAGAAAGGACAGGCTCTAATTGTGCAATACTGGACAATTTCATTATTGGGAACAGCTCTTCATCCGGGAAAAGTACGAAACAGGAGAGCAAGCTCGGCACCATGTCTGTAGATGATAGCCCAGATTCAGGTGACAGTACTGAGGAAAACGAAGGCAAGCAAGGACCCTCCCTTGCAAGTGCCACTGGCCCACAGTTTATTAGCCATCAAACCATGTTTAGCAATGGATCTTATGCCAGCATCTGGCCACACCCTATCTACCAGAACTTTATGAATTTACCAGCACAGGGTACAAGTTTCCCAGGCATCACTCCCCTTGCCCCTCCACTGATGGGAGCACCACATCTTGCAGCCTCCTGGTTAGCTAGCCTGCATAACTTTACAGTTTTAGACCAGCAAAGAGGAGGAATAGATTTGCTTGTCACAAATTTAGATGAGAGTATGAGCAAGAAAGAGCTGAAGAAGAAACTGGCATCTGTGTTTCGAGAGCATTGTAAGGTACTTGTACATGTAATAATACTATGTCAGATAATTCAGCCTAATTTCATAGCCTTTTTATTTTGTATGTCAGTTTTATTCTCTTGTACTAACAGTATCATTTAATTAACACTGTATATGTGAGAGGACTTAATACAGTTTTAATAATTAGTAGTGGTTACATAGATTGGTCACATGTCAAAATGAATCATGTTGGAGTCACCCATCAAGTTGGAACCACACTGTATGGTTAGTCTTACTACCCCACTACAATCTTCAAAATTAGGGTCAGACTTTGTTTGATCTAACTGAGATGTACACTAAGAGTACATACATGTACATGTAAGCTACCCGTTGGTAAATCAACATTTCTGCTATTCTATTCTATTCTATTGTGTCAAGCATGCATACACCTGTACAAAAATGTTTGACTTCCAATGCTGGGAATGCCCACTTTAGTTTAACTAGCTGGTATATAAGTATATACAATGTATATAAACTACACTGTAACTTGCCCGCATGTACATGTAGATTTTTATGTTGATGAAATTAATTCCAGTGTTGGGATTGTTCTTATCTGCAGGTTCTTTCAGTCATTCTTCACAGTGGGGAAGGCATTCCTTTGAGAGCTTTTGTCAAAGTGCCAAAGCCATCTGATGCACAACTGGCCATCTGCAAAGTTCACCAGAAGAAAATCTTTAACACTCATGTCACTGTCAACATAGCAACAGACAAAGAGAAAGCTCTCTGCTTTCTACGTTGTGAAGTTACCTCCATTCTCAAAGAAGCTCCATTGCATTTCTTGCCATTGAACAAATTTCTCAGTGACTATTATGAGAAATGTTCACGTGCATTTGATATGAGCTCTGTTGGACTTATTCATGACCTAGTTGTGATCACTGGAAAGCCAGGTAATCAGGCTATAAGCCTTGTCACACGAGCCATTGGCGGTGTAAAGGTGTCTGTAGAACCTGAAGAATTTGCTAGAGACGTTCATGCGCTTCTCAAATCCTGTGAGGGTTCGCTACCATTGGTCAGTTTTGCCGCTTCGTATTGGCTTTTTTTGGACAAGAAGATAGAGTCCAATGAACAAGGAGCTGCCCTTGTTGATGTCCTAAGCTCTGTTCCAAATGTCAAAATATCAGACTCTTTGATGGTGTCTTGGGCTAAACAAGCTATCAAAAATGGTATGTTGTTGTGTAAATACTGTGTACAACACTGAGATCTCTTGAGTGTATGCTGCACATAACTCCCAGGGGCAGGGGTAAGGGACTCCCTTGTCAAAAGGTTGGGGATGCTTGTCAGAAAATTTGAACTTAACTCCATAAGGAGACCAATATGGGCATGGCTCAGGCTGTTTGACTATGATAATGATGACGACGACGATAATAGTATAAAACAATATTTACAGAGGACATCACCAAGCTAAGTCACTCTAACTACATTACTGACAGAACTCCTCAAAGATATCACTTAAACCAAATGACCAACCACTGTTTGAGAAAAGAGTATGTGCTAGCAGACAAGTTAAGTTATTTTAATCAAATGCAACAACCATGACCTTTAAAAGAAAAATAAAAAACACCAAAATGGATTGAAATCCATAAAGCACGACTGATAAGCATGTCTGTTTAAACTGTTAACAAACATTTATTCTTGACACGTTCATCATGATAATTGATAGCCATTCTGTATGAAAATTTCATACATGTACTTCAGAGTTCGCAATGTTTTTAGCAATATGTTACAGTAGCTCAGAACTTTGTCTTCGTTTTTCAACAGGAGGAAATGTGGGGAAGCTTCTCGAACTAAGTAAAGACCTACATGAGTTGTTACTGACGCAAGAGGACTTTAAACTTCCTCTCAGTGCTGTTATCTCTGAGTACCAGTTGTGGTTCGGGAAGAAGACTCCATTTGATCCTGTTGTATATGGATTCACCTCTATTGTGACTCTACTGGAAGCTTTGCCAGCAGTAGCAGAGGTCAGTGCATACGTGTAGATGTGAAATATTTATGAAATAGCACATTTGTATTTTGAATTGAGGAAATATTTTTGTGATTTTGTTGGCCAGTTTATTATCAAAATTCTGACATGTGCTTCTCAAACTCATTTTTTTTACCAAGTTTAAACAAATGAAACCATGACCATATTGATGTTTGGATATCTGATCTTAATTAGTGATAGCCTTTTATATTTCTCCATTTTCCATTTTTGAGAAGATATATCAAACACATGACAGTGTTTGATCACCTTTCCAAACACCTCTAAGGTCTTCAAAAATACTCTGCTACTACATATTTTTAACTCTCTTTGTGATGTTTGAATGTGGTCATACTTTAATTACATGCAAATCCACCTAGAGAGGGGGAACCTGTACTTTTACCCATATTAAAGTTTGTTGAGTTCCCCAACCTGCTGTCCTGTCATGCAAGATAAAATTTTCAAGGAGTACTTAATATATACTTACATGTACAGTTATCTACATGAGTGTTTTGCAGTCAAGTTTTTTTTCTTACTCTAATATATAATTATATATTTTTGATTGTAATACAGGTAGCAGTGCTAGGTTTCGAGAGATGGCTTATTCTTTCACAGCCCTTAAAACTCAAAGCCTTTGCCAAAAACCTCCAAATGTTACTCCAAAGCCAACCTGATGGATTGATTGCGTTGGGAAACTTTGTGTCAACTTACATGAAGTTCTTTGGTCAGAAGTGCAAGATTGCAACGTTTGGATTTTCAAAGCTGACAGACTTGATTGAAGCTGTACCCAAAGTTGCCAAGGTTTCACTCTTTATGTTTCTTTATTGCTGGCGAGCGTTGGCGAGACAGAATACTATTCTTGTCAATAGGGGGAAAAATCCAAAATTTTGTGGGATGTAAGACTCGAAGCTTGCGCAGTAGAGCATTATCCGGGATAGTTGAAACGATAATCATGAGCAAATCACATGGCTGACATATAATCCGGGATCCGTAAGTTTCCATAAATTTTCTATTAGCTATGTCGTTATTTGCTTTAAAAATTTGTAATCATTCATCAAGGTCACGAACGGAAAGAGATCAATTTGTGTTTGGCTGCTTTTATAGATCGTTAACTCTGAAGTGTAAATTTTAGTGCTAATTTAACCCATTAAAACCAGATTAGATCTACCGTTACTCTGCCGACTGAGCTACGAGATGGGGTTATTCATGGGTTAAATTAGCACTAAAATTTACACTTCAGAGTTAATTCTCTGTTACATCATTTGTGTTCATAGTGCTACGCAGCACAACATTCATATGCTTTTATAGATCCACCGCTTGAGAATTGAGATTACTTTCCACGTGAGAATTTTACCAGGATCTTGCGCACAGACGGTTTCGAGGCGCAGTTGACTTTGTCATAAACAAGGAGGTAAGTAGTTCTAAATGTTTTTATTTTCTACATGTCTTCATTTGCTTGTGATTCGCAAATGGAGGTGTCAAGATATCAAACAAGTTCTTCTCCACGGACGTTGTATTCTTTCCAGTGCATCCAGCAGTATTGAAGTATGAGGTCAAAATAGATCTACTAGTATTTTGAGTAAATTGCCGACTACAGCTTGCTGGTTTCGGAAGAATGTGGGAAAAGATAGCAAGCTAGCTTGCTGTAAGTGATTAAAAATGTGCATCATTCATTGAAGCAAATCACTCAACTGTGAGGTCAAAGGACTCGCTGTACTTTCACACAAGTTCTTCGCCCGTAGAGGCAAATAATTCATGTTCTGGAAACCACTGAACTGTGAAATCAAAGGACTCGTGAATCGGCAAAAGTTGATCACACAGTAAAGCAGCAGAACACAAATTGATCTCTTTTTTACTCCAGGATTCATCATCAATCTGTTCTTGACCTTGACGAATATTTTCACAAGCAAATGAAGACATCTAGCATATAAAAACATATAGAAATACTTACCTACTTGTTTTATGGCAAAGTCAACTGCGCCTAGCCCTCGAAACCGTGCGTAAGATCGTGGTACAATTCTCACGCGGAAAGTGATCTAATTCTTAAGTGGCGGATCTATAAAAAGCAGCCAAACACAAATTGATCTCTTTGCATTCGTGACCTTGATGAATGATAACAAAAGCAAATAAAGGCATAACCAAGAGAAAACATACCTACTTGTTTTATGGCAAGGTCGACTGCACGTCAAAAGCGAAAGCGTCTGATAGCGTGCGATTCCCAAGTCCAAAGTGAGGTGTGGATTCCACAACTTTTTACCTGTTCACCAGCACTCACTTTCATATTTAAATTACTAGTCCTAAGATAAATATGAGTTATGGACCAAGCTTTTTCAGTCAAGATGGCTGGAAATTGGCCGAGTTCTTTTTACGTTCTTATGGACCGAGGTAAAAAGAAATTATAGAATGGAGCCTATATTTAGCCGTCTTGACCTAAAAAGCTTGGTCAACAAGGCTTGGCTTTGGGAAAGTTTTTCTGGCGAGACACGGTGGGTAGTCCCAAGCGGGCAAGACAGCTCCATCTTGCCTGCTTGGGTGACCAATCATTAAACCCGCCCATACCCAGTTATACACCTGGTTTGAGAGAGGCACTGTGAGAGTGTCTTGCCCAAGAACACAACACAATGTCCCCGGCCAGGGCTCAAAACCAGACTGCTCAATCTGAAGTCAGGCAGACTAACCATGAAGCCAGCGCACCTCCTACAGACGTGTTGTATAATTGTTATCTTTGTATCCTAGATTCAAGGGACTGGGGATCAGCGGCTGATCTGTTTAGTGATAAAAGGTATCACTTTGACTTTGACTCGGTTTCTCATCAGCTTCATCTGTTACTGTTGAGTTTTGATTGGTTCACTGTATTGTCTGTGTTCTTTGTGATTGGCTAGA
>CM042751.1:24921774-24923718 GCA_022496165.2 Catalaphyllia jardinei | reverse complement strand
GTCAGCGCGACTCGTTTTTCCGGAATATGATCTGAAGTCATGTTTTTTTTCCAAAGTTGTGTTCCTTTAAAAGTTGTGTTCCTTTAAAACCAAGAATGGAGACGTGAGTAAACTATAAGACGGCTCTTAATCAGAATTGGCTTTCCAGTCTATGACCTTGGCATTTTTCCTCAATGCTTTGAATGCTTTGACCAAGCTACGTGTATCTCGAGACCGTTCTTTGTTCGTCCATGCTGTGAATGTACATGCACCCCTCTCGGCATTTTCCTCTGTGACCCACAAGAACGATAGCGTTCTTTAAATGGTTTATTTCCCAAGCTGTTTCACTTAAGTTGACTGGATATTGTTCTTGCTATTTTTTTGAGTGTAAATCTGCCAGAAAGAACCGTCGGGTAATATCCAGCCATGTTGAATGGCCCCAGCCTGCGAGTATTCGATAACCTGATGGGTATGTCTTAACTATTTCACTTAGAAAAGAGTTTGAGTCATTTATGTACTTTTTTATTTGTTTGTTTTTTAAAACTTAGGTCAAAGGATCCGGCAGTGATCGAATTCTTCTTCTTCCTGTTTTGCCAGCAAAAGGTTGGTCATACCACAGTTATAAGGTTACATTAGCCAGGTTACCACAGGTCAGGAAATGGTCATATTATGGGAAAAAATTATTCAAGGTCAGGAAAAAGGCAGGGAGAATTATTGCGAGTCAGGAAAAATTGAAATAATTTAAAATACAGCTGATTTAATACCATTGAAGGCCAGAAGTCACTGTGATCTCAACCATATTTTTTGTTAATAAAGAAAGAAAATTTGTTGAAAATTAACCGCATTCTTAATGAATGAGTGGAAGAAGAAGCCGCTACTAGACCTGACATTTTGCATTTCTTTGGTCAGGGAAATATTATTTTTGCCAGAAAAAAGTCAGGAAATTTTGAAAACGGTTGTCTGTGGCAACCATGATTAGCTTTGAATCCGAGTGTGATTCCTCGATGAGCAACATCGTGATCTGATCGTCAACAAACATTGCATGAATGGTCATTTGAAAGCATGATCGGTCCTAACTGGTACTATGTATCTTTCCTTGCAGATAAAATGTCACCCACGTTACGACCCCTTGCTGATAAGATCACAGCATTGTTACTTAAGTATCCCGGATGCAGAGTCGCACAATTCGCTTTCGCTGATATTTTCCTGCGGGAGTATGGACTCGTGTTGAAGCCGAAGGACTGGGGCTGTACAGGCATGAACGCATTAATCCGCGTCCTTGGGGATGTTGTCGAGGTTAGGCAGGGTTCTTGGATATTACTTTTGTTGTTCTGTTCCTTCGTAAAAATAGCGATTACTTTTACGCAGTTTCGAATTCAAGATTTAAATTTCAGTTCGTAAAGCTTTCAAACGTAAAACGTCCAAGACCAAATGGAACCACTTGTTATTTGATAGTTCCTAAGGATTGCTCGGTAGTATTCTACTGGTGACGCTCTAAGGTTTCTTCCACAGACTAGTAAGTTAGAACCACCTTGTACTGCTCAATAGCTTTCATTTGAATGATCACACACTAGCGTTTCATCCACAGACTTGGAAGTTAGAACCGCCTTGTACAGCATGATAAACAGTACCACATGAAAGTGCTTAATAGCTTTCATTTGAATGGTCACACACTACGGTTTCATCCACAGACTTAAAAGTTAGAACCACATTGTACAGCATAATAAACAATACCACACGAAAATACTGCTCAAAAGCTTTCATTTGAATGGTCACACACTAGGGTTTCATCCACAGACTTAAAAGTTAGAATCACCTTGTACAGCATAATAAACAGTACCACACGAAAGCATTGCTTTCATTTTGATGGTCGCGCAAAAAGATTGATCGTCCACGGGCTTGGAAGTTTGAATCTCAGTTCTTGTACAGCAGTATGAACACTACCACATGAAAGTACTGGGTAAT
>CM042751.1:24909274-24916774 GCA_022496165.2 Catalaphyllia jardinei | reverse complement strand
GAAGATGAATTCGATACGTTTGTGTGCAAGTGTATACCTGTTTTTTCAAGCTGGATGAGTCATGCGGGCGTTAGCTATGAACACGCACCCTGGAGGGAAGAATCACGAGCAAGGAGCTTGTACAGATTTTAATTGAGAATAGTAATTTTGTCTAATGAGTGTTTTTGCCGCGGCGAACTAAGAAGGTTTAAAAATATTAATCATTGCATTGGATTTTTCTTTCTTTGCAGAGTAAAAATTTAGTTCATTTTATTTATTGTTGGAATACAAAGTGGATTAATAAAGGCGTGAATATCGTTAGAATTTATAGAAAGAAGGTGATAGTATGTCATTTTCAGAGGACTTCAAGTTGCATGTAAGAACTAGGAAAATAACGAGCAAGTGGCTCGCATATATTGTAACTGAATGATAGCATCTTTGTGAAATATCTGCTTCTGTAGCTGCGAACTAAAACGGTTCAATAATGAGTCGCTTTCATGTCATAAGAGGCAGTCGAAGAAGAACTTCTTTTTCCCCTTTGCGGAGTAAAAGTTAAGTTTGAAATATAACGTAAAATAATGACGTGAGAAAGCACAAGAGAGCAGTGTAAGCAGCACAAGAGTTTTTGGCCAATGGAATATTACAAGACACTACCTGGCTTGACACACGGCGACGCAATTGATGCTGGACGTGGTGACACAACTTTGATGTAAAGGAAATAGGTTTAAAGACTACGAACGGTCAAAGCTGTTCGATAAATTTTGGTTGTGCTCTGAACAGCACATAAAGTTAGTTTGCATCGCTAGTTGAAAAATGTTTGACAACCTCCTGGAAAAATGTACCGCAAAACAGATGAGTGCTTTCGATACCATTTGGCGTACTGTGGCGGAGAATCTTGCCACTTTAATTCTACAGCGCTGGCAGCATTTGGACAATGGAACATCACAATACACTGCTTGGTTTGATACCTGGCGACACATTTGTTGCTGGACGTGGCAACATTAAAGACCACTAAAGCTGTTAGATAAATTTTGGTTGTTCTCTGAACAGCACATGAAGTTAGTTTGCATCGCTAGTTGAAGAATGTGTGACAACTTCCTGGAAAATTGTACCACAAAACAGATGAGTGCTTTCGATACCATTTGGCCTACTATGGCGGAGAATCTTGGCTGTTTGGTTCTACAGCCCGTGCCAAGAAATATCAAGTGACGCTTAACATGAAAGAATGAAGCTTGACAGTATAAGGTTGTATTGCATTGTTACAAACAACAAGGACGAAGGGAGTTTGTTGCATTACAGAATCCTAGCTGAATTTCGTAGTTTTATGCTGAATTAGAAGTAGAAGTATTGGCGTCAAGAGCGCAAGAATTTTATTTTGTAAGGTGTATAAAAAATGGCTGATTGTGGAATAAGTGTAGTTTATCACGTTTTACAGTGTGTACGGAAGAAGACAAAAGGCAGCCTTATAATGTAAAAGAAAGCTTTGAAATTATTTTGGACTTGCTGTCAATAAAATATATGAGTTTGTTTTAGTGCATAGTTTTTAAACTACTTTTTATGCTAGTGTGTTATATAAGTTGCGTTGTATAAGTCGATGCAAACGACATGAGAGGCCCTCGGTTTCCATTTTGCCTCGTGTACAGAACTGTTGATGATGGCTTTCTAAAGAAGTGCCTACCTCATGGTCTCTTTGACGGACTCCTTAAGCATTACGCTACTTACAACAATGAAAATAACAGGTCAAGATGGTTAAAAAAAGGAAGCCGGAAAAGACGAGAAGGTTAGACCACACTGGAGGGATTGATTGCATGGTTACAGATGGAGCAATTTAAGCGAGAGCTTTTTAAATACTCGCACGAGAGAGAATTGTTCCTCCTGCTTTGTACGAGTAATTTCAAAAAAACGATGATGAATACCGAACAAAAGAGACCAATCGCGAACGAAAATTGGAGAACGAGTTCCTTTCAGGTCTTACGTTTACGGGACGCGTTCCTTTTCCAATTGCAAACGATCAGGTTACCTGAGAAGGATGAGATAGTAATGTTGAGATTAACAGAACAAGACCCCTTGAGGTAAAGTGCTTCGACGTAGACGGGGGAAAAGGAGGCAAATAGAACTTGAACATTTTATTGGCCGTTGTGTAAGCAGTGTCAATGCATTGGAATAATGCAAATACAATCTTTGGATCATGTTGCAAACCAAGGCGTGCAGCAGCTTTCGTTTGTTTTTTTTCGATGGAGGGCTCGACTGTCACACTAATTGTAATTGGTTCGGAGAAATGCCAAGGAACTAGAAAATATTGAGAAGGAATAAAGTGAAAAATTGATGACGACGAGGAATTGACAGACTGATGACTAAATGCGAATATCGCTGGAATGAACGACTGAGGTCGAAAGGGACGTTGGGAGGTCTTATTAAGCGAACAAGGAAACAATTAAGTGGAGTTTTTGGATTTGGTGAAGAATGGAGGTAGAAGTGAAAGAAAGGTTTAAAGAAGCGGAAAATGGTTTGCAGTTTAAAAGGAGTACATTAACATAGACTGAATGTTTATAACGAATCTACCAGGGACAGAAGTACAAAGGATCTAGAGAGAGCTTGTGTTCTTGGAATTTACCGTGAATGTATTTCTGTTTTTAACATTCTACCCTGAATGCGGGTGAGGTTTGGGACATCACATCAAGACTGACTTTTCCCTGATTTTGAATAAAGCACGCTGAAGTATTGTCGGGTTGAGGCAAAGCTCGTTAGCAGCTCTTCTCTGGGTCGAATGTCCAAAAGAATTAAGTAATAATTGGTAATTACATTATTTCAACGAACTTTGAGATATGGTCAGTTTACGACAGAAAGTTCTCCTTCATCCACACAAAAGTAACTACGCGATTTAGAACAATCAGTTTTTTTCCTGAGAAATTTTAGAAACTGCACCCGAACTTTGAGGTATTGTGCTTAGCCTCCAGCACTAAATCTCTTTACCTTTTGCGTGTGAATCTTTGTGTAATACAGTTAAGACGATACGTTACTCTCTCTATAGTGTAATATTTTAGTTTTGTGTTTTCTCATTGGCTGAATGTTTCTTTCTGCTAACAGTTTTCCGATAGTTCCATTGAATGAGAAGTATATTCTTTTGTAATCTAACCCATATTTACACGCGGGCCACACAGTCAACTTTCATAATTAAATATGTAAACCTCTAAATCTTAAGAGAAAGTACAGTACGTCTGTCAGACTGGTCTTTGCAACGATGGTCAGCCACTGATGCATCCAAGAAAATGCTCAACGCCATTTTCTTTGATTGCCATCAAGAAATCTTAGAATTCTTGTGTTGGACCTTTATTATTTTTGTTAGCAAACTGTAAAATGTAACAATATTATCTGTACTATCCTTCTGTTTCAATAAAACTAAAGCTCACAAACGGTGGTGTTGGTCATTGGAATGGAAATGGAAGGGGGTGTAGGGACCTATAAGAAACTGAAAAAATAGGCAGTCTATGACTACATGTGCCTAGTGATATGAAAACTAGTATCATCTGCAATGACTACATGATACAACAACAACAAGAAACTTTATTGTGAAATAAGCATCAAGTTTAACAATTCATAATTGAACAAGAACTTCGGTTGCTCGCAAGGTTGACTGATGGGTGACAAAAAAATTCGGATTAGTGCTGGTTTTGTTCGATTTCGCTGATATTTTAACACGCTGAGGAATAGATTTTACTTTTGCCGATGTTTGATTCGTCTCCTACGCCGGCGTTCTTAGGCTTGTCAAGCGTTCCGCCCGTTCCTCTGGTCAACGGACAGGCCACTTCCGTTCACTGGCGCTGGGCCCGGTTGTTTCATTAGAACTATTTTTAAGAAGAGCGTATGTTGCTTCTTATCACGCATATCACATTTACCTACGTCCGGTTTTTTCTTCGGATACGCCGTAGCTTTACTTCGAAAAAGCTACACGTTTCTGTAGAGAGGTTTTTGTGTTTCTTCCATCTATTTGGTTAAGGTTATGTTTTTCGAGTTCGATGTACGTCTGCAGTTGCTGGTGCAACTCGTACCTCAAGTGAGAATGTTGAACATTTTGCGGCATTTCTCGTGTTGATCGAAGCGTTGGGCCAAAGTCGGTCAAAGTCCAGCTTTCCACGGACAGGCAGAGAAGCTATGACTGGCTAACCGCCAACGAACGGGTGTGACCGGTGCGCTGAGCAGACGTTCGTGGGGAGGAACGCGTGACAAGCCTAAGAACGTCTACGTGGGAGGCTGATGTTTAATGTTACTGAAGGAGAAGATATATAATTTATCGCTGCGAAGTCAGCGTTTCAGATTACATTCTTTGCATAGCGTGCTTTTAAGCGTGATTGTGTAATCGGATATTTTTGTTTCAGAAGCAAAAACTACTTGAACTAGCAGTAATCAAAGATGAGAGTGCGTTCGACGCCGTGTAAACTTTTAGCTGACTTTCAATCTCTAAAAACCAATCTTTTTCATCAACAACCGGAGTCTTAAAGAAAGATATTTCAGTGACAAATTCCATGCCATTCTGATTGAACAGGTCTCGGTACAAACTACGTTGCGTGACGGCGCCAGGGCGGCCAGGTTCCGACTCACAAGTTTAACAGGACTAAAATATTTACATCAGCCTTCAGATTTCGTGCTAAATATTCTCACATTATTAATCTGCAATTTGTAAAAGTATATTTCTTACGAACATTATTCTAAGCAGGAAGCTGAAATATAAGTTCACATTTGCAATCCCGTGCTCGTTCATCGTAAACAAACTCCGTGTGACTGATTGGAGTATTTCCGCTGGCCTGATGCAAAGTATACAGTATTTACATTTCCGTTCCTTGGCTCAGGTTCACTCTTACGCATCTTATAAAATAAACAAGTTCCTCGTGAGCCTGAACGAACGTTTAAATAACATCATACTGTTGAATATAATACTACTCAGCCTATAAATCCCACGGCAAAAGTATCCAACGTTACGTCTGTGATCAAGTCTACATGGCCTGCTCACGTGCTCACATGTTTGTCACATGTATTATCACATGTCTCAGTTACGGTGCCAGTTTACTATTCCGTGACATAGTTAGAAACTATGTCGTGACATGCCCCTGAAAAAATTAAGCGGGGTGGCCATTTTCGTGCCCTTACAGGAATGTGGGTTTTCCAGACAATAACCATACACAGGACAACCAACTCTGCAGAGTCACAAGCAATTAGGATTGCGTTCTACTTCGTCGAACGCAAAATGGTCATTTCAACGCCCTATTCAAACGAATATAAACTTACATATTTGCCGAGATGAGTTTGTAGTGAAAAACGGGTTTTTTGACGAGCGCTGTGGTTTGATTTTTTTTCCCACGAAAATGCCCCGATGCAGTTGAGTTAAATCTTAAACATGCAAAACTTACCAACGTCGTTGAACAAACGCGCAACGTGAGCACATGGAGTGATCGTAGCAAAAGTTGCTTTCTAAGTCATGTCATGTCTTCTCGGGATACGAAAATCAAACGAATATTGCTCGGAAGTGGTCTCGAATTCTTGGGGAAAGAAAACGAGAAAAACCCGAGTTACGGACACACGTATGCACGATAATATGGTGTCTTGAGCTCTACGAGCACCAGGAACAAAAAGTGAAGGGGGACACTTCATGACATTACATGTGGCCAAAAAAAGAAGTTAAGGGGAGGACACTTCATGACATATTACACGAACAGCAAGTGTTACGGACACGTACGCACCATAACATAGTGCCTTAAGCTCTACGAGCGGTGGGAGGCGCGGTGGCCTCATGGTTAGTGCGCTCGTCTCCGGATCGAGGACATTGTGTTGTGTTCTTGGGCAAGGCACTTTACTCTCACATTGCCTCTCTCCACCCAGGTGTATAAATGGGTACCGGCGAATTTAATGCTGGGGGGTAACCCTGCGATGGACTAGCATCCCATCCAGGGGGGAGTAGAAATACTCCTAGTCGCTTAATGCTAAGGAAACCGGGATAAGCTCCGGCCTGATGGGCCACTTTGGCCCGTATGCAGACTTACCTTACCTTAAGCTCTACGAGCACTAGGCACTATTACGAGCACTAGGCACAAAAACGGGCAAAAAAGCGCCAAAAACCGCAAGAAGTTTCGTTCAAAACCTAGCCTGCTTAAACCGTTTTCGCGGCTTGGCCGCTTTGTGGGCTCGCGTTCAACCTACGCAGGCTATTCAAAACCGAAATAAAAGCCCCCAAAGATTGCCTACAGTTGTTACGCGATCTGATTGATAAGTTATTTTGTATTAGACAAACACACGTTTTTCAGGAAATTTATTGTGGCGAATGGAACAGCATTCAAGCCTCGCTACCTTTTTTGAAAAAAGAAACAACATCCAGAGCTATAGCCAAATTATCGACAAGTAATATGCATGGCCAAGTCCACTATCGACGGAGTCGTAGTCGGAGTCATAAGAGAGCTTATGACCCAGTGAAAATCGAAAATCTGAGTCGCAAGCCGTCATTAACTCGGCGGAATCGGAGTTGGAAGAATCTGAACGTTTCCATTTCTTCCGATTCCGTTTACGACGCCGTCGCTTATGATACAGTGAAAATTGGGTTGTCGGCGTCGGAAGCAGAAGCGGAAGAGTCCACCAATCACAAGGCCTGGAATCGAACATTGTCATTGGTTCATTCTTCCGCTTCTGCTTGCGACTCCGACAATGCAGTTTTCACTTGATCATAAGCGACGGAGTCGTAAGCAGAATCAGTGTTCTGATTCGACTTGGTCGGTTTGATTTTCCCTAGATCCTATCATTCTACGCTTTTGAGTACGACTCCGACGCCGATTCCGTCGCTTGTGAAAACCAGCCTTGAAGGAGCTACGTCGCGGTTCGAACAGTTAAGCCGAAATTTTTCAATTTCGTTGTTTGTAATCCGTGTCAATCTTCTCCGTCCTTAACCATCCTTGTTACTTTATGGTTTTTTATTACCTCTTTGGTGTTTTCTATGTTTTTAAAGTATTATTTTCAAGTTTCCTTTAATTTAATGGTAATTTTGTCGATGGCCAAAATAACTCAATATACCGTCACTTCATTCATTGGTAAATGTGGTACTTTGGTTGGTGCGCTCATCTCCGAATCGAGTGGTCCGGGTTCGAGCCGTGGGCCCGTTTCCCGAAGGTCCCAAAAAGTTTTGAACCCGGAAAGCCACAGCAAAATCTCGAAAACTATTTTATTCACGTAATCTTAAGGAACACATTTTTACATACATACATACATACATACATGAACTTTATTTAAACTCAAATTTCAGAGTAGCCTGAAAGGCTAATATCTTCGAAAACAAAAAAGAGAAAATCTTTTACATACATAAAAATCTACATACATCACAGGCTCCCCAAGCTCAAAATACGTGGTGTATGCGACAGCTTGTGTATATAGAGAATTGTATGGGAAAATCACCGATCGTAAAAAACTTGTGTAAATGACTATCTCATTTGAAACTAAGTTTTCCTATTTAGAAGGAGGAGAAACGGTTTCAAATAACTTCAC
>CM042751.1:24889494-24902075 GCA_022496165.2 Catalaphyllia jardinei | reverse complement strand
TGGTTGCAAAGGTCACGTGACATAAACGTCACTACCACGACACTACAGTTTGTTGTCATTGACCGCAAACGTCTTGTTAATGGCTCGTTCAACTGGACTAGGCAGGCAGTGACTGGAAATCGCGAGAACGTTGTGATTTCAAGCGATAAACAACTTGTGGAAGCGTTTTCTGAGGAGTTTGAAAGATTATGGCAGGAGTACGACCCTTCTAAGAGATAATGAGTGCCATAAGAACAAAGCACCTGTTTTAGAATTTTATCGTTGAGCGATCAAGACTCGTGTTAATGTTTGGTTTTGGATCAATTTAGTAGCTGTTTTTTTAGGCGGGGGAAGGTTTAGGGATAAAAGAAAGAAAGAAAAGGGAAGCCTTACACAGTTATATTTTTATATTTTGGCTGCTTAATGAGTATTTATTAACTGTAAATCACTAGGCCCTTTGTTCAACCTAGTCCCATGGTACAGAATCAGCTACACTGGGGGAAGTGTGATTTGTTTTGGAAATCCCACTCTAGTGTAACTTGCATCCCCAGTGTGGTTGGCTTTGCAATGTTACTGGGTTATGCAAAGTTCCTAATTCACATCAGCTTTTTCATCTCCACATTTTAGGCCACCGCATTACATTAGAAGTTATAGCTGACCATACAGAATTAGTGGTGAAATTTTTATCGTTATTTGGAACAATTAAATTTTCAACGACATCATGATCTGCCTCTGCCAAGCTATTTTTATGTTGCAGTTTAATTTTACCCCCGATACAATTTGATATTTTCCTTTGTTCGGCTGTGTGGTATTTTTCTTTAATGACAAAGTTAGTTCAGAGGTGCAATACAGTGAAAAACCCAGCTATTTAGGAGCCTGTTGAGCTAAAATTTTGATTTTAAACCCTCTTCATAAGGACCTATTTGGCCTATTTAATATTTAACAGGTTCTTATTTTACAAAAATGAAGGCACAGATGAAAATACAGTCTGTAAGATTCAAAGAATGAACTACAATTAAAACCATATCATGTCTTTGCCGAATTATACTCGTCTGGTTATTTAATACACCACTATACCTATTCCATATCACATATGCCCTATAGTGTGCCTGTATCAACCTAAATAGCATGAAATCCTACTAAATAACATTTCTATAAGAACCTATTCTGACTAAGTTTGAAAAATCTAGGTTCTTATGTATATGCCAGTTTTTGCTGTAGCTAAAATTACAATCAGATTACTCCATTACCCATCCACTATTCTGTAAGTATTGGATCAGGCACTGTCCTGAATTATCCCACACGATCACTCTCAGGATTTTCTGGTAGTTTGGTGGCTTGCGTTTCTGAAGGAGCCTGTTTCACATTAAAGACTCCTTTTTTTCCTTCCAACACTCTTACCCTTTCATTTTGTGTAACATCAGAAACAAGTATACTCCTAAATAATAAATCTCTTGACCAAGGTCACAGATTCATCATTATCAGAAGTGGATCAAACTGACCTAAAACCAGCTTTTGCCTAGCCTGCATAGCTGGTGGTATTGTAGGTGCATGCGAAATAAAGTTTTGGTGGCAGAGCCGCCAGAAGTGAGCAGCAAAAACCCATGGTTTTGTGCAGGCAGTATTTCAAAGTCCCACTCACAATTCTGCTCGTGACGAATCGCTTGTAATTGTCGGCTCCACCGCCAAAACTTTATTTCGTGTGCTTACAATACTGCCAGCTATGCAGGCTAGCTTTTGCCCGAAGAGGACTGGGGCAAGGTTCACTTTAACCTTTCTTGTAGTGGGAAATGGCTTTTGTCATTGTGAGAGAAACAGTGTCTTTACCTTTTGGTCCTTTATTTCTTACAAAAGCAGCCTTTTTGTAGCCTAAGTATGGTACCCCTAAGTCACAACATTATTCAAAGTGGAAAAAGATGAAGATTCATAGCCAATTGCAGAAACGTGAGAGGACTGGGACGAGTTCCTTATATTGATTAGATTAAAAACCGAAACAGGTCAACTAAAATGTTACTGGATGAAAAGCTACCCAGCCAAGTTTAGGAGTTTTCGGCGGAAAAGTGTTCAAATGGGAGCCTCGCGAAAGTTGCAAAATCCCATACAAATCCTTATGATTTTGTGGCTTGTCTACCCAATCCATACAAACTCTCTATTTTAGGTGATATTTGAAGAGTTACCATTTTGCCATTTTCCTCATATAAATACTTCTATTCTTAGGTAAGACTCTCAAATTTAGTTGATCTTTCATTTGAATATCTTAGTTTCTCAAACAAACGGAAAACAACCATACTCTTTCCCAGTCCTCTCATGTTTTTGCAATATTGCCTATTGCCCTTCTGGGTGGAATGGACATGGCTACATTATCTTACCCAAGAACCCCGACCAGTGATTGAACACCACCCCCTACCCCCATCTAACCCAACACAATCAAGATACTATGGACTAAACAGCCACGTGTTAAACCGGGTGGTCTTCACACGAGTGTAAAGAGTAGTAAATTATTAGTGCAGTAGTAATTCACATTACTTATTCACATTACTACACTACTACACAAAGTAGTTAGTTAAAAAAACTAGCACCTCCATCAGCCAGTAAAACCAAAACCAATTGTGATTCCATCACACGGGTTTATCATGCTTTGCATCATCATCATCATCTTGTCCTTTTCCCTCTGAGGAAAGTAGCAGGTTGAGCTTGGGGCCAATCACCCCGTCTCGTAAAAAAACAACAGATGAAATGCTTTGCGTCGGCTACATGTATTAACTATGAGTTTTGATTGGTTCATAGGATTGTCTGTGTCCTTTGTGACTGACCAGACTGATTACTTTCAATTGCTATAAGCCCAAAATGCAGCCACTTAAAAGCACATAATTTATTCTCAATAATTAATGACAAAGACAGTCAAAAATGCAGATTATCCCACAAAAAAGGGGAGTGTCTTTAATTAATAGAAACTTACACAAAATTTAACAAAACCAGAGCATTTCTACAGTGACAACAGATGAACAGAAATTAAATTGTAAATGTTGTAATTCAGTGACATATCGGGTAATCTAGAGGAGTGTTCTTCCGAGTAAATTATGGTATATACTTCAGTATATAGTATCAAAAGAGTTGAAACTGTATATGAAATTGTTCTTTTCAAATTTAGTGGTAAGCCTTGAAAAATACTGCATGTCATCAAAAATTATTACAGTGTGACTACTCTGACCATGGCCACCTCAGTTTGGAGGTGAGCGTGGCCTAGTGGTAGGGTGCTGGCACCCTGCCAGCACCCTACCACTAGATGGATTTGTCTTTGGTGGCCCCAAATTAAACTCTTCCATGCATTGTAAATAGCCAGCTGGTCAGCCTCCCACCAGTTGGGATTCTTAACTTGTTATGTTTAATTTGTATCATATTTGTTTGTAATATGCATTTGATCATATTCACATGGAATTTGCGCGATAAAAATGTTAATTATTATTATTATTATTATTATTATTATTAATATTATTATTATCATTATTATTATCATTATTATTAAGTAAATTCTTTGCAAATTGACCACTGGTATTTTCAAAGTTTTAAAATTGTAATCAAAGTGACCAAAAATCTGTTGTAATGCACAGCTTAATGCACAGCTTGATTACATGGATAATTTCTTGGAAAACAACTTTTAACCTCCAAAATTTTTCTTTGTTAAATCTTTGTTAAATCTTTGGAAAATTTTCAGTGTAGTAACACTGTAATTAACCTATTATAAATTTCTTCAAGACCATAGAGATCTACAAAATCACTAGCAAACAAAGGCATTCAAACAAAATTTCCTGTAAAGTGTACTTTGAACTCTCATTATGTCCATAGAAAACAAATCTATTCATGTACTTTGTGAAAAATACAACTTCATGAGAGGTCCTTTTCCCCCCTCAGTACATGACAAATGATTCCTCCTGTTTTCAGAACCTTTTACGCAAAATAAAAGCTACTTTCCTAAATTGTTAACAAAAGACAAATTTAGTCCCTCCCCCCAACCCCCGCCTACTTACACCCCACTGAAGTTTCGATGCAACAATTTCATTAATGGCATAACAAACTTAAAGAAGCTATAGGAAACGTTTAGCCTAAATTTTCAGGTTTGTTATTTGTAATTAGCGTGTTCTTCTCCATAATTAACCATCCTTGTTCCATTATGATTTATTCTTATCTCTTTGGTGTTTTTATATCTTACTAAACTACCAATTTCAGTTTTTCTTCCATTTAAAGATACTTTTGTACATGGCCAAAAAAACTCAAAATACAGTGACTGAACTCTTTAAACATAATAATTATTAGCTCATGGCAAACTCCGCATGTAGGTAAAATAATTATAATATAAACTGTTTTTTAAAGGGACATCAACTTGCAATAGGAGCATATCCCTGCCTTGCAGTTCTTCTTACTTTCCACTCTACTAAGAAAAATCCAATTGTACCAAAGAATGAAGATATAACCTGCAAAACAGAATCATACTCATTGATGTTGCAATCTTTAATGAGACACCAATGTATAAACATGCATTCTCAGGGGACCTGTGTCCTTTAGGTTAAGCAAGGTAGGAAAAATAATTGATATGCCTGAGTTTTAACATGATTTGAGACATCCTTACAAGTAGTTTTTTTTAAACACACTTCAGAATAAAAACAAGCCATAAAAAACGACATTTGGATCTCTCTGAGATCATTTTGAACTTGTAGAAAAAGCGAATGAAATATACATATATAACTACAAATTAGGGCATGAGAATGTCCAACAATAAAATATGTAAATACAAGCACTAAAATGTAAGTGTTAAAATAATGAAAATACTATAAAAATACTAAATAAATCACTTTGCACGGATCAAATCTGACTGTTTGTTCAAGCGCTAAAAGGAGCTTAAACCAACTTTGAACAAACAGTCAGATTCAATCCATGCAAAGTTATATAGTATTTTTAAAGTATTTTACGATTTCAACACTTACATTTTAGCGCTTGTATTTACATATTTTATCGCTGGACATGCTAATACCCAACTTCTACTTATATATGCATATTTCATTCGCTTTTTCTACAACTTGAAAGTGATCTCAGAGAGATCGAAACATCGTCTTTTATCGCTTGTTTTTATTCTGAAATTTGAGACATCATTAGTGTAATTTGTGACATTGAGGAGGCCACTTTTATTAGTGCACAAGAGAATGGACTACAGAATACCATTTCTTTCTTTTTTTTCACCTGGGACAGTTTTTGTGTTCCTTTACAGACTTAATGCTCTTCTACCCTACAACAAAGGTGTTGACATTCCTGGCACACATCATTCAAGTGCACAGATCTTTGGCAGGTTGCACAGTCTACTCCCATAAGGTAGACCTGCTACATGCTAGTTCATGTATGCAGTCGGCAACAAAGGACAGCAGGATATTTTTCTTTACTATGAAATACCTGACCAACTATGGTAGTGAAACACCATGGGAGTGGCAATACTCGTATTCTTAGCATTGCACTGACGCAAACTTGCAATTGAGGCCAACACAAAGATTCTTTTCAAATGTACATAACATTCAATATCTATTTTTAAGGATATTCCCCTGCACAAGCTCAATATCCATAATACAAAATGACCTAATGTAGCTACTTTTCTAACAAAATGTCACCAGTTATGAAACCAATGACACTACTGTAATATTTGTATGAAAAAAAGTAAAAATTTGTCATCTCAGGTTATGACAAGTGCATCAAACCTATCAACAAGAGATGATTGTTTGAACAGAAAGTGCCACACATGACAGTCTATCCACTTCGTAAGAGTTTTATTGTCAAAACTATTCAAAATAGTAAATAAATATGACTCACTAATATAAGAAGCTGCCATTTGAGGACAAGTTTTAGACTGTAGAAGAATGCGATTGCTGCAGTAAGGGACTGTAAAAGAAAAAAAGTATCACTGACAAAGGTTAAACAGCAAATACTGTATATTGAAAAAGTAATTCAGGCTATACATGCAACTACTAATGATTACCTACAGGGCTTGAAATAACTGGCTGGTCAACAGACAATGTCTGGTCAACATTTCTTGTTGGAAGAAATGTCCAGACATTTACACTTCAAAGGAAATTCTGATTAAGAGCTAGTTCTGAATTAAGTTGTACATTATTCGCATTAATTTTGTTAAACAACTGAAAAAGAGAAAACAAATGAAAGATGCAACCAGACCACCTTCGACTAAAGTCAAATTTCCTGTAGTTGAAACCCAGTACTTGCAAGTTTCCGATTTGTCATCCATCAGCCTTGACCGCAAATTAGCGGGTCTTCCAGCGTAGTGTGTCTATCTGTGTGTATGTCAATACTGTCAAATTTCTACTAACGGCCACTTCTCTACAACAGCCATTGCAACTTTTTTTATCCTGGTGGACAGTAGTTTTTCAACTGATGAAGGCTTAAGAGCAAGCTGAAACGTCTTGCTAAAATATACAAGTCAGTGACAAAAAACAACACTTTTATTGACTACATGTATGTCATCTCCTGAATACAAAAATTAAATCACTCAATTTTTTTGGACTGCCAGTCCATATATTCACTCTTATTTCAACCTCAGTCTCTATAATGACCACCTCTCCACAGTGGCAACAGCCATTAAGCACTTCCCAACTGCCAAAACAACCTTTCCTCAATGGCTAGTAAATCAAAGACTGAAACGCAGTGTATAAAAATCCTTATTTTTGGGCATCTTTAGTCTCTGGTTCTGTTTGTTTTCCATAGATATATTTTGATAGTATTATGTATTTACATGCTAAAATGATCACTTACACCGCTACCTTGACATAACAACCATCACTTTACTCTGTCCCAAAGATGGCTGTTGTGGTGTGGGGAGGTCTAACTTTAATCCTTCCTGTTCCTGTAGTATTTGTCACTAACTAGCACTGTAATGCATGTATGTCTGGCCAAAATCGTCTCTTGTCCGAGTAAAAATAGATTTGACCGGACAACTTGACCAGTGCTGGCAGAAAATTATTTCAAGCCCTGGCCTACTAATTAGCTTTTTATCACTAACAGTATCAGCAGCTTCAATCCTTATTATAACATTATTTCTAATATCAGGTTAATGGCAGTGTAAAATAAATTACTTTTTTCTCTTCAAGGACATCGCTGTAATTTAATAAATTTAAGAGGATTGTTGATGGTAATTCACATATGTAAAAAGTCATCTCCAAAATTGTATATTTCCTGTTCACCATATGGTTAAGATAAAAGAATTAAAAATGCTGCATACACAGCCTACAGACAGTTGACCAAACAAGGAGGATTAAATATTGTCTTTGTAATGATGTGATTCAAAACAAGAACACAATAGGCATGTTCACAACATGAAGCATAAACAAACCTGTACAAATTTGAACAATGCAAAAGCTGGGGCACTATCATCTCCATAAAGATAGCCTAAAATGGAGTATATCTGAGAAGCAAAAATACCACAAGAATCTTCTTAACACAACCAAACTGTGGTCCCTTAAAGGGGCAGTATCACGAGAGGTCTTTTAGGTTTTTGTGTAGATTATGCTAGAATCATAAGGTGCACTCATTGATCAACAAAATAACCTTTGAACAACAAATAGGCATGAATTCAATCTCTAAGAGATCAATGATTTTTTAGTGATTTTCCTCAAACTTGAAAATGTCAGCCCAACACTATCAAATTGTAGACCACTTCTTTCCTACTTGTCCCTAGCCACAACAGTTGTAAACGACTTTTGTAACTAGTATGGAGCGTTTTAGATTTATACCAACACATTCACTGGATTTTCAAGTATCACTAAATCTTGGTAAGACTGCCCCTTTAATAATGATGTGTTCATCTTAATGGTGTGATCATTAGTTGTCTATGTTCTACTGTATTCCACAAATACAGTTGTGACAATATACAAACTAGATTCCATGTAGTTATAGAATGAATAGATGCCCACAGGCTAACAGCAATTTTCACAATAATTTTATTTTAGTCAGTTGTTTTGCTGACTGCTGATACAGAATTATGATCAATAAAATACATAGGTGCAATTAGATGTACCTGTGTATTAAAGCTGCTGTCACCTAGGCCAAGAAGGAAACCACAAAGCATGGCAACAGGCAAACTGCAGAAATGACAAGACAAACAGATATCATCAAACATGTAAATATTATTTTGATTCAAAAAAGACCTTGCTGTGCAATATGATTTGTGTTCTCTGTTCAAGTCAATCTAGTATTATATGTACATGCCTTGTGCCCAACAGGATGTAACTAAAGGACTCTGGAGCTTACCACTTTAATTTGATGCAATGAAAGCTATGTGATATTTGTGACAGTTGACCAAAAACAAAAACAAAGTTTGTCATTGACTTGAGTCTCCGCTCCATATTTGATCAACAAAAACTAAATAGTCAACATGGTATTATGTACTCACTTAGGTTTGGAAAATACATGATAAACCCCCACTGAAACTGTAACTGTATCTTTAGGAGTTTTATCTGGAAGATTGAGAAAGATAAGCAGAAAGCATATCCAGTGAACACCAGCTCCAAACAACACAATGGGATCTCTACCAAATCTGTTGCTTCTCTTGCCAAAAATACCAAAAATAAGGCCTCCTGTGAGAAAAGAGCAAAGAATTGTATCACACTTAGGCAGACACTGTGTAATTGATAGTTTATCAAATGATGTGAGTGCAATTAAGGTGGCTCAAAACAGTTTCCAGCACTTAGATTTTGATGGATTGTTATAACCACTCTTTACCACTTGATGCTACAATCATACTTCAAAAAACTGCAGTTATTGGTGAACACAGCGTATCATTTTTGTGACCCAATAGGTTGGCATAATAACAGTATAACTTGCTAAAAACACCCTTAATTATAGCTTTAGGGGCTTATACTAAATTTTAATAAGCATAATATGAGACAGCTTTTGGCAAAGGTTTCAAAATCTCTACATTAGGGTTCAGCGCGACTAAAAGTTTTGAAAATTTCAGGTGTCTCTGAACCCTCAGTACAGAATTTTTTTAAACTTTGCCAAACGTTGTGTCTTATCATGCTCAGCAAAGTTTCATAAAATAAAAAACTCACCGAGCTAGGTTTGAATTATAAGCCCCTAAAGCTGTAATTAAGGTTGCTTTTAGCAGATGGCATTGTTGGTATGGTAACCTATTGCGTCACAAAAATGATAACAACATGTTCACCAATAACTGGGCAGTTTATTGATACCCTGATTGTTGCATCAAGTGATAAAGAGTGGTTAATAATGACCCATCAAAATCTAACTGCTGAAAACTGTTTTGAGCCACCTTTTAAACTACAAGTGATATTTAAGCCAACTAACACTATGAGTGACCTACGAAAATTCTCTCAAAATTGCATGAACCTTTAAATGAGTGCCATTGGAAAGAATTTTCATGTTGCTGCTTTCTGGCAGCTATCTTTAGAAATTTGCTAAGTTTAAATAAAATTTGCAAACACAACCTGCTAGCAGACCATTTTCTTCCAGAGCTGTACTTTACTTGCTTACACTGGGTGGCTATGTTGTGGTTCAATTTTTTTCTAGTTCAAACATTTTTGGAACCAGTTTCAAAATTTAAAACTGGTTTGATTATTTTAAACCAGTTCAATTTTTTTAAAGATACTTTTTTAAATAATTATTGGTAAGATGAAACTTGTACCACATTGTTTAGTTTTCATGCAGCAAAATTGATATTTGTTTGGAAATTGCAAATTTTTCTTTACACACCTATTAAATATTGATTTCTGAATCAGTGTTTTAAAGTTATGAGCTAATTTGGAATGTTTAGGTTTTACTTATGTTTAGGACCCGGGGGGGGGGGGTACTCCCTATAATGGCCTATACGGGGAGGCTCCACCCACGCTTCAGGTATATAAAAGGGTAGGGATTTCACAAGATGAGGTATATAAAATGGTAGGGAAATCGGTCATTTAGGTATTTACAAGGGCCAGTAATTGAATGGCTTGGTGCAAGACGGTCGTAAGTGACTTTTTCGGGTAAATTTTTTTTTCTTCAAAAGTGCCTGAATTTTTGCCTGTGCTTTTCAATTTAGTAGAAAAACGTTTCATTGTATTTTTTTTTGGGCTGGTTTGCACTTAGTTTCTGAGAAAAACGAGGACAAAATGTTGAAGCGGGCGCGATGAATGCAACTAAGCGGAACAAGAGAAAATCGCTATTTAAATTTCACCCTGAAATTTGCATGTGTCAGCGTTGCGCAAGCGATTAAAGCGCGTGCAGGTTAATACAGGTGCGAAAGTTTTGCGAGTGTCGGTTCAAATCCTGATTATAATTATAATATTTCCAGTAGATGCCACTTATGGCTTTGTCAGACTGAGTATATTTATTAAGCACTACATGAAAATGAGAACAAGACTTCCTAAAGTAGGTATCTGAAAGGGGTAGCTTTTTTCAATAAAAGGTATATAAAAGGGGTACCTTTTCTGCCAAAATGGTATATAAAAGGGTAAGGGGTTGGACCTCGGGGCAGAGCCTCCCCGTATTAAACTTTGTTAAGTACCCCCCAAGGTTTAGGAGCAATACAGTATAGGGTTAAGGAATGGTTAGGGAATAGTTTGGTTTAGGTTTAGGATTAGGGGATGGTTAGGTTTAAGGTTAGTGATTAGGCCTATGCACTTATTTACAATGGTTCGCTTTGATGTTGGGCTGGGAACTTTGCATATGACTTAGTAGTTTGGGTTGAGCTCTCAGGTTAGTGATTAGGCCTAACCACTTATTTGGAATTGGTTAGCTTCTTAGTAATTACGACAAAGTTCATGAATGAATAAATTAAAATTTATATGTATGTATGAATAAATTAAAATTTCTATGTATGTATGAATAAATTTAAATTTATATGAGAGGGGCCTAGGGTGATGAAAAGAAGAATGAGAGCTCTTGCATCTAGAGGTTGGCAGTTCAAGAAGAATGAGAGCTCTTGCATCTAGAGGTTGGCAGTTCAAGAAGAATGAGAGCTCTTGCATCTAGAGGTTGGCAGTTCAAATCCTGGTGAGTACAGGATAAAAAGGAAAAAAAGAAAGCCTGCTGTTAAAGGGAAGCTTGACTGGTTTCTTTCATCGGAAAACAATAGAACTGTCACTTTGTCGCGTCATGTCGAGGTGACAGCGTTCATCTCTCAATGACAGGAAAGGTCAACTCACTCAACTAGTCAGGGAAAGCGACTTGTTTTTTCGTGTTAAACAGCAAATAAAAACTGTCAGTATTGACCAATGTAGTGGTGGAACACGTGAAAAGTTGCATGAGTAATGCAAAAACAAGGCAACAGTAAGTCTGTCGTTCATAACAAGCCTGAATATGCTGATGTGCAAATGTTATGATGGAAATTTTAGTGATTTTATACACGAATCCTTATCATATTTACAAAACTGTCCTGATAGCTAAAAACAAATAAATCGGAGTAAATCTCACAGAGTATACCTGAGCAAAGAGAACCTGATAGAATTTCTGAATATTGAGAAAGAAAACCAACAAGTAAAGGTCTGCTTGCTCGAGTAAAATGTCAACAAAGAAAACACTCGCATGAGCACGATCCTTTCAGTCTTTCCCAAGCCTCGTGAATCGGTTTCTTTGCAAAAATCCTGCTATGTTGCTGGTTCCATTACTTCTCAGTCTTTTCCCTATTTTCTAAACCTTTCTGAAAGCTGCCGGGAGAAAGCCATCTTCATCCAGCGCCATAACACTTCCCTCCACTCGAAGTTCTGTCAAACGGCATTGAAGTTAACACAGAAAGGTCTCAATTACACACATATTGACACATTACGAGAACCGTGTATCACTGATCTTTGATTCTGAGAAGTTTTAGGGCAAAGCCAAAGTTGATTGAGGACGATGCAAACGGATTTGTAAAAGCTCTATACCAATTCTCGCATCTTGAATTCTTGACCTCCTGTCCAAAAATCAAACACTTGCGCATGCGCAAAAAAGCTATTGTGTTCCTTTAATTAGTATTCAGTGACACGCTTAATGAGGATTTGGAGGAAGGGGTATAGTAGCTGGGGGATAGAATAAATCAGGAGGAACTCAGTGAGAATAGGATAGAGGAAAGTAAAGAGATATTTTCCCTTTTTAATAGATAGTTGACAAATAAACTGGTTTGAAAATTTCTGTCTGGTTTGAAAAATTTCAACCCAGTTTGAAAAATTGAAACTAAAAAAAAATTGAACAACAACAGCTATAACATTGATGGTCACTTGTTTGTACAATCACTAGTAAATTGCTCGTTTTATTTGTTTGTTTGTAAGGTTGTTAATTTGTTCACTTTTTCATTCCTTCGTTCACTCATTCAACATTGAAAGATAAACATTCACTCATTTAAGTTTAATGTAATGTAAATTGGGTTTAAAACCACGAGGCGCAGCCGAGTGGTTTTAGACCCGATACATGCGCTGCGAGTTATTTTGATGGCTTCAAAAACATTCCTAAAAGAGCGTGTGTCTTGGGAGTCCTAACAAAGGTTCAAATTGTGAGGGGAAGATCTTAGCATACAAGAAAAACAAGCTATGCCTTATCAGTATTCTTTATATAAAGAATACTAACGAGAAGTGTTTTATTGG